>JAGFNQ010000512.1:0-129232 GCA_024364735.1 Boesenbergia rotunda
ACCCTTACAAATGTTCTCAGTCTTCATTCATTATGGACGGTCTCAAAGGCCTACCAACGTGTGCACTGGCTGTTAAAATAGCAGAATCAGTAACCAATGGTTAGAGGCGACCAAAACAATCGACCAGTTTGCCCTCAGGATTCTTGTCCATTACAACAGCAACCACCATAAGTTAATTCTAAGACCCCTATCAGGTATTTTCGTTGAGGTGAACAAGGACATAGGGCAAACGAATGTGGGAAATGTGCTCTTGCTAATTAGAAAGGTAAAAATCTATTGATCAAGAAAGATGTGGAAGAAGAAACAGAAGCAATTGATGAACCAATGTATAATGATAAAGAAACTAACGATGTGCTTTACGTCATGAGACTTTAGTCATTAGCAATAGTTTGTTTTACTCCCAAGGGCAATTTAGGAGATGAGTAATTGAGAACCAATATTTTTCAAACTATCTACACCGTTGTGGATTAAGTTGATTGAGAACCAATATTTTTCAAACTATCTGCACCATCGTGGATCAAGTTTGCAAGATGATCATCGACAACAACAGTTGTGAAAATGTAGTATCCGATGAGGCTGTCCAGAAATTATGGTTGAAGATAGACTGTTATCCTAAATCATATAAGTTGTCATGGCTGAATAAAGACAGCGAGATAATAGTAGAAAGGCAATGCCTCGTATATTTTTCAATTGACAATAAATATTTTGACAATGTTTGGTGTAATATGGTGGCCATAAATGCATGTATGTATTGTTGGGGCGATCTTGACAATATGATAGCAACGTTATCTATAATGGATGGTAGAATTACCCTTCATGTCAAAGGAAATAAGATTGTGTTGGCATCACAGCGAGAAGGAACCACTCCAATTCTGGTAGCCAAAACTATCAATCTGCTTTATATATCCAGGTTTTTGGATAAGATGAAGTAAAAAGAAGTTGTCTATACTTTGCTGCCTTGCTAAAACAATGTCATAGCCAAAGATGTCATCTTATTAGTTGAAGTATTGCAAATGCTAGTAGACTTTGCCTAATTGATGCCAGAAGATTTTCCTCTTAAGCAACCTCTTATGAGAGAGATTCAACGTCAGATTGATTTTATTCTATGGTTGATTTTTTCTAATCGACCAGTATATCATCTCAGTCCCAAGGAATGAAGAATCACAACATCAGGTGGTGGAATTGCTAAAAAAAAATTACACCTGTGAGAGCATAAGCCCGTGTGTAATTCCTGCCATACTGCCGTCGAAGAAGGATGGTTTGTAGTGTATGTGTGTCGATAGCCTAGTCATCAATAAGATTACATTAAGTATTTATTTCTAATTCTCCACTTGGATTACATGTTGTATCAACTATCCAATTCTAGTGTCTTCTCAAAAATTGACCCAAAAGTGGATATCGCCAAATCAAAATAAGGCGTAGAGATGAATGAAAGATAACATTCAAGACGTAATATGAGCTATATGAATAGATAGTTATACCTTTTGGATTGTCTAATGCGCCCAATACATTCATGAGATTTATGCATCAAATCTTCTAATCTTTTATGGGAAATTTTATGGTGGTTTACTTTGATGACATTGTCATCTACAGTCTGATATGAGCACCACACTTTTATCACCTCTATGTTATTTTTGAAATGCTGAAAATAGAGTGTTTATTTGTTAATGAGAATAAATGTTCCTTTTTTACTACATCGATAATTTTTCTAGGCTTTATTATGTCTACTGATGATGTTCACGTAGATCAATCAATGATAAACACAGTCTTGGCATTGCCTCAGCCAAGGATCTTGCACAATGTTAGAAATTTTTATGGAAACACTTCTTTCTACCGTCGGTTCATAAAAAAATTCAGCACTCTTATTACACCCATCATCGAGTGTTTCAAGGGACGTGATTTCAAGTTGTCTAAACAAACAAAGGCTAGCTTTCAACTAGTCAACCAACAGATGAACGAGACACCAATTTTGGCACTTTCTGATTTTAACAAAGTATTCGAGATCAACTGTGATACATCTAGTATTGATATAGTGAGTGTTCTGAGTATAACATCCAGTTGTTTTTTTAGTGAGAAGTTATATAGATCTAAAAAGAATTATTCTACATACGACTTGTAATTTTATGTTATTGTTCAGTTTTTGAAACATTAATGTCATCATCTAGTACAGAATGAGTTTATCTTGTTTATTGATCATGAAGCTTTATAGTACATCAATTCAAAACAAGTTGAGTAAGTGGCATGCCAAGTGGGTGGCTTTTTTGTAGAAGTCTAGACACCAAATTAGGAGCCTGAACTGTGTCATAGATGCCATGAGTCATCGCTTTTCATTACTTACCACCATGAATACCAAAGTTGTAACCTTTGATATTTTGGTAGATATATATGCAACTAACCCTTAATTCAAAAGAATATTCCAAGAGATGCATGATGGTAATTGTCACAATTTTATTTTACATAATGATTATATGTTTCATGGATTGTAGTTGTGTGCTCTAGATTGTTCATTGAGGTAGCATATTATGAATGAACTTCATAATGAGGGGTATTTTGAATGTGAAAAGATCTTGGCTCTTATCTTTGTTAATTTTTATTAGCTTAAGTTGACCAGCGATGTAACTCACTTTGTAGATTGATGTTCTTTATGCCAACGGTCTAAGGGGATTCTCACTAATGCAAGCTTATATGTTTCCTTACCTATTCTTGAAGTTATGTAGTTTGATGTCAGCATGAATTTTGTATTGGGACTACTCACACCCATCAAAACTCAAATTCTATCTAGTTGTGGTTGATAGGTTTTTAAAAACGGCAATTTACCAAAGGGCGTACCCAAGAATACGTATTTACCAAACGGTGTACTATGGTTTCATTTTCACCAAAGGGCGCACTTAATAATAGTGAACTTCCTCTTATACCCCTCCTGTTATCTACTGACTTTCTCCTTCTCTCTCTCAGTAACAAATTTCGAAATGTCTGCAGATACTTTTTCAGACTTTTATTTTAAAATAATATATTATTTAATCGGCGCTGAAAACGTTGTAAGATAAACATCAAAAAAATATTTGAGTTAACAAATATCTCATCCTCCAACGTGATTTAAAAATATAAATATATAATTTTTATATTTATTAATAGAAATTAATATATTAAATAATATTTAATATATATATATAAAATATTTATAAATATATTAATAATATTTAATAAATATATTAATATCTCATCCCAGGCTCTTTATTAATAAATATATTAATAAATATATTAAATATATTAATATATTAATAAATATACTAATATATAAAAAAAATTTGAAAAAAACGTTGGCTGAAAATTAAAAAAAAATAGCGTGTATTGATTTCAGGCCCACGCTGGGCCTGAAATAAAAATATTTCAGGCCCAACGTGGGCCTGAAATTTTTTATTTCAGGCCCAGCGTGGGCCTGAAATTTTTTATTTAGACCCACGTTAGGCCTGAAATCTTATGATTTAGGCTCGACGTGGACTCAAATTTTTTTTCTATTTTAAAAATATATTAATATATAAAAAAACGTATCAAAACACTTAATTTCAGATTCAAACACAGGGCCTGAAGTCATCCCAAGATGGTCTGAAGTCAAATATTTTCAGATCCTATAAATAATTAATTAAATAAATAATAATTAAATATAAAAAAATATTTTTAAAATTGAAAAATTTTCAGTGCCCCGGGCCTGAAGTCATCCGACTTCAGGCCCAAGGAGGGCCTGAAGTCATCAGACTTCAGGCCCTCCACAATTGATATAAAAAAATATAAAAAAAAATTTTATAAAAATGTTTAATATATAATTACATATTATATAGGAGTGGTTTAGGTATATCAGTGAGTTTGGGTGCCGAAACATCTAATAGGAGTGGTCTAGGAGATGAGATTTTGGGTGTCGAAACATCTAATCTTGCTGTATCACCAATGTTATAGGAGTGGTTTAGGTATATCAGTGAGTTTTGAGCAAAACTCACTGATGGACCTATCATATTTGGAATTCTGAAAACTCTATATCAGTAGACAGGGTTGAGCTAAGAGATGAGATTTTGGGTGCCGAAACATCTAATCTTGCTGTATCACCAATGTTATAGGAGTGGTTTAGGTATATCAGTGAGTTTTGAGCAAAACTCACTGATGGATCTACCATATTTGGAATTCTGAAAACCCTATATCAGTAGACAGCGTTGAGCCAGGAGATGAGATTTTGGGTGCCGAAACCTCTAATCTTGCTGTATCACCAATGCTATAGGAGTGGTTTAGGTATATCAGTGAGTTTTGAGTAAAACTCACTGATGGACCTACCATATTTAGAATTCTGAAAACCCTATATCAGTAGACAGAGTTGAGCTAGGAGATGAGATTTTGGGTGCCGAAACCTCTAATCTTGCTGTATCACCAATGCTATATGAGTGGTTTAGGTATATCAGTGAGTTTTGAGCAAAACTCACTGATGGACCTACTATATTTGGAATTCTGAAAACCATATATCAGTAGACATGGTTGAGATAGGAGATGAGATTTTGGGTGCCGAAACCTCTAATCTTGCTGTTTCACCAATGCTATAGGAGTGGTTTAGGTATATCAGTGAGTTTTGAGCAAAACTCACTGATGGACCTACCATATTTGGAATTCTGAAAACCCTATATCAGTAGACAGAGTTGAGCTAAGAGATGAGATTTTGGGTGTCGAAACCTCTAATCTTGCTGTATCACCAATGCTATAGGAGTGGTTTAGGTATATCAGTGAGTTTTGAGCAAAACTCACTGATGGACCTACCATATTTGGAATTCTGAAAACCCTATATCAGTAGACAGGGTTGAGCTAGGAGATGAGATTTTGGGTGTCGAAACCTCTAATCTTGCTGTATCACCAATGTTATAGGAGTGGTTTAGTATATCAGTGAGTTTTGAGCAAAACTCACTGATGGACCTATCATATTTGGAATTCTGAAAAATCTATATCAGTAGACAGGGTTGAGCTAAGAGATGAGATTTTGGGTGCCGAAACCTCTAATCTTGCTGTATCACCAATGCTATAGGAGTGGTTTAGGTCCATCAGTGAGTTTTGCTCAAAACTCACTAATATACCTATACCACTCCTATAGCATTCGTGATACAGCAAGATTAGAAGTTTCAGCACCCAAAATCTCATCTCCTAGCTCAACCCTGTCTACTGATATAGGGTTTTCAGAATTCCAAATATGGTAGGTCCATCAGTGAGTTTTGCTCAAAACTCACTGATATACCTAAACCACTCGTATAGCATTGGTGATACAGCAAGATTAGAGGTTTCGGCACCCAAAGTCTCATCTCTTAGCTCAACCCTGTCTACTGATATAGAGTTTTCAGAATTCCAAATATGATAGGTCCATCAGTGAGTTTTGCTCAAAACTCACTGATATACCTAAACCACTCCTATAACATTGGTGATACAGCAAGATTAGAGGTTTCGGCACCCAAAATCTCATCTCCTAGCTCAACCCTGTCTACTGATATAGGGTTTTCAGAATTCCAAATATGGTAGGTCCATCAGTGAGTTTTGCTCAAAACTCACTGATATACCTAAACCACTCCTATAGCATTGGTGATACAGCAAGATTAGAGGTTTCGGCACCCAAAATCTCATCTCCTAGCTCAACTCTGTCTACTGATATAGGGTTTTCAGAATTCCAAATATGGTAGGTCCATCAGTGAGTTTTACTCAAAACTCACTGATATACCTAAACCACTCCTATAGCATTGGTGAAACAGCAAGATTAGAGGTTTCGGCACCCAAAATCTCATGTCCTAGCTCAACCCTGTCTACTGATATAGGGTTTTCAGAATTCCAAATATGGTAGGTCCATCAGTGAGTTTTGCTCAAAACTCACTGATATACCTAAACCACTCCTATAGCATTGGTGATACAGTAAGATTAGAGGTTTCGGCACCCAAAATCTCATCTCCTAGCTCAACTCTGTCTACTGATATAGGGTTTTCAGAATTCCAAATATAGTAGGTCCATCAGTGAGTTTTGCTCAAAACTCACTGATATACCTAAACCACTCCTATAACATTGGTGATACAGCAAGATTAGATGTTTCGGCACCCAAAATCTCATCTCTTAAACCACTCCTATTAGATGTTTCGGCACCCAAACTCACTGATATACCTAAACCACTCCTATATAATATGTAATTATATATTAAACATTTTTTTATAAAATTTTTTTTTATATTTTTTTATATCAATTGTGGAGGACCTGAAGTTTGATGACTTCAGGCCCTCCTTGGGCCTAAAGTCGGATGACTTCAGGCCCGGGGCACTAAAATTTTTTCAATTTTAAAAATATTTTTTTATATTTAATTATTATTTATTAAATTAATTATTTATAGGATCTGAAGATATTTGACTTCAGACCATCTTGGGATGACTTCAGGCCCTGTGTTTGAATCTGAAATTAAGTGTTTTGATACGTTTTTTTATATATTAATATATTTTTAAAATAGAAAAAAAATTTGAGTCCACGTAGAGCCTAAATCATAAGATTTCAGGCCTAACGTGGGCCTGAAATCAATACACGCTCTTTTTTTTTAATTTTCAGCTAACGTTTTTTTTCAAATTTTTTTATATATTAGTATATTTATTAATATATTAATATATTTAAATATATTTATTATTATATTAATATATTTAAATATATTTATTAATATATTTAAATATATTTATTAATATATTTAAATATATTTATTAATATATTTATTAATAAAGAGCCTGGGATGAGATATTAATATATTTATTAAATATTATTAATATATTTATAAATATTTTTTATATATATTAAATATTATTTAATATTTTAATTTCTATTAATCAAATATAAAAATTATATATTTATATTTTTAAATCACGTTGGAGGATGAGATATTTGTTAACTCAAATATTTTTTTGATGTTTATCTTACAACGTTTTCAGCGCCGATTAAATAATATATTATTTTAAAATAAAAGTCTGAAAAAGTATCTGCAGACATCTCGAAATTTGGTACTGAGAGAGAGAAGGAGAAAGTCAGTAGATAACAGGAGGGGTATAAGAGGAAGTTCACTATTATTAAGTGCGCCCTTTGGTGAAAATGAAGCCATAGTACACCGTTTGGTAAATACGTATTCTTGGGTACGCCCTTTGGTAAATTGCCGTTTTAAAAATGACACATTTTATAGCTTGTAGAATGACTATGGATGTTGTCCGGATTGTCTATCTTTACTTCAAGCAGATCGTGTGTTTACATGACTTTCCTCAATCCATGACTGTAGATCATGATACCAAGTTCATTAGTTATTTCTAGAAGAAGTTATGGGGAAAATTAAGAATGTAGTTGAACTTTAACAATACCTACCACCCCCAGATAGATGGATAAACTGAGGTGGTGAATCAAAGTTTGGACAATCTTCTGAGGTATTTTATAGGAACTAAGTCGAAGCAGTGGGATTTAACGTTACTCTCAAGCATAATTTGTCTATAACAAATCAAGAAATATGACCACAAGTTTAAGTTCTTTTAAGGTTCTCTATGGGCAGAACTCATTCAAGGTACTGGACTTAGCTCCTATCCCAGGACGATTCAGTACGCCCTTAAACAGATGAGATAATAAAACATCGTCGAGGTATTTATGAGCAAGTGAAATAAGTTATTCAAGAGAACAATACCAAGTACAAGACTCAAGTCCATCGTCATCGTCGTCAAATACATTTTTATGTTAGTGACTTTGTTTGGGCTATATCGATTCATGATCGTTTCTATGTGGGAGAGTATAATAAATTTAAAGATCGAAAGATTAAACCGTGTGAAATACTACAGAAGACTAAGGACAACGCGTATCGATTTTGTCCTTTTTGTCACTTGAAGACTTCTAATGTCTTTAATGCGAAACACACTTCGTATTCACACTATTAAAAAAAACACTCATATATGAGCGGTTATTTAGGAGTGGTTTTAAGACCGCTCTTGAAAATTGACCAATTGAATCAGTTTGAATTAAACTATTTCTATTGCCTAACCTTTTAAAGACAATTTGAAACCACTCTTATTGAATAGTTTCAGAAGCGATTTGAAAAATCACTCTTAATGATACAACGATTAGATGCAATCTTAAAACTGCTGCTATTGGGTACTTTTAGTAGCGGTTCTAGGTTACTAACCGTTCCAATTGCTCTAATTTTTAGGAGCAATTTTCAAACCGTTCTTATTGGATTCTTTGAATAAAATTTGTATAAAGTGCTGCTACAAATCGCTTCTATTACTCTAATAGTGTACAATTGATTTTTAATCTACATCAGTTATAGTTTTAGCATCGATTTATATAAACTATGACCGTAAGCCGCTCTTTTCCTACAACTATTAGAAACTATTATGAAACCGCTAATATTGGATACTTTTTGATAGTGATTCTGTGTCAAACATTGCTACTAAAATTATTTTCTTTTATTCAAATTAAATTACTCATATATGACTTAAAATTTATAATAAAATAATTTTAGATATACAAATATTATTATGTCAAAAAAGAGAGGGGATGTTTTGCTCAGATTTTAAAAATATAGAGTTGTATATCACCATTCAATTTTTACAAGTGATTTTATGCTCTTTTAGGTTTTTACATGAGTAAAAAAATAATATTTTCCTACAATTAAATAAAATTGCACCATGCTTCAAATTTATTTAAATTTATAATACATTTTATTAATATATTATGGAAAATGTTATGTCCGACATTGTACATCGTAGGATCTCAATTTTTTTTCAATTTGAAATTTTCGTATACTTATTATTATAATATAATATCTAAATCCTAAAAACAAGAGTTTATTGACATAATTATTTATTTTAAAAATTAAATAAAAGCACTACATATGCATTGGAATTATGTGAGTTGTTGTTTCTAATTAAAATTTGAGGGGGCGCTTGGTAAGCGGGTTTAGAAGGCGAAAATGAAAATGAAATCTATTTCATTCCAATTTATGATGCTTAGTATACGGGAATCAGAATTAAAATATGGATATGATACCCTTGATTTTATAACCCAACCCCTACTATATTATCATTAAACCCATAAACCCCTCAATCAAAAGTCAAAACTCATTACCATTTTTGTTGGGGCAATATATGGTCCGGAGTGACCATGTGTTTTGATGTTTGGGCAAAGGGTTTAAGTTAGATTCACCCTTGTATTTAATATGTGTATGTGAGTGTGCAGGTTTGCAAGATACACATAGGCTTGGTTGGATATCTTTAGGTAATGTGAAGGGTGGCATAGAGGTAAGCTGTGGGCTTGTTGCGCATCCGAGGGACCATGGACAAAGTAGGGACGATGAACCAAGAGACACGGACTTCGAGGCATGCGTGAAGAATGACATGGTGGCAAGCCGAGGGCTTGTGTGCACATCTGAGGGACGGAAGCCGAAGACAAAGAGGGCGTCAAGGCAACAGATCGAGACTGCTGAATGGAGAGTCAACCAAGTCGTGAGGGGTCGAGTGTTGAGGGAAATGTACTCGGGAAATCCTAAGGTTCGAGTGCTGAGAGAAGTATACTCGGAAAGGGAAACCTTAGGTGTATGAGTGGATCAGTCGACTGGTGTCAGGGCAGTCGACTGATGTATGCCACAGAAAGATCGGTCGACTGCCCCTGGAGCAGTCGACTGGTGTGGCTAGAAATTTGAACGTTAGGCTTGCAACGATCAAATTTAGGTGGGATCAGTCGACTGGTATTGGACCAGTCGACTGGTGGCGAGTTTCTCAGCCTTAAGCATTATTTAAAGGGGCTTGGTTTTGGCTAAGAAACTTAACAAAATTAGCTTTGGTTAGAAGTCAATTAGTAGTCTTTGTGCTCAGAGTTGTTGTTCGGGTTGTGGCGAGGTTTCTCCACGCACAAGGTGCTACACGAGCTAGCCGGAGGTCTTCCAGGGAGTCATCCACCGACGAATCGGGATCGTCCACCTTACGGACAGTCGTGGAATAGGAACTCTATCTCCGAACCACGTAAAGGTAACGTGTTAGCGATTGTTTGATTGTGTTATTGTTATTTCCGCTTGCGCACGCTAACATTGTAGGAAGACGAAATCGAGAAAAAGTTATTCACCCCCCTCTAGCTTCACGGTAAGATCCTAACAATTTCTATTGTCGAATATATACCAAGCGCCCCCTGAGTTTTAATTTCTTAAAACCTAAGTTTTTTTGTCCTATTCTACCGTGCGATTCCCTGTCCAAGCGACTTTGTCGTTGCCTTTACCTCTCTCCACTTCTTCCTCTCCTTCGTAGGTGCACTCGCCGACGTTGTCCTGTTCAAGCAATCACACAATCATCCTCCTGCCGTTAGTCATCATTTTATTTCATCCACCGCGAGCAACCAACAGTGAAGCTCCGCTACTGTTGCCATCAAAGTCTGATTTGTATTTTTGCCGTTGCCAAACACTAACCGACCACAACCACTAGTTCCAGGTTTTTTTTCCCTTGCCACGTTTTTTCCACATTTTTTCTACATTCATTTCTCTTTAATTCATTGTTTTTTCCCTTGCCACGTTTTTTCTCCATTCATCTCTCTTTAATTCATTGTTTGTTTGTGGTATCTGTATTTATTTTTTTTCCTGTTATAAAATAGATGATGATAAATAGTAAGATTAATCCTATTGCAATGGGATATAATTATTGTAAGTCTAATGAGATAGTTCTTGTATTGATTAATTTTTATATATTGGTATGCTTAAATTTGTTGTAATTTTTTTTTGTTTCATAGGACATCAAAAATAAATCGAGAAAATGGGAGTAAAAAATGAGGGATTCATGCACAAGGACAAATAAATATTCTCTCATTGAAAGACAAATTTGTAAGCATTTGATTAATTTGTATGTTGATATCAATGTATATAGGCAAGCATTGAGCTATTATTACTTGCATATTCAATCTAAAATGATTTTTTTCTATATTTAGATTTAGGATAATGGTAGAAAGTCAACTCGCATTGAACTATTTCATCTTAGTCGATGAAGTTAAAAAAAAAAAAGAAGAGGTGCTCTTGTTGATGATGAAGCAATAGGAGTTAAGGTAATAATTGTTTTAACTTTTCAAAATAATTTTTCAATATGCTATTTATTTTATTGACAAAATTTGTGTGTTAGGATGAATTGAATATAATTGTGCAACGTCATCTCTATGACAAGCATGAAGGAACGCAAATAATAAAAGTACACGAAGAGATATTTCGATATCCATTTAGAATTTTATTTTTATTAAAATTACTATATATTGTACAATATTAATTATATATTTTTATTTAGTGGGGTATTTGGGTCAGAGCATGCTGGTCCTGTTTGATGTTTAAGAGCTGGTGTATTACCTAGCCAAGTTTTCCCAGAGCAGTGTAATCGAAGAACAATGTTTAGACAAAATAATCTTCCTACTTCTAATGTTAATGATAAGTTGCGAGAAATGGAAAAAAAAATGAAAGATATGGAAGCACAGAGACAGATAGAAATGGAGTGGATGAGGCAGATGCATGAACATCATATTCAAAATTTTACCAATATCATCCAAAGTATGATATCTGGAATTATTACCTACATAGGTAGTTACATATTGAATACTAATGTTCAAAAATACTTATAGCATGATATATTAAATTAAATTTATTTTTCAGATGTCAACTATCTTGGCAGATATTATGCTATAAGATACAAGTTCTCCATCAAATGCACATGAAAGTGGTCATAGATCTCCCCAAGTATCAAAGCTAAATAAAGATTAGATAGAATTTTGAAAAAAAATAATTTGTTTGATGTTAGTACTTTTAGTAACTATTGAATTTGAAACATTATGACTATTATTTTATATTAGCATTTGGAGTACTCTTATTATTTATTTGGAGGATAATTATTTAATAATGTTATATATTGATTTTGTCGATTGAAATATTAAATATCAATGTTTGAACATCTCCTAAATTTTAAGCTTTAATACCATTTTGATGTGATCCTATACGCATATTTAGGAGCGGTTTAAAATCACTCCTGAATTATTAGTATTAATAGCATTTTGAAATCACTCTTATATTCATGGTGTATAGAAGCGATTTAAAATCATTCTAACACCTAAAGGGTTTTGGAGCGATTTGAACTGCTCCTAAATTTATAACTACAGAAGTGGTTTGAAATCGTTATTATATGTATAACGTATAAGATCGGTTTCAAACCGCACCTACAAAGTAAAAAAATAGGAGTGGTTTTATAACGGTTATGAAAACTACTCTTATTAGATATAGGAACAGCAAATAAGAGGAACGATCTTCAAACCGTTGATAAAAGTATAGGAGTAGTTGATAACTGCTCTTGAAAGTAAAAAAACACTCCTATATGAGTGTTTTTTTTTGTAGTGTCGATGGATGCTAACGATACTATTGTGAATTCAAGAACAAGTTCTTTTCAATTCATGGTGACTAGTGAAGGACTCAAGAAGACCTGTTGAGTTTCAACGAGTCATAACTTTTGACTCGAGTATTATAACGAGGTGCTCTTTGGTTTGAATCGAAGTTTATTAAGAGACTTAAATTTATTACTAGGTGGAACCCTTAAACGGCTAAATTTTGGATTCGAAAAATATCATTTATGTCATTTTCAGAGGCTTCAAACGTCTTTTTTATTATTTTTTTTAGTAATATCTATTTTTTATATTTAAGATATTTTTGATATTTATAAGTTATGATTTACTATTTAGTTATTTGAGAGATTATTGTTTATTATATATATATATATATATATATATATATATATATATATATATATATATATTACAAACTACCATTTCAAATATATATATATATATATATATATATATATATATATATTACAAACTACCATTTCTCTTTATTTTTGAATTTCTTTTTTATATTTTTTTACAAATCCTCATTCTCTTTAATCCGTATTATAATTGCTATCTCTCCTGTATAAATCTTGAACGAGCATAACTAAACTTTGATTCTTGTCAGGATGGTTGTGCCCCATGTTAATCCCCTGATCAGCAATCCGCCCGCCATAGTAAACATGTTCTAAAATCCATATCAGCCCAATTTTGCTACTAACTGTATTTAATTGTGTGTTTGGACTGTACTTGGGCCATGTCCAGTCCAATTTAGCTCCTTCGCCTGCACACACACAGAGCGATCCCTCGTTGACCGACAAAGAAATCTAACGCCCAGATTCGCTCTGGCCCGCCCATTCGGTAGATTTCGCTGCCGACAATGAAATATTGAATGGCCGCTTTGGTTTTCGTTATCTTCTCTTTCATCATAGCCTGTCTGTCATAGAGCTGTCTTACTCTCTTGTCTTTTACTTGGACTTTTTCTCTTTCTTCGTGCACCCGTAGCACAATAGCTACCAGAAATAACAACATTAACCTTTGAATAATTCTCAGTAAATATTAAGTTTGGCTCTGTTAACATAAACTTTCTCATATGCTGTACTACACTAAAGCTGTGTTTGATAGTGTGTAATTCATCCTGTAATATAATCAAGATTATATTACAAGTTGGATTCTTTTATTTGGAATAACTTTAACATTGTAATGTAATATAATATCGATTACAAAAGAGGTTAATGATTTATAATCTGGATTACAAAACAAAACTTCTGTAATCTGAATTACATTACAGCTTGTAAAGTCAGCCAAGTGGCGACGGTTGTCGGTCGCCGGCGGTTCGCCGGTCGCCGGCCGTCGATCGCCGACCGGAGGCGGCGGCCGGTCGACGCCGGTCGCCAGTCGGTCGATGGTCACCGGCGGGCCGGCGGCGGTCGTTGGTCGTCAATCGTCAATCTTGATTATATTACAAGATGGATTACCCCTCACCAAACAAAGAAATCCAACTTGTAATGGTTATCAAAGATTACATACAACTCATTACTAAACATAACAATGTAATCAAGATTACATTACATTACATTACAAACTTGATTACATTATAGACCCGATTATATTACCCTCTACCAAACGTAGCCTAAGAATATCAGACTATGAATGAATAAGTTGGATGAACATATATGCATCTGAGTAGTATTTTCATGGAAAAAATATATTAACATGGCTAGATTATTGTGTCAAACGTGCAAAATGCTTGTCCTCAGTGTCTCCGTTAGCTCATCCCAGACTAACACAAAAAGTAAATCACGTTAATTGAGAAGATAAGAGATTGGGAGAAGAAACATTTTACACAGGGTACAATAAATATATTAATATGGCTAGATTATTGGTGGCAAAAAAAAAAAAAAACTCTCGCCCTCAACATCATTGTCAGTTCGTCCCAGGACCAACACGGAGGAGGTAAATCACGGTGACTGAGAAGGCAAGAGGTTGTGGGGAATGTTAGACAGATAGCAGATGAACCTGGGATGACCGATCCGACCCACGGAAGTTTTTCATCGATCATTAGGGTAAATCAGGAAGCACTATGGTGAGTGGTCTAGAAACCTAATGTCCCTGGATTCGCACCCATTTAAAAAAAAAATTATAAAATATGTCATAATTTGAGATTGAACCATGAACATTTAAAATAGTAATTAATAATCCTACTGTTATCTCGTAGTCCCGGGGTAACATGGCTAGCTAGATTATGAGAGCATGTGAAGAGGTCAGAGATCAGAGATCAGGATAAAGGCACCAACGCTTCAACTTCTCAAGATTTGAGCCCTATCTGCCCTAATCCCTCCTCCCTCTGCATCGTCGTTCTGCCTCTAGCCTCTCCGCCTCCTCCGTAGCGGCTCCGCCCTCTCTCGCTTGTTCTGTGTCTTCTCTTGTTGCTGTTGCGGTTTAGGTCGGAGGTGGAGCTCCATGAAGTCCAAACGAGGGCTTTGGGAGGTTGGTTTCAGCTGCTGGTTTATGGTTTCCACTCTCCTATTCCATGAAGAAGCTTTCTCTTACTCACTGCAACTTCAACTGCTTGGGATAGGATTGTGGTTTGCATAACTCAGGAGCTGCACTAACCTCTCTCACCCTTCTTTGGATTGAAGGGAGCTCCCCACCCAGCTTCTTATTCGCCTCTAGATCTCTGTTTCCTCGCTCGATCTATTTCTCCACATGTTTTTTCTGTTGAAATCAGAAGTTTATATCTTTAACCTCTTTTGTTCTGACTTCTTGAAGTTGATTTTACAAAGAAAATAACCCTGGGATATCTTAATCTTTTGCAGGAGTTCTTATTTATTGTACACTCGAAGATGAATTGAATGGTAATCTACTGTGCTGGTACCTGTCAAACCTAATCATGAAGCATAGAATCTGAAACGGATATGGACGTAGATCGGTAGATCTGGCCTCGATGTAATATCAAGAACTATGGGATTGTGTTCTTTAGCATCAAAAGCTATCTTGCTCGAGAAATTACTTTGCTGGTAAGCGAGTTCCATTGCGTTTGTTGTAATATTTTTCTCTTCACAGATGATAAAATTGTTAGTTACACTTCCAAGCAAAGTAATTAGATTGGAGTTAAATGAGGCTTAAATGTTTGGATATGTTTGGTTATTACCTGTAAATAAATTTGTTGTAATTAAATTCTTAGTGCTTTGAATGTTAGGTAAAAATTTTTTTTAATAGAATGGTTTGAAGAGTGTTTTTTTAAGTTATTATTAAAATAATGTCTTATTTTTTGTTAGTACATTTTTATAAATTTGTTTTTGATATTATTGTAAGAATTATAAATTTTAATTGCTATAATATGGTTATTTTAATTTCGATCTATATTGATAATTATTATAATATTGATATTATATTATAGTAATGTTATGATTTTTTATATACAGTTGTTATGGATAGGGATGATATTTTTTTTTTCAAATTCAATCAGGATCATTTTAATAATTTTTTAAACTCCAATTAAGTAATCGGATAATTATCTATATATGATAAAATAATTTGAACTTAATTAAATAATAATCGGAAAATTATTCATGAGGAGTTTTTGAGTTAGGAGTTGGGTATAAAAATCGAACCTAATTTTTTTCTCTCTTTTTCTTTTATGACGGAGGTCACAAAAAATCTCCAAAGCATTGATGATGTTCTAGACGATTGTTAGTCTTAACATTCTATTCACATTTGATTAAATTATATATATATATATATAATTTTTTATTTAAAAAGTGTTTTTCCTTAATGACAAATTAAATAAAAAATTTGATGTTTCTTTGTCAAAGTGAAAGCATTTAAATTTAATAGGAAAATTGAAATAAAAATGTCTATATGTTTCTCAACACTATTTTTAATATTTTATTATCCTTAATTTTTTCTAATTTTTTAAAAAATGGGATAAATATAAGAGTTTTATGGTAATAATTCAAATTTGAAAAAACATATATATAATTTTAGGTAGTAATAGAATATTTGAGTAGAATATGTATATTCGTACACGAAGAAAATGAAAGTTGGATAATTCACAAGGTGACAAGGATAGATACAATAAAGGAAGATAAGATTGGAGCTAGTTACAGATTATAGATGGTAGTCCGTAGTTATTATAACATAGTTATTTTTTATAAATATTAATAGTTATTTTTTATCAATATTAATTGTACTATACTGTAGTTGCTATGGTATTATAGTTGTCATAATTATGTAATTTAATTGTTATAATTGTGTATTTTGTAATTGTTATAATTATATAATTTAACAATAGATGCTCACAAAGTTATGGTGTAGTAGAAGACCATTAAATTATCATCTAGATACTCCAATTGTCCTAAACTGCTTAATAGCAAATTCAACTCCTTCCTCATTCTCTGTATTAGAAAAAATTTATTTTCACTGCCTACATAGAAAGTTTGATTTGCTCCAACTTCCTTATACATACCAATTTATCTAATTACCTCAGTTTTTAATTTAAAAAGTTCAAAATAAAATATAATTTTTTAAAATTCAGTATTATTTAATTAAATTTTAGTGTATTTTCTATCAAATTAAGTATGACCCAATCAAGCGGAAAAAAATATACTTAATTTTATAGAAAATATATTAAATCTTAATTTAAATGTGCTGAACTTAGGAAGAATTATAACTACTTTGGGTTTTTATACCTATAAAAAATAAGAATTATGCTCTCTTGCAACAAATACAACTGATCGAATCCTAATCGATCAGAGCTCCCCAATCAACTATCCCAATTGATTGGAACAGGCGATTATGGGCAGCTTCGATCGATTCTCGATCAATTGAGTTTGAAAAAGAGTCATAATCAATTTAATAGAATATATACTAAATTTTAGTTAAATAATGCTGAATTTAGAAAATATATATATATATATCTTATTTTAGACTTTTATATTTAAAAAAATAATGGTAATTAAGTAAATCGATATGTATTAGAAATTTGAAGTAAATAAAATTTTAAATTTAGAAAGTGGAAATGATTTTTTTTTTATAACTTAGGGACCATGATAAAGTTTAAAGTGTAATTCAGAATTTAAAAGCAATTTACCGTTGTAATTTTATAACTTCTATACTAATTTAAAAATATGAGTAATTTTGGAATGATAAATATAGAAATGTTATATCGATGAAAAAAGAAACGTCTTTTTAATCATTCCAATAAAAAAAAGATAAAAAGGCCAGTCGTCTTTTGTTAAAATATCACTAACGGGAAAAAACAGCCTAGAGATTGTCAAATTAAAAAAAACCGTCAAATTAATTTTACACAAGTGGGGTGGTTCCTCTGTTTTAATAGTCGTGATATCGAGATCACCAAGTAGAAACTAAAAAATAGTCAAATTAATTTTTTTAGACGGATGAGGAAACAAGAACAATTTTAATTTTGTATTATTTTTATGAAGTTTAATATTTAAAGTATTTGTAATAATTTATATTTTTTATATTTATTAATTTAAATTATTTAAATATATTTTAGATTTTTACTCTGTTTAAAATTTATCTTTATATCAGGATTTTTTTATTATTTTTTTACAGTTTGAAGTTTATATAAATAATTATTTGGGTCAATATAAAAGATTAATAAGAATTTATGATTATATTATTTCTTTACGAACGTCGAGTTTAGTTATTTTTTTCTGATATTATATGAGATCAATACAGTTTAGAAAATCACTTTTCAGTATTAACGAGTTAATCAACTGAATTAATAATTATCTATTGTGTCAAAGATGTGGGAAAGAAAAATAATTTTAAACTTTTTATTATTTTTACTGAGTTTGATATTAAATATATTTTTATAATATCTGTCTTTTTTTCTTAGGGTATAAAGTATATATAAATAATTATTTGAGTTGATATAAGAAAATTTTTGATTAATAAAAATTTGCAGCCCCTTCAAACGTCGAGTTTAGTTTTTTATCTCCTAACATTATCTAGAATCAACATAATTTCAAAAATCGCTTCTCGTATTCGTGCGTGAATCAACAGAACCGATAGTTATCCGCTGCATTAGTTGGTATCAAAGTGAGATTGATCCTGTGGAATCAGTCATCTCCTTTTTTAGGAACGACGAATTTTACTTTTCTATTTCTTAGTATTCTTATGTGAATCAATTAGGTTTAGAAATTTATAAACGACTCAATGGATTCAATGGTTTTCCACTGCATCACACCAAGAAGATCGTAACGCATCGATAACGTTTTTGATAATGATATGATCAGCAATTCGAAAGTAAATTTTCTATGCCACTGGGAGAATGATGTTGTAATAGAAGAATAATTTTAATCTTTTTATTATTTTTATTTAATTTGATATTTATAATATTTTTGATCATTTTTGTTTTTAATATTTTAGATTTTAAAATCGTTTTGGATATTTTCGATGTTAATTATGTTTAAATTTTTTTTTATGTCAGTATTTCTTTTTTTTTCTTATGGTTGAATTCTATAAAAATAAATATTTGGATTGATTTGAAAGAGTTTTTGATTAATATTTTTTCCCCCAAATGATGAGTTTGATTGTTTATCTTTTGATATTATATAAAATTAATAGATTTGGAAGGTCACTTTCAAATAATCTATCTTTTTTCAATTAATAGATTTGATTGTTTTGTTTTATGGCAGCACTTCCAAATACACATGAATGGTTCTTTCTTCAAAGTGGAGCTTACAAATCCAAAAAAAAATCACAAAATGCATCGATTATATTGAAAATAATGTAAATTTTCACCAACGTAAATACGATTTGATTTCGTAAAGAGCATAACGATAGTGAAAATCAGAGAGTAAAAATCATAGTGAATGATATGGCATGACATGACATTTTATATGTACACGTCTGATTATCGCTTGAACACTATCGCAGCCTTCGGCCGCCATTCCGAATCAAACTATATCTTGGGGAGCATGATAAACTGTCGGAGATTGTTGCATGCAAGGTGACACATCATTTATTATAATTTTCACTCTTTTATTTTCACCCTCCTTATTATTTTTCTTTCGGAAAATAGAGGTGTTGCGGTTAAAATACCGTGAATGGTTAATCAACGGAAAAGTGTGTGTATTTCGAAAACTGCCGGCCAAAAGAGATATACACGGCTGGGACAGACTTCCACAAGAGGATTTGACTGAACATGAGACGGATTCCGAGACTACTCCAAAGCTCAAGCTAAGATTTAGCTGAGAAAATATATGAGAAATATGAAGTATTTTGGGAGGACAGAGGGAATATGGTGGAGTTTATATAAAGATTCATTATCTTTCTACCTGTACTGAGCGCTTGTATGTCTCCCTCTCAAAGTATCTCTACGTCGTCTATTCGGAGACATCCGATAAAATTGAAACGATATAGAAAAGATTAGCATGCTCCTACGTAAGGATGACACACATAAATCTAGAGATGGTCTAAATTTTTGCCATCGGGGCTATAGTGCGGTTGTAGGGCGACTAGTCGTTATCCCAGACATCCGCAATTCGATCCCCAACTACGGCGTATTTGTAGAAATTTTTCCTCTAAATGGGCACGTGAACCCTGGGACGCTGGGATTATAGACTGCCCACCGTGAGCATTTTCCGATTTACCCTGGTGGCCGATGGGAAACTTCCGTGGGATCAGACCGATCATCCGAGATTGAAAAAACCTCGTTAATCATTTATGTTAAGGAGAACATCATCATTGTTGAGGCCAAAAAGGAGATTAAATTCGACAGCCATTGGTAATTTCCCCATTTACTTAGAGCTGTGTGGTAATTAGGAGGGCATCTTGGGAACTCAGTTTGATAACCTTGTATTCATAGTTTTTGTTAATGAGTTTATGCAGGAGCAAATCCATTTCAAGGATAGAGGTGACATTAGTACGAACTGACCTTTATAGAAAGTGTAGGTCCGTGTAGGCCAGGCTAGAGGGGGATGAATAGTCTGCAATTCAAAATTAAAAACTTCTCTTACTTTTGCTTAGCAGGGATAAATAGATTAATTAATCAAAAACAACATAAAAGAAAGAAATAAGAGACTTAGAGAAGTTTATATGGTTTGCAACTAAGAAGATTGCTAATAAAAGACGGTTGAAGCACAACTAGTAAAATCTCCTTCATTGAAAACGAGGTAGCCTCATATAGATTTTGACAGCTCAGAATAAAGTATAGAAAATGAGTACAAATTGTTATAGTTTACTTCTAGCTCTAGGAAGATATTTATTGCCTGTTGGTTAAAATGATCGTTTGCTAACATGACACTTAGGGCGCCTCAATTGAAATTCAAAGAGTCTCAGTTGAATAAGAATTTATCCATGTAACAACATCTCTTTAACAGTACTGTTTATCGAGGCACCTCAGTTACGACTCAGTGCGCCTCAGTTACGACTTAGAGTGCCTCGGACACTATTCATCTGACCCTGAGTGACAACTGAGGCTCCTCAGTTCCGATTTGCAACAGCGACTTCTTGGCTAATCGAGGCTCCCTCAGTTCTCATTCACAACCCAGGCGCCTCACTCTTCAGGGTCAGATTTCGAGTTGACCTTTTTAGATTCCATTTTCTTGAGTGATATTCCGACCGTCTAGAGTTGAGTTCACTCGAATCTAATTCTAGCTTTCTTCTCGAGTATGCTTCCTCCCTGACTTCCCGTTTCTCGGATGTTACGTGTGCCCTTTTTGATCCACTGGAGTACTCTTCCGCAGCTCCTCGTCCCTAGCTCGAATGCATCGAGCTCGTTGACTCCCTTTCTATATCATCCTTCTAGCTCGCTCGACTTCTTGTATTCTTAAGTTCCTGTATACTTAAACACAATGTATTAAAAATCAACATGATCTAACTTGATTCGGTTGATAACATAAAAACAAACTCAAGGTACTTACAGAAAGTAGCATGTAGCTCCGTCTGGGGCAACAGAACAAACTGATGCAATGCTCGAAGCCGAGATGACGTCTGAGACCGAGATAGTGTATAAATCAGAGATGGTATATGAGACCGAGATGGTATATGAAGCAAAAATGGTATCTGAGATCAAGATGATATATGAAGCCGAGATAGCATCTAAGATCGAGATAGTGTATGAAGCAGAGATGATGTATAAGACCGAGAGGATGTATGAAGTTGAGATAGTATTTAAGACCGAGTTAATATATGAAGTCGAGATAATATTTGAGACCGAGATTATATATGAAGTGGAGATAGTATCTGAGACTGAGATGATGTCCGATACCGAGATGGTGTATAAAACAGAGATGATATATAAGCTTGAGATGATATATGAAGCTGAGATAATATTTGAGACTGAAATGATATATAAAACTGAGATAATATTTGAGACCAAGACAGCACTTGAAATCTGGATGGTATATGAAATCAATTTCTTGATCGAACAGAGAAGTATGTTGAATTTTATTCGAACTAAGTTAGCCTCTTTTTTTTTTTTAAGATTAAATTTGCTCTGTTTTATACGCACAACTATTCTTCTCAGTATCGCGTTTCCCCGTCCTCCAACGACGGCACGCAGCTACGGCGAAGACGCGCCTTGACATTTTAAAATGGTTAGTTGGCGATCGATCGCCGAAAGAACCGATCGAAGGAGTCAACGCAGCAACCTCGTCGGCTGTTGCGCCACCGTACCGTTTCCAACCTGGATGGCTGGATCCTCTAGTTAATTTAATAGATCCTCGGCTAATGATTCAGTAACTGTCCTAGCGCCTGTCGGGGAGATGTTCCCATCTTCACATCAGCTTCAATGCAAACAAAACAAACTACTCTGGATCGGATCCGTCTAAAATGATGATCGTCTCAATGATAGATAAGATGGAGACGTCCTGTCAAACTATGAACGATCGATCACTGTTACTTGCATGGTGGATTACCTTTCCATCGTACCTGACTCGTACCAAAGATCGACATTAGTATATAGATAAGCCTAGCTTCTCAATTACAAGAACATCCTTCCTCCCTGAGAGAGATTGTTCCACCAATTGTACCAGACATGGGCATGACGTTCTCCTTCCCCATTGCTTGCTACGCTGCCATCAATGGCGACTTGGAGTCTTCTATTCACGGCATGAGCCCCGAAGGAAGAGAGATGGATCCTCCCCCTGAGCCAGACAAATCCATCAAGCCTCCTGATCCCGAAATCAGAAGGCCTGGCCATTTGAGGAAGAGGTCCCTGGACTCCATCTTGGTCCAATCCGGCATCCCCAAGCATGCGGCTGCCGTGAAGCTGCAGAAGGTCTACAAGAGCTTTAGGACCAGGCGACAGCTCGCCGACGAGCAGCGCTGGTGGAAGTTGCTAGATTTTGCGCTGCTCAGGCAGAGTTCGGTGTCGTTTTTCGACATCGAGAAGCAAGAATCTGCGGTTTCGCGATGGTCCAGGGCGAAATCCAGAGCTGCCAAGGTAGGGAAAGGTTTGTCAAAGGATGAGGAAGCTCAGAAACTTGCTCTGCAGCATTGGCTCGAGGCAGTGAGTGTCGAACATATTACAAGTTGTTCCTTTAATTTAATTGCCATTTTCTCACTTCTTTATTGCAAGTTACAGATCGATCCGCGACACCGTTACGGCCACAATCTCCAATTCTACTACGATCGTTGGCTGCAGTGCGAGAGCATGCAACCCTTCTTCTACTGGTTAGCTAATTGTCTGATCGATCAACATCTATTCAATCTGACAAAACTATTTCTGATCGATAGGCTTGATGTCGGAGAAGGAAAGGAGGTCAACCTCCAACAGCATTGCACGCGATCGAAGCTTCAACAACAATGCATCAAGTATCTCGGCCCTGTAAGAACTCTCTCTGCGAGCCTACAATGCAAGTATATATCTGAACATGCTTTCTGGATTCTGCAGGAGGAAAGGGAAGCCTATGAAGTTGTCATTGACGACGACGATGGAAAATTCTTATACCGACAGAGCAGGCAAGTGTTGGACACGAGTGATGGTCCAAGAGGTGCTAAGTGGATTTTCGTCTTGAGCACATCGAAGAAATTGTATGTTGCTCAGGTGATTAATCTCTCCATATGTATGTCCTAGAAAAGCTTGCACAGTTCACACATAATTTGTTTATTTGTGTTACAAATTGCAGAAGAAGAAAGGAACGTTTCAGCACTCTAGTTTTCTCGCCGGCGGAGCCACTTCGGCTGCCGGGCAACTGGTAGTGGAAGATGGAATCCTGAAGGTATAGAACTTTGTAGCTTAATCGGTTGAGTTTCATCGATTTCACTGATTTTGCCATTGTCATCGTGGCTTGCAGGCTGTGTGGCCTCATAGTGGCCATTACCGGCCGACGGAGAAGAACTTCCAGGAGTTCATGAGGTTCCTTGAAGAAAACAATGTGGATCTTACTGACGTGAAGGTGAGCAAGTCGCCGTTACCTATTTGTTACACTTAAAACAGTAACAGATTTCTGATTGTTCTTGTTCTTTGTTCTTGTTCTTGGTTTATACAGAGAAGTCCAACTGAAGAGGATGGTGAGCAGAGCCGATCGGAAATTGGAGTCGATTCACCTCGAACTTCGTTCGATTGCTCACCGCGAACCTCCATACCATCAGAGTTGATTGTTGGAAGGATAAATTCGAAAAAGGTAATTAAATCGTATCAGTTGGGGAAGAAGCTGTCCTGCAAGTGGACAACCGGCGCAGGGCCGCGGATCGGCTGCGTGCGGGATTATCCGTCGGAGCTTCAATTCCAAGCCTTGGAGGAAGTAAATCTATCGCCGAGAAGCCCCGGAAACTCCAGATTTCGTTGGTTAGCGGCCGGGCCTTGCCCAGTGCCCGAGTCTAAGGACTGATGAAACATCCTGGCGGAAGGAATTCTAGCTGCTGAAAAACAAAAATTATAAGAATTCAATTCATTTATTTTTTAATTTCTAGAGATAATAACATACATTTTGAAGAGCCAAAATAAATAAAATTGGTGGCAGTAAATCATGCATGTAAATTTCATATCTAACTTTTATAGTATCCAAACGACATTACTTATTTCCAAAGTATTCTTTCTCTTTCTTTTACATCATTTATTAGTTTTCTCTTAAATTGATTAATGGTTATAAAAAAATTCTCAATCATTTCAGATCAAAATTAATATATTTTTGAAAATCTCCTTAGCATATTAATGCTCATATATTTGAATTCGATGATTTCTTTCATGAAATAATCATGAGATTTCTCTATATTTCTATATCACTTATTTAAAAATCTATTCTTCTCAATTTACATTAACAAATTCAGATATGAGATTATATTTCATTAAGAAGGTTTCTCAGAGTATATTAGTTTTGATTTAAAATAATTTAGAGTTCTATGAATCCATCAATTAGTTTGGTCCAAAATTAATTGATGGATCTATACTATTTGAAAATTTAAAGGTTAATATTTCCTGAATAAGGAGAGTTGTAGAAACTCATTAGTGGTATTGGTTAGAAAATATCATTGTCCTAGGCATTATGATGAATTAATTTGTAACAAATTTTATTCAAATTCAGATCTAGGCATGGTTACATCAATGAGACTTTTAAGAGTACATTGATTTTGATTTGAAATTATTAAAAGTTCTTGATGTCGGGTAGGATAACAATTATCCTGTAGGTGACTGACAAAGGAAGGTGGAGGAAAGAACAAGTAGAAGATTCTCTTAAAATAAAGAGAAACACGTCATTCTCCGAGTTTTACTACAATAAAAAAATTATTATGAATAGAGGATGAATCCTCGATACCTGAACATGACTACTATTTATATTACAACCTAAAACCCAGATAAAAGAAAAAAATTATACAAAAGATCTTACTTTCAATCTTGTAAAGAAAAAAATATATCTTTACCCGAAAAGAAAAGTATGTTACTAAACAATCTTAACTGAAAATAAGACACGGACAAATCCTTTCATATAAATACCAGAAATATCAAAATTACTTTAAAAATAAAAATTATCAAAAATAATAAAAGTGCTCTAAGAAGGATTTAAACTGAGGAATCATGGTCTAAAAATTGACGGTTACGGTTTTACCGATAACATAGCTTTCAAATTCTAGATGTGTGGCAGCCGATAGAACTTGATTCCGAATACCGAGTCTAAAATTATGCCCTTTTGAAGTTCGAAGAGTCATATTGGGCTTCAAAATGGGTTGGGCTTATATCAGTTCTCCAGGTCCATATATCAACTAGTTTCATTCGAAATTGGTTATGGATCTACGCTATTCGAAAATTTAAAAATTTAATATTTTTTGAAATAAGACGTTCTAGAAATCAATTTTTGGTGTTAGCTAGTAAATATCATTATCGTATACTTTATAATGAGTTTCTAATAAATTTTATAAACACGTACAAATTTAAAAATTTACTATTATAAATTTATACTATCAAATTTAGATTCATGCACATAAATACATTAATAAGGTTTTTCATGAGTATATTATTTGAAGTTATTTAGAATTTTTTACGTCCATCAATTTATTTAATCTGAAACTGATAGATAGCGCGAAAGGAAAAAAAACAGAAGGGATATTTTATGAATACACTACTTGATTTTGATATTATGAAAATCGGTAATTTACCAAAAGACGTACCTAAGAATTGGTATTTACCAAAAGGCGTACCATGGTTTCATTTTCATCAAAGGGCGCACTCATTTTAGTGAACTTCCTCTTATACCCCTCCTGCTATGTACTGCCTTTCTCTTTCTCTCTCAGTAATAAATTCCAAGATGTCTGCACATGCAACGTGACTTAATTACTGACTTATATTTTAAAATAATATATTATGGAATCGACGCTAAATTAAAAAACGTAAGCTAAGAATTGAAAAAATATTTCACTCAAAAAATATTTCACTAAAAAATTAAAAATCGACGCTAAATTTCAGGCCCAGCGTGGACCTGAAATAAAAATATTTCAGGCCCACCGTCAGTTTTTTTAAAATTTTTTTATACATTAATATATTTATTAAATATTATTTAATATATTAATTTCTAATAATCAAATATAAAAATCATTTATTTATATTTTTAAATCATGTTGGATGAGAAATTTTTTAAGTGAAATATTTTTTCAATTTTTACCTTATATTTTTTAATTTAGCGCCGATTCCATAATATATTATTTTAAAATAAAATTCAGTAATTAAGTCACGTTGCATGTGCAGACGTCTCGGAATTTATTACTGAGAGAGAAAGAGAAAGACAGTACATAGCAGGAGGAGTATAAGAGGAAGTTCACTAAAATAATCGAGTACGCCCTTTGATGAAAATGAAATCATTGTACGCTTTTTGATAAATACCAATTTTTAAATACGCCTTTTGATAAATTGCTGTATGAAAATTATATACCTGAAATGAGATTCTGAAATTCATAAGGTTCCTTAAAATTTAAGAATTCTAAGATAAAGCAGTCATCTTGTCCTTAGGGACAACCCCACGTATTTAAAAGGAATGAAATCATAAAAGCTATACTTGTCTACCATTGAATGATTTCTATCGGATGCGAATTTACATACTCGATTGGCTCCGTAAAATTTCAAAGTTTTTGCCCCTTAACTTATAGTGCAGCGGTAGGATGACTAATCGTTATTTCTAATATTCGCGGCTCGATCCTTAACTAAGATATATTTTACAGAAATTTTTCTTTCAAATGAGACACGAACCTAAACACTGAGCTTCTAGACTGTCCACCACGAGGACTTCTCGATTTATAACGATGAACGATGAGAAATTTTTATGGGACCAAATCGATCATTCCAGATATGTCTACTGTCTGGTTTAATATTTTTATTCGTAAAATGTCTTCAATTAAATTTCTGGTTGACCCGTTGACCGTACGGAATTTGCAGACATTATTCAATTGAATTACGGATCCAGTAAATACTACTACCGTGGTACGTACCGGTACTTGCATCCAGAATATCAACATCGCCGAAAGAGACGCGTCGATCTGAAACTTATATGTCAGTTAATTTTCTGCAGCATCACAAAGTCGATCAACACATCGATCGGAACAAAAGACCACTGACTGCATGGTCCCGTGACGCAATATAGTTGGTCCTTACGATATGATTAATCCATGAATATTATTATTATAAAGTTTAAGGATTAAAATCTAATAAAATTAACGTATCTCTATCCTTCCCATACATTAATCGTAATTTTTGGATTGACGGTGATATTAAGACGAACGAATCATCTTTTATCACCGTGATACAATATAATCTCCCAGATAAATTGACCGGGATAGACGAACACCGCCATCCAATGAGGCCGGATCCTCTGTCTCGGATCCGGCCTCTGTCCCACTCGTCGGCGATCGCCGACGAGCCATCCGATCAACGATCGGACACCGAAGGCCGCCGTCCCGAATAAAATTATACCCTGGGGGTACGGTGAACCCGTCGGATATCGTCGCAATTGTAATGTTGCTGTATTCATCGTCGAATCCGACGAGATTGTAATGCGATATTTCTGACCGATTCACCGTTCTCTGAGGATATCATCTTATTCGGGATGACGATCAAAAATTATTAATGATGTTCGATCGTCGATCGGACGACTCGCCGATGATCGTTGACAAACGGGACCCGGAACATAGGCCTGTCTTGGGACAGAGGATCCGGCGCCCCATCCAATGTATTTCGCTGTCGTCGACCGTTCTTTTCGCCAGGAAACTTCCTGCCACCTTCCTCTTTCTCCATACGGCAGTGCCACCTTCTGAAACAGAGCGATCCGATGCCTTGTTTTATAGCAGTCCTTTCGCTTTCCAATGATCCGTACACGTCGCAGTGACGTGATCCTATGGGTGTATGTATATATATATTTTGCCCTTTCAGTTGCACTCATGGGGCTGCTCTTATCGTGTTGCTTTGTGCAGGGAGGAAGGTTCCTTGAAGCTTCTCGCTTCGGTTGCGGATAACCGCGAGCGACCCATGGCGTCGTGTCTTCACACGTGTACGGTCCCCGTAAATGATTATTAAAATAACAGTCACTATGATAATCATAAATTAATTTTCAATCATTAAAGATTTGTCTTATTTAATATAACAATCATATCATTATCATTATTATTTTTATGATTATTATTATTATTATCAAAAATATATTTTAAAAATCTCTAATGAAAACATTCTGATTTATATTTTATCCTCGTAATACTCTTTATCCAATGTTATTATAGTCATTATAGGTTAGCTATTACATATAATGTTATTTTTTATTTTCAATATTAATTATTATAACAGATAGTACTACACTTTATAAAAATTACTTTATAGCTACTATCAGATGTAGAAATTATTTTATAACTGTTATAATTATAAAAACTACCAATATCTATTATAATTATTTTCAAAGTAATTTTAATTAATTTAAAACAACTTTTATAAAATTTAAATTTTTTGATTAAGTTAGTAAATAATATTTTGATATAATAATTTTTAAAATTTGAGATTTAAATACAAATGTGTGATAGTTATCAATAGCTGCTATAATATATAAAAGTTATTTGTTAGTTGCTACAATAGGTAAAAGATACCTATTAGCTATGACAATATAAAAATTAATTATTTTATTTTAATCAAAATTATTACACATAAATCACTATTATATCAAAATGCTATGGTTAAAATTATTTAAATTTCATTAAAATTATTTTAAATTAGTCAAAATCACTTTAAAATATTAAATCACAAACCTTAAATTCTAAAAATCTTAAATTGTAAATCTATATCAAAATACTCCTTATTAACTTTCTCAAAATTATTTAAACTTATCAAAATACTTTGTATATGAATAAAATCATTTGAAAATAATTATAATAGCTACTAGATTACCATTATAACATATAGAAACTACTTAAATAATTGTTACAAATGGCAAACATTATATTAAGCGGCACTCATAGTAGCTACCGAATAACTAAGTGTTATAAAATTTGAAATGCCATTTTAATTTTGCTTAATTGTTATTATTATATTATTTATTTAATTTAATTATATAAATATAAGTGTTAACTACACTAATAAATAAATCAATGGAGCATTTATTATCTCTTTACTTTTTCTCTCCCTTCTGTTTTTCCATTGTAAAGCTTCAGTTTTTTCAGGTCTTTGACCACTGTCCCAAATTAAATTATACTTTGGTAGCACAATAAATTAGTCAGGGATCGCTGTAATTAGAATATCATGTCATCTAAGTTTCATGTTTCAAATTCATATTGTATATTATTTTTCTTTTTGATTAATGTTTGTATGATTTTGGTGATTAATTAAATTGCCCATTAAATTTAGCCATAACACGGCACTCAGGAAATCATCAGTTGAGAGATGGATATATATATACCACCAAAAATGAGGCAGAGGCCACCGGACAAGAGTTTCCTGTTCCGCGATTGCTACAATTTGCCCATAACGACAACCCGGCGAAGCTTCCCGGAAACCTCTGCATTTTGTCCCGGTTCATAGGCCGTTTCATTGCCTTGCCATGCATCGATCATGCATGCGTACTCAAATGTGTTATCGCGTATATATATATAGAGTGATCGAGTGCAGCCACACTTAGCTTATTCAGTGATCAACAGTACTGAGATTCATGGCGGCACTGGAAGCTGGGAATTACCTTAAATTGGGCGGCGGCGGCGGCCGGGGGAAGGAGAAAGAGATCAAGGAGGTGCACGGCCGCACGGCACACAACATGTCGTCCTCGTCGCTGCGGAAGAAGTCGGACCTGACGCTGCTGTCCAAGGTGCGCTGCGGGCTGCTCAGGGACCTGCTCGCCAACTTGCAGGAGATCTTCCTCGGCACCAAGCTCTTCGTCCTCTTCCCCGCCATCCCCCTCGCCATCGCAGCCAACTACTGCCATTTCGGTCGTGTACGTATATATATATATATACACACACTTTTAATGAACATCGGAAGGAATTGATTGCGTGCTTGGTACGTGTTTGACGAAATGCCTCACTGGGATTCATATTTTGCTTCGTTGAAACTTAACAAGAAATGATAATGCAACTTTGTTTAATTTCTTTGACGTGAAATCAAATGTATAATTTGGAATTTTCTAAACAGGAATGGATGTTTGCTTTGAGCTTGCTAGGTCTCATCCCACTTGCCGAGCGTGTCAGCTTCCTCACAGAGTACTATATATAATTGCCCTCTCATACTTATGATTGCTTAATCTTTATCTTGATTCTAAATATATAATTAACTTCGTTCGTTTCTCAATTGACTTTGGCAGGCAGGTTGCATTTTATACTGGTCCTACTGGTAATGCAGTGCACATATATATAATTAACTTCTGTTTTTGTTTAATAATTGCCTTGATTAACCAAGGTTTTATTACTGCTCTTAATGCTACAGTGGGTGGACTGTTGAATGCAACATGTGGAAATGTCACAGAGCTGATCATTGCACTCTTTGCCTTGCAAAAAGGGAAGATTGAAGTCCTGAAATATTCCTTGCTTGGATCAATCCTATCCAATCTTTTACTTGTACTTGGGTCCTCTCTCTTCTCTGGTGGCTTGGCCAACCTACACTTGGAGCAACTGTTTGATCGAGTAAGCTTCTTGAGGTTAATTACTTGCTAATCAATCAATTATCTTTCCATTAACTGCTTATAATTATACATGCAGAAGCAAGCTGATGTGAACACTGTTCTTCTGCTCTTGGGTGCACTTTGCCACATCCTGCTGTTGTTGTTCCAATATGCGCCCAAGTCAGGAGGGCACACCACAGCTCTTGCACTGGCTTTGTCGAGAGCTTGCAGCATCATCATGCTCCTTGGCTATGTTGCTTACCTCTTCTTCCAGCTCAAGACCGACAGCCAATTCTTTGAAACACCACAGGTGATAGAATCCAATGGATTGGCGCTTTGAACCATAGTAGAGTACTCAATCATAAATTGTGTTCTCTTTGAGTGAATTCAGGAGGAGGAGGACGACAATGACGATGCGGTAACTGAAGACAAACCAGTGATTGGACTTGCAAGTGCAATGACTTGGTTGGTGGGCATGGCGGTTGTGATCACCCTGCTGTCTGAGTTTGTTGTTGAAACTATTGAGGTATAATTTTTTTTTTCACCTCTTTAATATGCTTTACATCATACTCCAATCTTTTCAATTAGAGCTCCACCATATATATTTAGGTTGCTTCAGATTCATGGGGTCTATCTGTGAGCTTCATTAGCATCATCTTGCTCCCAATTGTTGGAAATGCAGCAGAACATGCTGGTGCTATCATTTTTGCTTTCAAGAACAAGCTGGTAGAGAACCTTTACTCATCACTGTATAATTTGACTATTTGATCGTGTGTGTGTGTGTATATATATATACAATCTGTTGAACTGTGACAGGATATTACCCTTGGAGTTTCCCTTGGTTCAGCAACTCAGATATCCATGTTTGTGGTAAGGAAGATTGAATTAACATGAAGTAGCACTAAACATAGTAGTATATATATATAGCTCATAATAAAAGACTTTAATTTACATCTCTTAGGTTCCTCTAACTGTTATTGTGGCCTGGATAATGGGAATCGAGATGGATCTTGATCTTGATATGTTAGGAACTGGTTCATTGCTCATGGCAATTCTAGTTGTAGCCTTCACTTTACAGGTAACTTGCAGCTGTTCTTTCATAAAAATGCAAGGATTTCAGCCAAAAAGGATGGAACTTTTGTAGGAAAAATCATGTTCATGAATTAAGGGCACTTTTACAGGAAGGAAGTTCACACTACTTGAAGGGAGTTGCTCCACTGCTATGCTACCTGGCAATTGGTGCATGCTTCTTTGTTTTAAAATCACCAGCAAATGAGTAAGAAGAGTCAATAAATGTTTATTCAAAGAAGAGCTCATCGTGGGAATTGGCTAGCTACTATTTGCATGAAGAAGTATAATGATTCTGCAGCTCTTCCTCCAGGATTTGCTTGGACTGGTTCATGTATTTGCATAGGTTAATGTTTATGAAAATTTAATCCTGGAGTTAAATTGTTCGTTTGTTTTTGTATTTTTTTTTAACTTCATTGTGTTAAATAAAATTTCATCAACTAAGTATACAAGACTTAGATATAAATATGAATGAAGATAATATGAAACAAGTCATTGTTTCAATTATTATTGTCCTTTCAATTATTCTCACTAACAATGATTAATGCTTTCAACTTTTATTAGAATAAGAATAAATATATTCTATGTCGATAATATGAAACACCTAGGATTATGGTGTAGTGGTAGGGCGATTAGTAGCTATTTCAGATATCCGCGGTTTGATCCCCAACTATGACGTAATTGTAAAATTTTTTCCTTCAAATGAGGTGCAAATCCTGGGATGTTGGGCTTCTAGGACCGCTAATCGCGAGCGCTTCCCGATTTACCTAGTAACTGGTGGAAAACTTCCATAAAATCGGACCGGTCACCCTAAATTCGTCTGCTACTTGGGTGCGAATCCTGGGATGCTGGGCTTCTAGGATCGCTCATCGCGAGTGCTTCCCGATTTATCTAGTAATTGGTGAAAAATTTCCATAAAATCGGATCAGTCATCCTAGATATGTTTCCTACTTAGATCGGGTATTATAAGCGGTAGAGTGACTTTACGATCCACACTTGCCTCTTTCTGGGACCGGTCCGCCCATGGATACAATTAATCATACATTTACACGCTAAAAACAAATTTAATATAATGCATTTCTGTTTGCCAAGCTTAACTTTCAAATCAAACATGTTAAAACAATAAAATTGTTAATAAATTTTAGATTGTTTAATCAACATTTTATTGAACCATGTACGTAGTTTTTTTTTTATGTACGTAGTTTGCATATCAAAATTTTAGAATTTTAAAAATGTATAATACATTGTGATTGTGTTTTTTTTTTCATCATCAATCTATTATTTATTTAGTGTAAACAGTCGAGAAAATTAGTCGACTTCTAAATTTATTAGATTTATGATTAACAATCGATTATTTATATTCCATATCATTAAATTTTATGTGCTTTGGTAGACTATTACATAATTTATTGTGTTAATTTAAAAAATTTATAATTCTTTATTTAAATTATGAAATTCATATATAAAGATATCATTATATATATATTTTTAAATTGATATCGTATATTTACATTGATTAATTTTAAAATCACCTACCCACGAAATTTTCAATTTTATTATCATGATAAATTGAGATTTAATACTCAAGAAACTATAAAAGTGTCTATTTTTAAGATGTCTAAAAGGTCATCAGTCAATTTAAATTAAAATTCGTCGATGATTTATAAACCACCATTCCGAATCAAAATCATTGTACGTCTCAGAATGACTCCCCAATTTAAATTAAGAAATATGAATTTTTAACATTTAATCTGTTTATGACGTAGACTTGATTTCCTCGATAATAATTATTGTTGTCGGTGCACCCCGACACAGCACAGCGAAAACGCATCGAGCGCAAGATTCCATATAATTTGCAGCACGAAGTCCGTTCCTACTCTGTCTCAGCAAATCTGTCCTTGCCGTACTGATCACCCTTGGCAATTATACCAAATCCATCGCTTCAAAAAAAAAAACAAAAAATAAAAAATAAAAAATTAGACTAAATAGCAGACCAACCTCCGATGAACTAACCTCTAATGATGAATTTGATCTCATCAAAATTTCTGATAGTGAGAATAAATCGAAAAGTGTTTACGGTGGAAGACGGTCTAAAAATCTAACATCCCAAGGTTCGTGTTCTAGTTAGGCAAAAAATTTCTATAAATATGTCATAATCAAGGATCGAATCGTGAATATCTAAGATAACTACTAATCGTCCTACCACTGCATCATAACTTCAAGAGTACCATTGTTTCAATATCAGATCTGATGGTTAATGTTTGTGATTTGTCATTTTAAAATTTAAGAATTAAAATCTGATAAAATCGCTAGAGTCGTCTCCACGCACAAGCATCCTTAGACGAATTGACCGTAATAGAATGAATCGCCTTCTACCATTAGGTCTTCTTTCTGATTAATCAGAGCTTTCGGGGTTATGATGTAGCGGTAGGGTGACTAATCGTTATCCTAAACATCCGCAGTTCGATCCTCAGCTACAGCGTATTTGTAAAAATTTTTCTTACAAATGAGGCATGAACTCTGGGATGTTGATTTTCTAAACCGTCCACTGTAAATGCTTCCCAATTTATCCTGACGGCCGATGAAAATCTCGTTAAACATCTTTCTGATTGATCAGACAAAAAATCAGCAAACAATAATGAACGAATTATACATATAAATATACGTTGCAACACTAAAAATCACTGACTCCGCCATCCCCGCCGCAGAAAACGCGTAGAGCCGTCGGCGATAAGGAACAGTTTGGTTGTAGTGGAGATGGGGCTCAGGGCCTGAGGAAAAGGCAGAGTAAAGTGATAGAGGAAGCATCCGCCATGTATCCCCGCCGCGAATGGCGCGCTGTGCAGAACAATGAGAACAGATGCCATTCTAATTTGGTCCTTCACTGTTGCATAGATTTACCTGGCCACTGGGAAAGAAGAAATAGTTTATTTTGTCTTGGAAAGCAGACTTCTCGCTTGGATCTCAAGCCTTGTGTGTATGTGAAGGACCACTAGGTTGAGTAGAATTTGGAGCCGGTGGGAGTTCGTTCGGAAGAGGACAGGACGCACCGAACGTGCATGACGATGGTACTGGAGTCCACTGCAGCGTGACAGGCGAAGCCAAAACCCACCGACGAGAGACGGATCCATAACTCGCCCACTTGAAGATTTACCGTCTTCCATAACCGCTCCCATTCAAGAGTGTCGGCCAGCCTTCAAGAGCTAATCTTTACCCGATCTGCTCAATCCCGACCTAACACGGCCATGGAGGATGGGCAACGAGAAAGGCGCTTATTTATTGCCTTGTGGGCGAAAAAAGTTGGCGTCTTGCGGCCTCTGATGAGATGAGCTGCACAGTTGCCACTGCCCATCTGGTGTGAGGAGGTAAAGGGAGATGCCGCACTGTTCTTTAACTTTTTTTTTTTCTTCTTCTTCTTCTTGTTATAAATGACATCGCTTGCACGGCAGCAGGATTCTACTTTTTTTTGTTCTGAGATGAGAATGGCAGTCCAGAGCTCACTACATTTCCCCTTCTTCTTCCTCCTCCACTTGCTTTTCCTCCTTCCCGCGGCGCAATGTGGTGTGACCTATGACAGGAAGGCCATCGTCATCAATGGCCACCGGAGGATCCTCATCTCAGGCTCCATTCACTACCCCAGAAGCACCCCAGAAGTAGTTCTTCTTTTTTCCTTTATCTTTTATTAATCTTCTTTTTGCGCATTGTTGATTGTTGACTGTTGATTCTGTGTGGCAGATGTGGGAAGGACTTGTACAAAAAGCTAAAGATGGAGGATTGGATGTTATACAGACTTATGTCTTCTGGAACGGCCATGAGCCTTCACCTGGCAGTGTATTTTGCAGACCTTTCTTGCTAATTTCTTGGTTCTTTGTTTGTTTGGCTTCGATTTGAGGGCAAAGTGTCAATTTGTTTTCCTATTTCTGGCAGTATAATTTCGAGGGAAGGTATGATTTGGTTAGGTTTATCAAGACAGTCCAGGAGGTGGGGCTGTATGTCCACCTCCGAATTGGACCTTATGTCTGCGCGGAGTGGAACTTTGGGTACTCCTCTCTCAGATTTTTCTTGTAAATATGTGATTAAGTTTTACTTGTTCCTCATTTTCACTTTCCTCGTTTGTTTAGAGGATTTCCAGTTTGGTTGAAATATGTGCCCGGAATCAGCTTCAGAACAGATAATGAACCTTTCAAGGTAAATTCCTTGAACCATTCTTTCATAGTCGATCCTCCTATATCTTGCCCTTGTGTTGAATTGTTGTAAGAACAATGTAGTTTCCCTGTTTGCTTTAAGTTTCATGTCTTACAAGTATATACGATAATTTTCTCTACAGATGGCTATGCAAGGTTTCACCCAGAAAATTGTTGACATGATGAAGAGTGAATCACTTTTTGCTTCTCAGGGTGGACCGATCATCCTTTCACAGGCATGTTTCTCATCATGTTTTATTTTCATGGGAAGATTAGGATGATAGGAGGTAGAATAATGCTCTACCTTGGAATTTATCGATGCAGATTGAAAATGAGTATGGACCTGAAAGTAAGGCATTTGGCGATGCTGGTCATGCATACGTGAACTGGGCTGCACAAATGGCTGTCGGATTGGACACTGGTGTACCATGGGTGATGTGTAAGGAGGACGATGCTCCTGAACCAGTGGTAAGGGCACAAATTGGTGTTCAGTTGTATTATAGGAAGAATTGTATTCCTTAATCTAATACATTCACCTTATAAGCTTGTGCATGATTTTACGTACTCATTCTAGTTATCTTTGTTAGACTGCATTTGTCTTCTTGTTGATATATGTTTTCCATATGTTTCTGAAGGTTTCTAATGTTTGGAACAGATAAATACATGCAATGGCTTCTATTGTCATAGTTTTACTCCAAATAAGCCTGATAAGCCTACCATGTGGACAGAAGCTTGGAGTGGTTGGTAAGTTGCCAAGCAATTTCAGTGTTTCTTTTAAATGCGAGATTTGCACATGGACTATCGTATACATTATGACCATGTATTCTCAAAATCCTTCGGTGCTACCACTATAGGTTTACAGAATTCGGAGGCACTATCCATCAACGACCAGTTCAAGATCTTGCATTTGCTGTGGCGCGTTTTATTCAAAAGGGTGGCTCATTTATAAACTATTACATGGTTGGAACTACAATCCATCTCTCTAAATTATATTTGCACTTGGATGATTCTAAACTGCTTTTTTTTTCCCTTTGTTTGCTTATTAAGTACCATGGAGGAACTAATTTCGGGCGTACAGCTGGAGGACCCTTCATCACAACCAGTTATGACTATGATGCACCGATTGATGAATATGGTATGACAGAGAAATAACTCTTTTATCTTTCAAGAAGAATAAGAAAATGATTGAAATATTTTGCCAATGATTTTCTGCCTGAGTTGGATAGGATGAACTAAAAACCTATTGTCACATTAGAATGACTATAGTGTCATAGCATACATTCTTGTCAGAAATCTGATATTAGCACAACATCTTTTTAATGATAAAATTAATTCATCTTGACACTTGAACTACGGATACTGTGTTTAAAAAGAAGAAAGATGTAGTATGCATTACTTGCCTCTTCTGATTTGCTGTGACAAAATGGCAGGATTAGTCCGAGAACCAAAATACGGGCACCTGAAAGAGCTTCACAGAGCCATTAAGTTGTGTGAACAAGATCTTATTTCTGCTGATCCTACTGTTACTTCTTTGGGAAGCCTCCAAGAGGTTTGTTAGATTCTAAGTTAGCACTAACTAGAATAAGGCTTGTTAGATTCTTTGTTAGATTTTGGAGATCAAAATGAATCCTCAATGATAATTGATTGTCTTCTTTGAATTTAGGCTCATGTTTTCAGCCCCCAATCTGGAGGATGTGCAGCTTTTCTTGCTAATTATGATACAAATTCCTTTGCAAGAGTAATGTTCAACAACATGCACTACAGCCTCCCACCATGGTCAATCAGCATCTTACCGGACTGCAGAAATGTAGTTTTCAACACCGCAAAGGTAAGCTCAATTATTTTACCGGATGAGTTGGATACTATCATAGTTAATCTTACTAATTGGAAAGTGTTTTTGTTGTCAAATTACCACAGATCGGAGTGCAAACATCTCAAATGCAAATGTACCCAATTAATGCTCAGTCACTCGTGTGGGAGACCTATGATGATGAGGTAGCTTCACAGGGAGAAAACTCACTAATTACCTCAACTGGGCTGTTGGAACAGATAAATGTCACTAGGGATTCAAGTGACTACTTGTGGTACATCACTAGGTGTGACTTTATCCAACATACCTTTCTCAATTTAAGTATAGTTAGATCTGTTCCATCTTAATTTTCTCCACTCACTGAATTAATGACACTACTGTGTTATTTTGTTTAGTGTTGATGTCAATCCTGCTGAAGGATTCTTACAACGAGGTCGGCAACCTGTTCTCACCGTCCAATCTGCTGGTCATGCTCTTCATGTCTTCATTAATGGACAACTCTCAGGTATATTAATGTGTCGCTTGTATTCTTTCGAGTACACTGATTGTTAAACTTTGAATATGGTATGGAAGGTTCTACTTATGGGACCAGGAAGGATAGGAAGATCAAATTTTCTGGTAATGTCAATCTTCGCGCTGGAACTAATAAAATTGCACTGTTAAGTGTGGCTGTTGGGCTACCAGTAAGTTACTCTTTTGTCATTTCTGTGAACTATATTCCCAAGATGAGGAATCAAACACTGAACTTCTTTTTCGCACAATTACTTTGGCGAAGAACGCAGGCCCGCATTATGAGTTGTGGAGTACTGGAGTTCTAGGTCCTGTTGTGTTACATGGTTTTGATGGGGGGAGTAAGGACCTTACATGGCAGCAATGGTCATATCAGGTTATCGCGTTTGCTGATTATAGTTTTCATTTACGAGCTGAATTTCAAGCATGGTGAAGCAATAAGTTTTTTTTGTTTTCTCCTTTTGTAGGTTGGTCTTAAAGGAGAAGTCATGAATTTGAATTCCTTAGAGGGTGCTTTCTCTGTCAAGTGGATGCAATCCTTATTAGTAGTTAAAAATCAGCAGCCTTTAACATGGTACCGGGTAGGTACATACATCATCATGACTCTTTATCTAAAATGATGATTCTTAGCACCTAAGATTTTGCGATTACCATTTGCAGGCGTATTTTGATGCTCCTAATGGGGATGAACCATTAGCATTGGACATGGGAAGTATGGGAAAGGGTGAGGTTTGGATAAATGGGCAAAGTGTTGGAAGATACTGGACTGCATCTGCTCCTAATGAACATTGCAGTTCATGCAGCTATACAGGGACATATCGATCGCCAAAGTGTCAAAGCAATTGTGGCCAACCAACCCAAAGATGGTAACTTTTGGCATTGTGAAAAGGAACTCAAACTTTTTAATCCTTTATTTTGATAGAATTAGGATCTTGTGTTTATCAATTCCCGTAGCAACATTTTAGTTAGTGTTGGGTGCTAAGTATTTGATATTCAGGTACCATGTGCCACGATCCTGGTTACATCCATCGAGAAATCTACTAGTAGTATTTGAAGAACTTGGAGGTGATGCGACAAAAATCTCTCTAGTGAGGAGATCCATCTCCAGTGTGTGTGCTGATGTATCTGAATGGCACCCCATGATTAAAAACTGGGAGATAGAGAGTTATGGCCGGCCTGAAGAACACCACAAGCCGAAAGTCCACCTCCAATGCACTCCGGGACAAGTTATATCAGCCATCAAATTTGCTAGCTATGGAACACCTGCTGGAACATGTGGAAATTTCCAACAGGGAGCATGCCATTCATCAAATTCCTACAGCATTTTGGAAAAGGTCTAAAGGCATTCACCAACCAGTAGACACAGTTACTTTGATGCATATGTCCTACTTAACTTTTCTGCTTTTTGTTGTTTGTTTGACCTGAACAGAAGTGCATTGGACAGCAGAGGTGTATGGTTGCCATCTCCACCACCAACTTCGGTGGGGATCCATGCCCACATGTCATGAAAAGAGTCGCGGTAGAAGCCACATGTTCCGCGGTTGCTCAACCAATGCATTGAGCTTCATAAAAGCACATAGAGGAAGCTCTTAATATCTCCAAAGAAGGCTGAGAAAATCTCGGCACAGTTGTAAAGTGTGTGTCAATCCAAGTTGCTTCTTTGGATTCTTAGTTGTTTGGCTTACCGGCTTGCAATTAGAAGTCGGTGCCGGAAAGTAGAGAAAAACTCTCTATCTTCATGCTTTGGTAAAGGTCTGTTCTTTTAGTATGGTAATGAAGTCATCTTCATGTGATTGGTGCAGTTGCAGGAATCCAATGCCTTGTTGCTGCCATTAGTTTTCTGCTGCCGTCTTTATCTTGTTCTTGGATGGCATGTCTTGTAAAGAATTGTGTGGCAATGAGAAGCTTTTCTTACATGTTCCTCTTCTTGTTTTCTGCTCAACTGTTAAAACAGGTCAGATTATGCGTAACAAAAATCAAGAAAAGAGATTGCCTGATTAAATGATGATGTTTTGGAATAAATGTCCCAACATATAATTGAGAACGGTGCTACTGGTGTTGGATTATAGAATCCCAGAGATTTTTATTAATTTAAAGTACAATAATTCCATTACACAAGAACAGTGTCAATGGCATTGGGTGACATCCATGATTCAACTAATATACAACACTTTACATGTTTTGCCCTTTAGATTACACAAAAATATGCGGATATCTTTATAACAAACTACCCTATAATTCCACCAAATAGCCACCTCTTTATGTTACATTGTATACCATGACTCTCCTATAAGCTCGGAAACAATGGCTGAAAAGCACCTTAGAAATAATTATTCTGGTTCAGTGTTTCAAATAGCAATCATAGCCAATGTAAATCTATCTATGAGATGAAATCATGTAGTAGATGTGTTGATCCAAATCTTTGTGGTGGTCCCCGACATTTGAATAATCAAAGGCATCTGTATCTAGCCGAGGTGGAGGGCAGTGCCATAAACATCATTCCCTCTCAATGCGAGAAAGCTCTGATGATTGTCTGATACAGGAAGGCCTACATCGCACTGCTGCAGCCCGAGTGTAAGTGACACCCCACTGTTTCCATACTGACCTAACTCGGCCATCTGATACGTGACAAACCTCCCGCTTTGATCTGCGTTGGCAGTAGCATCTTGTAAAAAGCTGGAATCTCCTCCAATGGACCTTTGTTCACTGTTCTTTATATTCATGTTAGAGACTTGTGTAGTTTCATTCTGAAAAGGAGTAGCTGACTCGGTCACCGGAATGAGACAGGGCTTTGAATCACCTATCTGGCTTGTTTGGCATCTATTAGCATTTGCATTTTTTGGCTCTTCATGGTCCCCAGAGGATTGAATGCCTTCCTTTGCTTTTGTTGGATATTCTGAAGAAGAGTTTGAGTCGATTTCAATGTCACCAAACTCTTCTTTGTGCATGTCTTCAATCATTGGCTTCCAAAGGCGAACTCGTGCATTTATGAACCAGTTTGCAACCTGGAGAAGTTAAAGTAGGATCAACTACACTTCAAAATCTTCTAGCATGAAATGAGCAAGGAGTTTCATTATTCAATGCTATTGCAGCATAGACAAATGTATATCATGTGAATAGAATAGGTTATGCAATCCAAAGATCGTATTGGAATCAAGAATGGATTAGCATCCATAGCATAGAATCACTAACGATCAACTCTCAATGCTCAAGCCAAAACAAAAGCTACATGATGAGGAATCATTTTAAAAATCTGATCTTAGGAACTAATCTTATGCTAAACAGATCAATAGAGGACCACAAAACGTCTCAACATGAAAATTACAGGGTAAAAGAAAGATTCCCTTTAAGACATTTTTGATCCTGATGTCATAAGTGCAAAAGGGAGAGGCACGCAAAGTTCATACATGAATAACTAATAATACCTGACTTCTGGACAAACCTGTCTGTCGCGCAAGCATTAGCTTCTCAGAATCCTTTGGGTAACTGCAAAGGAGATGCTAATTTAACTATTAGCTTATCCTTTGTACTTATAAATGAGCTAGTTAAAAGATAAGATATCTGAGCTCACGGATGAAGGAAATGCTCAAACAACCAAGCACGAAGAATTGAGACAGATGACTCAGGCAAGCCCCTCTGTGGCCTCCAGGCATTGGGTTGCATCACTCCAAATTGCTGCATGGCTTTCTGTTGCCTTAACTGCTGATCTATGTGTCGAAGGCGAGATAAACCACCACTCATGCTACTTGAGTTATCTGGTTCGCCAAGGCTTTTTCTTGCAACTTGAATTTGGCTGCTGATGGCATCTCTCAAGCAGCGAAAATGACAGGATATTGTTTGCAGGGCAAGTGAAGTGTATGGTTTGGCCGTCCCACAACCTGCTATTGTGTCAAAATATGATACTATCATCTGCATCTGATGGTAATAGTGTTTATACCGTCTATCAACCTGCAATAAAAGGAAATGAATCATGTATGGGTCAAACACAAAGAATCTAAATATTTTCAAATCATACCGCAAAAGAAACAATTCAACTAATTGATGAGTAATCTAGCATCTGATAAAATTCCAATCTATCGTATGTAACTTAAAAGAACATTATACTACAAATCATGTACATTTATTTAGATTTTATGCAGATGCTTTTAACCATATTGTTTATGGCAGTTTTGACTAAAGACCTCATGTTTCCGGTAGCTTTAGTCCTTAAGATGGTCTACATCAGGAAAAATGACTTTTTTTTTTGGTTTTTTCTTTTTGAAATTATTTTGCACAGAAGCAAGTTTGCACTTCCTCTGCTGCACCATCACACTGTCTCCGTGAGCTATTTGACCAACAAATTTCATGTTGATGCTTCAGGATTGATTATTGTAGTTTCTCTCTCATTTCGTAGTCACCCTCATAGGAAAGTTTGTGTGATGTCGGCAATGTGTTACTTGAGACCATTCTTTTTGATCCTTGGTAAGATGCCGTGTTTTATCTCTGCATCCTGTTTAAAGCTTATTGAGATGGACACAGTCAGAGGCACCATATACAAAGGCACTTCATAGATTCTTCTTCATTAAAAGTTTTCTCATACAGCAAGAAAAAATTGGTAATTACATTAAAACTGAGTTAGGATAGAAACATAAACATTTTTGAAAACTTGATCATAAAAACTATTTGAGATTGAGAAAATTTGCATCCCTTCCTTCGCCTACAAAAGAAACCTAAATATAGACTTTCTAATTTTTAATTTTATTTCACTCTTTGTATTTGTGACCATCCTATTGATGTTCACAAAATTTGCATCTCTCTCTCTCTCTCTCTCTCACGCGCACGCGCGCGCGCACACACACATTAGGAGATTCAATCGACAAACACAAATAGAGTCCTAGTGTAAAAATAGGGATTGACCAATAAAAGTACAACAAGACCGGGATCTCAGTAGAAGAACTGTTGATCATCTCCTGCTAATTATACAAACACAGAAACTAAAATACTTCATTTAAACAGGCTCTAGAAATATAAATATGGCTTAATAGGTTTCTTGAGAAAGCAAAAAAATAAGCATTTATGGTGGTGTGCACAGAAGCTCAATAAAAATGAACAAAAAAAAATCATTGAAGAAATTATTACTCTCTTCAAACTTAATGGTTGGAGTTCGAATTCAAGCAAACCTAATTGATCTTAATCAGAATGTAGCTAAAATTCTTCTGATATAAATGCTGGTAGCAAATATGATAAAACGTTAATGAAAGAATAAGAAAAGGAAAGAAAGCAGTGCACCTCATCCAACATCTCCAATAGCTTTGTGACTTTGCACTGAAGGTCCTGCTTTTCAGAAGGTGAGAGCTCACCAGAAGAACCAGCAGTCTCTTTTGGGTTTGCAGTCTTCGCTTCAGGTTTTGATATCCCACTAGCATCCTTATCTGTGGTGGCAGTTGAAGTATGGACACCTTGGATTTTATCTGTTTTTTTCTTCAAAGCCTTTTCCACATTAACAACTTCATTCAGTAATTCTTGTGCTGCCTTGAGATACTTTGAATTTGGGATCAAGGTTGTGATATTTGCATTCCCAAATGACAAGACACTACCATGCATATCTTTGTCTTCAAAGGTTTCCTCCCTTAAAGGACCCACATCTCTAGAATCTGACTGATGACTACCAATAAAAGAGAGATCTGAACAAGCAAGTCGGTACTGAATTGAAGGAATTGGCAATTCGGTGCTAAGGCTGAGAGATAATCCTTGATTTTGCATCATGGATACATTTGACTGCTGCAAAGATAAGCTCTGTCCATTTATGATGCCCAATTGTGCCCGCAGACTCATCTGAGGATCATCAGCACTAAGTAGATTGTTGGAACCATTGATCGAACCATCAATTGGTTGCATAAATAACATCTCATTTCTCTCATCTTTCCAATAATTATAAGCATGATCGCCAAGACGGGATGTGAGCATATCAGACTTTCCCCCAGTAACGCTTTGAGAAAAGATGGCAGAGGCAACAGGAAACTCGAGATGATTTGCGGGGTTTGGGTATTGCCGGTTAATGCATTTGTAAATGGAGAATACGGGAAGCTAAGGTATGTCATGGTGCCAGGAACTGATGAGTCAGTATACGGAGCATTCCCTGGTGCATTTGGGCAATGATTTGAAGCAGTTCCATTTTGATCATCAGAGGATGAATAGAAAGTAGGCATTATCTTTCTCCCTTGAAAACAACTACAAATGGTTCAATCCTCACAAATTACAATATTAAGAATCGTTGCAATATCTTGACTGCAAATTGGATACTGGTGTCCTCATCTGAACCTCAACAAACTTAGACATGGAAAGCTTAATACCTTGGGAAGAAATTACAATGCCACAATCAATAGTATGAAAAAACATTATGAAAATCTGAAGAAAAAAGAAGATCAACTGGCACGCAAAAAGGAATAACTGAAGAATCATGATAAGGACTGCAACCTGCTAGATGTGGACAATTAAAATCGATCTTAAACCAATAACATAGTAGGAAGGCTTCATGCTTTTAACTATAAGCCAGTGTCAACAAAGAAATTGTAGTGCTTAAACCAACAAAACAGCTTCCTCTGACTGGCAGAGTGGTACCAAAAAGGATTAGAAAAATTCATGTACTTGTCCTCTATTATCCCATTAATAGTTCCTGTGAGGAACAGGAACTTCAGTACAATTACAACGAAAAAGAGAACCAAGATGGGTCACTCATATAAGCCAAAACCAACTACCCAAAATTCCATGTCTCGTAGTCTTTTTAACCTTGACAAACACGCCAGAAATCCCATTGAAGAATAGGAAAAAGGAAAGAATTTGAGTAAAAAAAAAATCAGAACATGATGAGGGAGAAAAGAGCATAAGAAAAATCATCACATAAGCCAGAAGAAGCAAACTATTATAGTACGATCGATTCCACTTGCAATAAACACTCGCCCAAACCAATCGATCTTGAAAAGAAGGAAAATAGATTTTTCAAAGAACAAAGTTTTGTAAGAAAAAAGAGACGGAATCATGCAAAAGACCGTAGCAAACCCGATCTCCACTGTTCTCATGTTGAAATCAGCCAGGGAGACGAACTAGATCGAACGATGGAGACGGACAAAGAGGGAGACAGAAGGAGAAGAGCTGAGCTGCTCTCGATGTTGATCCGAAGAAACATGAAACGTGCTGATGCAAAATTAAATATGTCGTTGTCGGAGAAGAAAGATTCGAATGAAAATGATAGAGAAAGCAAAAGCACCAGCAGGAGAAAGACCGACGTTCAGTACCTGAGAACGATAGCGCGATAGGGAAAAAGAAATAGGGATAGGGCAAAGGTCGGCGGCGGCAGAGGCGGCGGTAGATGCCCGCGCGCACCTCGGACAGAGCACGAATTCGCGGCTGATCGGCCGAGTAGAATCGGAATCCACTCCAATCCAGAGACAAACCGATCCCAATGCCTCAATCCAAAGGACACGAAGCTTTTCCCCGTTCTTTCTCCGCCCTTATAATATTATCCGTCCCTCTCCAATCTCCCTCTTTCTCTCTCATCAGCATCCCCAATTGCCAATATAATATTACCACCGAGTTTATTAAACTCCTTTTCCTCCCCCCTCTCTCTCTCTCCCGTTCTCTTTTGCATCATCAGATTGCCATCACCATCCCCCAAAATTCCCACTTGAGTGTGAGATTACCTCTCTCTCCCTTCGCCCGACGGTAAAAGACAAATCTTTATCTCCATTGGTCTTCCTACCTTGCTCAATCCGTTGATTTCCAAGTCTTCGCGGAAGGTTCTCCTAGCTTTGGATTGTCATTTATTAAGGCGCGATGCAAGTTGGTAGACCTAAAACCTGCTTGTCCATCTCTTTCTTCTCTCCTTGGTCATTCGGCCTCTTCATTCACCTCGCTGGGATCCCAAGCATGGGCAGCGACGCTCGCATCTCACGACGCACTCCACGCCACGCAAGACCCCCTGCCTGATCGAGAGTGATGACATCGTTACCACCATTTGTTACATGCTTTTCTGGTTCCCCCCACCACTGCAATCTCACTTCGGTCTGGTCCCCTCGTCTGCTTGCCGTGAGTTGGCTGTGACGTGTGTTGATCACAGTTGCACCATCTGCTCCAAATCTGCATTTTTTTTTCCTATTCTTCTCTGTCTTGTTGTCCGCAGAGCTTCTCCTTCGTATTTTAATCCTGGCAGCTCATCATTGGGATTAGGTGATTTGTTGAATCTCTACTTCTTGTCTCATTTGACCTCTACCAGTTGACAGAACAAGAGATTTTGATTACTGAAAAATCAAGATCTTATCCAACTCTGGAAGATATATTTGCAGTATGATTAGGAGTAACCAATCATGGAGATCAATGAACTGAAGAATGAAGATATATTATTGTAAAAAAAAAAAAAGTAGAGGATGTACTTCACTAACCTTTGTCTGAATCCAATAGTTTTAAAAAAGAAGATAAACATGCTTCCAATCTCATATCAACAGATGGCTCTTCTGATAATTAGGATTTGATAAGTTTAACATTCATATCAAGGAAGTTGCGAGACATTTATTTAGGGTTGGCCATTGCATATCTGTTAGGCATCAGTCACACGGAATCACCAACCCTACTAAATTTATCAAGATCAAGTTAAACTGTTCTCGACATTATCATTATATGAATTCAAACTCCCAAAAATTAAAAAAAAAACTCTTTAGATATTACTTACTTATCATTAGGTTAAGCAATCATTGATTTAATAATATTCTCGATGTGAGAGACCTTTAAATAATTGCTCATTTTTTATACCTACCATTGTTGCAAGTTCACACTTCTCTATCGGCCTGACCCCTCAATTAAGCAAAACTGAAAGGGAAAGTATTCAATTTTTCAATAGATGTTCAGTTTTTCAACATCTATTGACTTTTATAGGGTCAAAAAGTTGAATAATTTGAACGCGGACAGAATAACAGTATAATTCTATCTCTTTAAGATGAATTTATCTCCTACACGGTGCTCACGGAACACGACAATCGTCTCCGAAAATACAATGACTTTATCATACGATGGCAATACTCACTTCTTATCCATCCAACTTGAATTGACATCCTTTACCCTTTTGATTCTTAGTTACGGTGCATTTTACAAAAAAAAATTCCTTAAAATAGAGCACGCAACAATAAGATGTTGGACTTCTAGACCGTCTGCTGCAAATACTTCCTGATTTACCTTAACGACCGATGAGAAACTTGTGTGGGATTGGACCGATCATCCTAAGTTTGAATGTAATCCGATTCATCATTTTTTGAATTGACATCCCTTCCTGTCTTAGGACATAGCCTAGTTAGTTATCACATGGTAGATTTACATAAATAGACAATGATTCTCCTAACGAAGTCGGGAAAAATACTCTCCTATGTGTTGGCTTGCTCGATTAGATAGTTATATGATCGACCGTATGAGACACGTATGACCTATTACAAAAATTGAATTCACATCCCTTCTCGATAAACACAATATATCTTCATTTGGATATCTTCTATTTGAAATCTTTGGCTGAACTTGAGTTGTCTAAAGAGGTACTTATGTCTTCTCATTTGAATGAATAATTTATCCTTCTCAATCCATCCAACTTAAGCCATACCACCCATCCATCGTATTTTCTCATTCACATATGAATTAGAAATTTTTTCTTCCAAATGAGACGCGAACCCTGGGACGTTAAACATCTAGACCGACCACCGTGAGCACTTTCCGATTTATCCTGGTAACCAGTGAAAAACTTTCATGGAATTGGACCGGTCATCCCAAGTTCGTCTGCTATCTAGTCCAACATTTTTCATTCACATATAAATTAGTTTTCGCGGGATGAATTAATGGTTAGGATGTGTGTATTGTCATCTTAAATTCTAAGGGTCAAAATTTGACAAAGTTAGTATGCTCGTCCTCTTCATGCGCTAACCACAGCATCCGGATTAGTAGTCTCTATAATTTATCTTTTTCGTATTAACTCTGAGATGAATTAGCTTAGCCCTGAGAGCGAGCATATCACCTTTTGCCATCTCATTCACATACAAATTAGTTCCAAACCAATATTCCCACAGCGCAGACTTTCCTTCTGCTATTATTTAACTCTCACTTCAGCATCAATTGCAGACTGACTCTTAATCCTCTTCCATCCATCTGAATCTCTCTTCATCAACAATGGCGAACGCCAACTCTGCTCTCGCAATCGTTCTCTTATTAACAGGTATTTTATTCCTTCTCGATCCTAATTATTTTTTCCTCCCTTAAACCGGAAGCTCAATAAGACTCCTCCCCCCTGTTTTCTCTCTCGAACAAAGCGAAGGCGGCGCGGTGTTCGGACTGGTGAAGCTTGCAGACGCCAAAGTTTGCCCGGAGTTTTGCCTGCAAGCAGAGTACATGACGTGCAACTCCACGGGCGGCGAGAGGCTGAAGGCTGCGTGCAACTGCTGCTTCGCTCCACGAAAGGGATGCTCCATTCACCTCCTCAATGGACGCCAAATCGACTGCACTTGAAATTGCTCTGCTCTTGTGTTTAGCAGATGTTTGCCACTCTCTGTTCCAAATGCTTTGACCAATAAATGCATCCAAATAGAAGTTCTTGCCCCCGAACAATGTAGAATTCGTTTTATTTTAACTAATTAATCGGATAAAAATTGAAGACTCTTCGATCCTCCACCACACACCTTCGAAGCTAAGGTGGGGGACTGCCTCTCAATCTCCTTCAATTACGTAGAGCCATGCAACGGTTCACACGTTGAACCGGATCGGGTTCGGAGTTCGACCGCCGTCCGATTCATTGGGCCGTTGCAACTGGCAACTACGAACCGTGGCGACCGCAGGTTTGTCCGTCCACGTGGCGGGAGATCTTTGGTTCGGCGAACGGTATATAAGACTGCTCCGGGCGCAGTGGTCGCTATTGTCGAGCGAGCGACCTATCGGATTCGAGAGCGATTGAGAGAGCGGGATGGAGACGACGACAGCGGCGACGGACGACCGAGCAGTGGTGGCGGTGGGGCGTGGCAAGAAGAACCGGATCCAGGTGTCCACGAACAAGAAGCCGCTCTTCTTCTACGTCAATCTCGCCAAGGTATCGCCTCGTTCCCTCTTCGTACTTCGCCCAAATTAGGACTTTGGGGGCGGGTTTTCTCTCTAATCGTATGCGATCTGGATTTTATTTTTTCACGGAAATCTCTAGCGTAATGCAGCTTGGGATTTGTCTTGGAATTGGATTGCCCGCCTTATGTTTGTCTTGTTTAAATCCATGAAATTAAACTAGACTTGCAAGATTCTTTCTGTGAAATTTTGGATAATTTGCCTGGATAGTTTGCTTCATCTTAGTTGGTGAGTAATTGTGCCCTTGTCAAGGTTTCGTTGGATCTGTTTTCTTTTATGCTGCATTTGGGTTGTGCGAATTCCCAAATTTGATTTTTTTTTTTTGAAATTTACATCAGCATAAATGATCAATGTCGTTGTAAAAAACCAGATCTGTATGTACCACTGGTAATAACATTCTGGTACTTTCCAGGGATCATTACATTTGTTCTTTATTTATTCTTTATTATGATTGTTTTTCCATCCTTCATGGACGGATCTTTGTTTACCCACCGTTTGTTGTGGTTTTCTTGATTGTTCATTCTTTATTACTAGTTTCGCATGGTATTAAATGCAGAGGTACATGCAGCAACACAATGAGATTGAGCTCTCAGCTTTGGGAATGGGTAATCAATCATTCACTTTCTTTGGATCTTTAATTAATGCTGGTAGAATGCAACACAATGAGTTTTTTATTTTCTTTTTTGCTTTCTTTTGGTGATAGCTATTGGCACCGTAGTCACTGTTGCTGAAATTTTGAAGAACAACGGACTTGCTACTGCGAAGAGTAAGCACTACACATGCATCTCCTCTCATTACACATCTTCCATGGACTAAACTCACGAATTAATCGTCGTGATGAAAACAGAGATCCAGACATCTACAGTCGGCACAAAAGATGAAGCAAAAGGACGATTGGTTCGGAAGGCAAAGGTTTCTCATATTTGCAGCCATTCTTTTTTAACACCATTCTCTCTCGCCCTTCGGTTGTAAGTTGTTCTTGCCCTCCTCTATGCAGATTGAGATCCTACTGGGGAAGACAGACAACTTCAATGACATCGTGGCCGCTGATAATAAAGTAGTGCGAGACAAAGCTGAAAATAAAACGAAAGACTGCTCCAAGGACATAAATTCTGCTGTCAAAGTATCTCCCGGTGCAGCCGGAAACGAAAAAATTGACAACTCCAATGGCATTGCGTTTGCTGACAAAGTAGCTCAAGATGCAGTCGAGGATGGCATCGTTGCTACTGATCAAGCAGCTCATGAGGCAGCTGAAGATGAAAAAAAGAAGTGATTGGATGGATCATGGATGTGTTTCCTCCGTGATGTGTTGGATGTTCTGTAAATATAGCTCCAGGTAGTCGACCTTGATGAAAAGAATGACATATCGTAGAAAATAAGTCTTCTCTTACTGCTTCAAATGTGTTTGAAAGAAAACGCTCTGACTCTGCGTATAATGAGTGTTCGATGCCCAAAAGATTGCATATGTGCTAGATTGTTGTCAACTCTGTCAAGTGAAATAAATAAACATTTAAATGTGTCAAACATGGAGAATCTTGAGTGCATAATTGTTTCTTTCTCATGTAATTTAGCATAATGTAATAACCTTCTAGGTTCAGGGATTCTGTGCTGCAGCCATGGAAGCTGAGCACACGGCGCGGCAGCGGCGGATGAGGCGGGTAAGCGATTGGATTCGGGGTAAAGGTCGATTTGATCACTGACTTTGCTTCATCAGTTTCTGTTTGGTCGTTATCTGTTGCCCAAAGCTGTGGCGATCGGATGAACTTGGGCGATATCATGCACAATTTTTATGCTAGTATGGTTAAGATTTAAATGAAAAGATCGAAACAGGTTTATAGATTCAAATCATTCTAGTTCCCGATGTGTTTGGGAGATACAATTGTGTGTTGATCTCTGTCTCTTTTCTGCATATTCCATTGTAAATCAATGTCTGATGCTTTCCAAAGGATGAATGTGAGGTTGATCGACGAGATCTTCGTTGCTTCTTCAAGATTTCTTTGTGTGAATGAAGTCTATAAGCAGCAACTTGGAGATTTTTATCGCTTTAAACAGGGTTTAATTTCTCGTCAGTTACTTCTCAATGAATCAATCAGTTTATTACCCTCCAAGTCTCCACAAACCTAGTTGCATAGTAGCTTCTTTCAAGAAAGATTGATTCAGTTTGAAGTCGTTGAGACCTTCAAGTGTGTTAGAATACTCTGAGAATATTAACACACGATAATATTTTTCTAGTATGATTTACTGGAAAACTACAATCATTTTTAGCATCAATTGTTTTACTTTCATTTTTAACAATGGTAAGCATCTTTAAAATCATATTTAACATAATCATACTTGTTCCGGAAGAGAATCGACGCGGACGGGGAGTCACCGAGGTGCAGTCCACGAGGATGACAACGAAGAGAAGACGATCGCGCCTTGCGAGATCAACATGAGCGTGAATGAGAACACACCAGAAGGTTTTCCAACGGAGCTCACTCCAACGTTCAAGTCAGGAATCCCAGTTATCTCTGGAGGATAACGAGGAAGAAAAATTATCTTAGGTTCGGAAAGCTTACCCCCTTTATCTGGTTGTCACGTGTCTTCACGTCCTCCTCCATGTTCCTTAATCGTCGGTTACATGATAACTTTTAGGTAACGGTCACTGCAATCATTAAGACCTTAATTGCCGCGTGTAGCGGACAATAATTATCCAACAACTTTCCTGATCTGGAAAGAGCAACGACTACTTGAAGTTGGGCTATTTGATGTATTGATCTTCGGGCTCCACTCTCCCGAGTTGGTCTCGGGGTGTCCTCTCCCGGAATGACCTCGGGGGTCTGTCCTCCTGAGGTGGTCTCAGGAGTCTACGACCTGGTATGACATCGGGCGTCTGTCTTCCCGAGATGGTCTCGGAAGCCTAAGGTCCGGCATGACCTCGGAGGTTTATCCTCCCAAGGTGGTCTCTGAAGCCTATGGCCCGGTATGATCTCGGACGTTTATTTTCTCAAGGTGGTCTGGGAGCCTATGGCCCGGCATAATCTCGGTCGTTTGTCTTCTCGAGGTGATCATGAGAATCAGATCTAGTCGGTCGGGTTCGGTGGATCCGGACACGTAGTTTTCTCGTACCACGTGTCAACCCTGGGATGCTCAACCCCATCAATATTTTCAAATTGTTTTTTTACAAAATGTTTGTATAAATTATTATCTCATTTGTGTATGAGCACTAATGTTAAAGAAAATTGCCCTCAGGGCATGATTGGTTATCATGTGGTAGCAATGTTGCAATGGGCAGTAGTCGACGATAACAGTTGTGTATAAAAGCTTCCTATATAGCTGCCAATATAATTTTCTAATTTACCTGTGTATATATATAGCTATACAATATATCAATATTATACTATCAAATAACAGCATGAATTCTCTCTCTCAATTTTTGAGTGCCCCGCATCCCAAAAATATTCATTCATCGCCGATGACCCTCCCGATTGTCATTCGGTCATCACTGACGGCCTCCAATCGTCACCCCCGATCAAATATACCTTGGGGAAAAAGTAAACTCATCAAGATCATCGACAATTATGATCTCATCGGATTCTGACAGAATTTCGATGTGATCGCAATTGCAGGTGATTCCGACGTATTCACCTTCTCCTGAGGGTATAGTTTGATCGGGACGACGATCAAAAACCACCGATGATGGACAGACGACAATCGCATGAGTCATGTCAAATAACTTAAAATTTTTGTAAAAAATGAAATTGGTCACTCTTCCCGTTAGGAACTTAAACATGATATATAGTCGACTTGTTTGACAATTAATTTTTTTAATTTATTTTTAGTTTATATATATTTTTAAAAATATCAGTGAATATTAAAAAGAAAAATATGTTGACTGGATCAGGAAAATAGATGTTTTTTTTTGGCTATTTCGAATTGCGCCGGATAATTATTCTGGCTAAATTGGACGGTTTAGATGGATCGGTTCAATTGAATCTGAATTGTAGGAAGTTGGGCTGTATAGGGAGGCAGAACGTGCTGGATCCTTGTGGCCCAAGAAAAACCAAGGCCGATCGGCGGCAAATTCCGACGCCTCTTGTGCGAGCAGAGTGGTAATGCGAGGGACGCGGGTGGTGGAAGCGATGATCTTCTTCTCTTGGCGGCGTCGAGTCCCCAGTAGCTGAGGGCATGTGATCGAGAGAGGCGCGGAAGAAGCGCTCGTAGTGTTCATTTCCAGAGTGCATTTGTACGTTCAAGTTTTATTTATTTATTTATTTTTGCCCTCTTTTGTTTTTTCCCGGCAGTTTGGAAGATTTGGCATTTATCTGTGTGTTTGTGTTGGTTTGGTTATCTTTAGATAATTTTAATGACGGGTGATCGATCGATCGACAGTGTGATCGATTGTTGTTTCCAGCGTCGAGAACACTGTTGGTGAGTGTTCAGATCGAGGTGCCCTGTATTTTATTTTTCTTTAGCAATTAGGTCTGGGGTTCTTGACTATTTCAGTGGGCGTGGTGGAGTAATGCAGCGACTATGCTACGGTTTTGTGCTTCAGCGAGAATAGTTGACCGGTTGGATGCGAGAAATGAGAATGGTCGGCTTCAAGTCCGAATCCATTGTTAGCATTCAGATAACTTTGAGGACTAAGATGAAAATGTATCAAAATTAAGGGCTTTTGGGCGAATAAGCAAATAGGAGGGGCTGAGTGTAAAAGGTCCGCTTATAAGGGCTTGGTTGTGGCGATTCGCGAGCACAGATCTCGCGAGCCCCTTTCCTTTTTCCTCTTCTTCTCCGCCCAACTCTTCTCTGCCGGCGATCGACGGAAGCGGCCGAGCAGAACCCTGAAGCTGGTCGCGTGCCTCATATTCGCGTGGGGAAGGGACTCAGAGGGCGGAAGCTTCGACCTAATCGCCGACGTCTCTTCATTCGTTCCGACGAGTAGAGGTGAGTTAGGGTTTCGATCGGATTTTCTTCCACGATTGTGATGCGAACGGCGATAGTTTTAGATTTTGATTTCTTATTCTAATCGTCGTTTGATTTCGAGGTTTATGTGCGATTTAGGGTTGTTGCGATTGATCCTTTTCTTTTCCACTATTCTCAGCATATTGGAATGGATCGGAGGTGGGCTCGGGACGCAGAGAACGGTAGACCCTTGCTTTAGTCCGAGGATCTTGTTGGTTCTTGCGGATCGCAACAGTTAGGGTGTCGATCGCAGTGAGCGGTGCTGCTGGTTTCGGTGAGTCTCGCGTTCTGTTCGTTTGTTTTCTATTGCTATTAGTGATGTTGGATCAGTTGCGGAATGAGGTATTTGGTTTCAATTGTCTTCTGATCAAGGGGTTCTTGCGGTTTCAATTATGGATCATGTTTTGCTATGTGTGTGCTTGGTTTGTCATGATCTGTCTTAATGTTTCGGATATGAGTGCTACGACTTTGAAGTGGTTCTTCGATCTGTATTGATTGGTTTCTGAATTATGTTGTGGAATTCGATTAAGGGGATGATTAGGTTGGTTTTTTTGTTTCGCGAGTAGTTGGGATTTGATTTTATGTCTCTGCTCTTGATTAGAATGGGCTGATCTGTTGTTTTGATCAAAGTGGTCGAAGGGTTTTTGGATGTCCTTTGTGAGCTTAAGGTTCAACTGGTTAGAATTGCCGGGAGCTTTGATCAGATTAGCCTTTGGTTGTAATTTCTCTTATTTTATTCTTCCTTGGCAAATGAATTCGAATTGTGGGATTTGTTTGGATGGTAACCTGGGAGCAGAGTTGATTAAGGTGATACTGTGAGGAATTAAGGATACTTTGGCCTGATTGGGTCAGATTAATTTGATAGGGTTAGATTAAACCTAAGTTTGAACTCAATGGTGTAACTCTGTGCCTATCAGCTAATTAGATATAATTAGATAAAAGGGTAACTAAGTTAACCCTGATACGATTTAGGGATTTGTTTAACTACTTAATAGTTGTTATGATAGCTAAATTATGTGTTGTGATACAGGGCATTGACGCGGCTATTTGGACTCCACATACGACAGATATTATTGCAGACAGGGGGTGCTCTTCGTATACTGTCTACTACATCGGAGGCGGGTACCTCTGACTTATCTCCTTGATAGTCACTGTTATATGCTTGATATGCTAGGATTAGCGATAGGGTATTATTTGCGTGTATCTGTTTTCCGTTACTATGATTTATATTCTAGACCTGATATGTGATACTGATACCCTCTAGGATTTAGGATATGGTGCATATTTGTATGTGATCCTTGCATATCATGTTGATATAGGTGGATTAGATAGTGGATGCTGTTGTGACTGCTGTCATGCATCATCGTGCACCATGCATCACTGTCGACCAGGGGCCCATTGTTGGGTAGGCTAGGTCGACAGTCATACTGACCTACCCATACGGCCGCTCATGGGTTAGTGGTTGACGGAGTATGGGTAGGATGCCCTGTGCTGCTCCGCTCATGCACTCATGGGTTAGTGGACCGGAGCGTGGTAGCAGGCAGGGGTCCCTCCTTGAGTTGCCCTAATATCAGGAGATGAGAGACACTTTTCTCCCCCATATTACATGGGGTAGGTGTAACACTCAGATGGAGATATCCCCCCAGTTCTACGGATGATGACCGGAGGTAGAGAAGGCTACCCGGGTAGGTCATGGGGTAGGGGTGTTACGCCGGTAGCATACCGTCTACTCGATCGCTCTATTACCCGGGGTAGGGATGGCTTCCCGGATGGGTCGAGTACGGATGGAGTCACAGCTCTACGCCGGAGGTTGGTTTCCCGCTCAGATTCCTCCCGTATACAGGTGACGATGTCTGACCGGCGACAGAGGTGACCATGTCATTGCACCATGTGCATACGTATTTCTTTACAATTGCTGTATGTGGTTGTTGCACATGATTTACATGCACATTCAGGAGACCCTTTTTCATGGTCTTGATGACCCTGCATCGCTGGTATGTATGTTCTGTTTCTCGGATTTGCTTTATTTAGTATGGATAGTACCTGTGATATCTTGATAGTTGTATCTCTATTGCTAGCTTAGACTATCCTGCATATATATATGAGTTATCAGCTGAGTTCTATGAACTCACCCCGTAGCTCCTTGTTTTTATTTCAGGTTGATCGCCAGGAGGGTCCAGCTGCCAGTCCCATCACCTTGCGTCGAGATGTTCTTCTTTGATTTATAGTTCCTGTATTGAGTGTCAGTACTGTGTTTTCGTTTTAATATTTTCCGCTGTGTCCTTATTCGATATGGTTGTACTTTTGTGTGCCGTGGAGGCCTTATGTCTTTTGGCTTTGTTGTTAGTCATACCGGTATGCACGTCTTCCTTGTTTTGTACGCTGGTTTGGTGTTTTGGTCTTGAGTATGTGAATTGTCCGCCGGGCGTAGGGGAAGCTGGCCGATCCGTATCGGTCAAGCGACTCCTCGGGGCGTGACAATTTATTTGGTATCAGAGCCCAGGTTGCGAGATACCTTGTGGTCTTGTGGGTTGTTTCGGAGTCGTTTCTCGAGGTGTACGTGTTTTGGGACATGGCGGCGACGGACAGCTCCAGGCGACGACCAGCTACTCTTCTGCAGGATTTGTTCATGTATTTAGACTTTAAAAAGAATAATAACGAATGGCGTATCTCTACAGGTATGCCGCGCCGTATCGAGTTGACCCCACCCCGACGACCTAGTAGTCGGGGGCGACCCTCGCGCCGGACGACACGAGTATCCCAGCGAGCTACTGTGACTGGGGCAGAGGATGCTCCCGTGAGACGGACACGGATCGGGTCCCGCGGCCGAGGACGATCTTCTTTCGGGGCCCGTGATGATCAGTCACCCCAGTCACCGCGGATACCATCTCCATTTGTGACCGCAGTGCCGGCAGCACCTCCGGTCGGTCCCACCGTAGTACCAGCCTCGACGGCGCCGCCAGTGGCACCCTCCGATGCTACGTCCCTGCTGATGCAGCAGATGATGCAGCAGATGGCGCAGCAGCAGCAGATGATGCAGCAGATGGCGCAGCAGCAGCAGATGATGCAGCTGGTACTACAGACGGTCCAGTCTCAGGCTGCTCCTCCATCTGTGCCTCCCGCATCTACTCCTGTTCAGTCAGAGCCGCAGACTGCACAGCAGACCGTGATACAGCCATCGGGACCCGCTATACCTTCCGGAGGGTCGGCTGTACCGCCCGCGACGTCCATTGCTGCCACTATACCGAGCCGACCTGTGGCTCGGATCCCAGCTTTAGCACAGGCGGCGAAAGGCCGTCTTACGCTGTTTCATGGAGTTACTGATGCGAGCGTAGCCCGCTCGTGGCTGGAGACGTTGGAGCGGACATTTCCGTACTTGGAGTGTTCTGATGGGGAGAGGGTCGAGCTCGCCGCATACCATCTGAGAGATCGGGCCGAGACATGGTGGCTTTCCCAGCGATCCGTTATGGGCACTCAGCCTATCACCTGGGACAGATTTCGGCAGGCGTTTACCGCTCAGTATTTTCCTGCCGCACAGCAGATGACCAGTTGGCAGGAGTTCTTGGAGATTAGACAGGGTGAGCAGACAGTGGCGGATTATGACGCAGAGTTTCATCGGCTATCAGAGCGCTGCCCGCAGATGTTTCCAGGAGACGCGGAGAGGATGACTCATTTCCTTAGGGGGTTGGCTCCCCATATTCAGTCGAAGATGTCCCCATGGGATCTCACCACTTACAGACAGGCTCTGGATCGCGCTCTTCATATTGAGGTGATGAATCAGAGACTGGCAGCCGAGCGGAAGAAGGAGAAGAAGTCATCACAGACTTCTCAGCCCCAGCCCTCGCGGAAGCGAGGTAGACAGGACCAGCCAGCGCAGGATAGCTCTGGGGCCGCCCCTCGGCCCCAGAAGACGGGAGGTTCCACATCAGGGGCTACTCAGGCTTCGGGGCAGGACCGACAGAGGTCGACTACTACCTACCGTTGCTTCTGGTGTGGCTCTAGAGATCACGTTAGGTCGAGCTGCCCTATGGGGCAGGCCGTTTGCTTTCAGTGCAAACAACCTGGCCATCAGATAGGCGATTGTCCTCAGAGGACGCAGCAGCCGACTACTGGGGGCTCATCTAGGGGAGGACCCTCTGGTCAGTCGAGTTCTCAGCGAGGAGGCCGGAGGGCACAGCATTCTTCCCGACAGCAGCAGACTGCCCCTCCACCGATTCAGATGTACTGTCTGTTTGGCCAGGGTCAGGAGTCAGCACCGTCTACAGTAGTACCGCAGCCATTAGTTGTCGAGCCTCGCCAGCAGTTCTATACCGGGTATCAGATGCCGGTGTACCAGCCGTCTCAGAGTTCCGGAGTTTCAGCACCTCCGCTACCTCAGATGCCTACTGTACAGGCATTACCTCCTCCCCCGCCACAGCCAGAGACTGGCCGAGTATTTGCAGTTACCCTGGAGGAGGCTCATCGAGCTGACGGATCTGTTTTTCGAGGTACCGTATTGATTTATGCATGTACTGCAGATTTGCTCATAGATACGGGTAGTACCTATTCTTTTATATCACGGGGTTTCTTGAGCAAGATCTGCAGGTTACCGACCCTGAGGACACCGCAGTTATCCGTGTCTTTACCTTCAGGAGATATTCTGGAGGTGACTCAGGAGGCTAGAGAGTGTCCCTTGGACTTTGGGAGGATCACTCTGACTGTGGACCTAGCAGTGTTAGACATGGTGGAGTTCGACGTCATCTTAGGCATGGATTGGCTCACAGCCTCTCATGCCACTGTGGATTGCCATTCGAGGGTGGTCACGTTCCGACCTCCAGACCGACCCTCGTGGGAGTTCCTTGGCATCCGCGATGACGGCATCGCGATTATCTCCGCACTCCAGGCGCAGAGATTGATTCAGCACGGTTGTCAGGGATTCCTGGTATCACTTCTCAGTACTTCAGATGGCAGTGCTCCGCAGATCTCCGACGTACCAGTTGTCAGGGATTTCCCGGATGTATTTCCAGAAGAGTTACCCGGATTACCTCCCCGGAGGGAGGTCGAGTTCGCTATAGAGTTGATACCGGGGACTGCGCCGGCATCGAAGGCACCGTATAGGATGGCACCACGAGAGTTGGACGAGCTGAAGGTCCAACTCCAGGAGTTACTTGATCGAGGATTTATCCGGCCGAGTGTTTCTCCGTGGGGTTCTCCGGTCCTTTTTGTGAAGAAAAAGGACGGTTCTTTGCGACTCTGTATTGACTACCGACAGCTGAACTCAGTCACGGTCAGAAATAAGTATCCACTGCCGCGTATCGACGATCTGTTTGATCAGCTGAGGGGTACATCTGTGTACTCCAAGATTGATTTGCGCTCCGGTTATCATCAGCTGAGAGTCCGAGATTCAGATGTTCAGAAGACGGCATTCCGCACCCGCTATGGACACTACGAGTTTTTGGTGATGCCATTTGGGCTCACCAATGCCCCGGCCGTGTTCATGGATCTCATGAACAGGGTATTCCTCCCATATTTGGACCAGTTCGTGATAGTATTTATCGACGACATTCTGATCTATTCTCGGTCTGAGGAGGAGCACACTCGCCACCTTCGCATCGTTATGGGAGTTCTCCGACAGGAGAAACTCTACGCGAAGTATAGTAAGTGTGCGTTCTGGCTATCTTCTGTGGGCTTCCTTGGGCACATTGTATCCAGTGGAGGTATTTCAGTGGACCCCCAGAAGATTGAGGCTGTCACCAGTTGGGAACAGCCTAAGTCAGTCCATGAGGTCCGCAGTTTCCTGGGATTGGCTGGCTATTACCGACGCTTCGTCGAGGGTTTCTCCAGTATAGCATCACCCCTTACTCGTCTGACGAGGAAGGGTGCGAAGTTCGTTTGGACAGAGGCTTGCGAGACCAGTTTTCAGGATCTGAAGCACCGACTTGTATCTGCGCCAGTGCTAGTACTACCTTCTGGGGAGGATGGTTTCACGTTGTACACAGATGCCTCTCTTCTGGGACTGGGCGCAGTACTTATGCAGCACGGACGGGTGGTTGCTTATGCTTCTCGGCAGCTGAAGGAGCATGAGAGGAACTACCCCGTCCACGACTTAGAGTTAGCAGCCATCATATTTGCACTGAAGATCTGGAGGCACCATCTCTACGGGATTACCTTCGAGATCTTCACTGACCACCGGAGCCTTCAGTACCTATTCACTCAGCGAGAGCTGAACCTTCGACAGAGGAGGTGGATAGAGTTTCTGAAGGATTATGACTGTACCATTAGCTACCATCCTGGTAAAGCTAATGTGGTTGCCGACGCACTCAGTCGGAAGTCCAGAGCTACCTTGGCCTGCCACAGAGTGATGGTCACAGATCTGATTCAGAGTTTCTCTGAGCTGGGGTTAGAGGAGCAGTCTCGGACAGAGAGAGGGTTGCTAGTGACTTTGATGGCCCAGTCAGAGATCAGGACGAGGATCAGAGAGGCTCAGGTCAGTGATCAGCACCTTCAGTCTCTGGGCAGTCAGGCGATTTCAGGCGAGCAGTCAGATTTTTCACGTGATGAGGAGGGTACTCTGTACTTCCGAGGGAGGCTATGCGTGCCAGAGGCGCATCCTGTCATGGAGGAGCTGCTACGGGAGGCCCACCGATCACGTTTTGCTATCCATCCGGGTGGCACTCGCATGTATCGTGATCTGAGACGTTCCTACTGGTGGAACGGCATGAAGAGGGACATCGCGGATTTTGTAGCAAGATGTCTCGTCTGCCAGCAGGTGAAGGCAGAGCACCAGAGACCTGCTGGACTTCTTCAGAGTATTCCCATTCCCGAGTGGAAGTGGGAGCACATCACTATGGATTTTGTCGTGGGCTTGCCGAGGACTAGGAGGGGCCATGATGCGATTTGGGTAGTCGTGGACCGACTAACCAAATCTGCACATTTCTTAGCTATCCGGAGGACAGACTCCCTTGATCGACTGGCCGAGTTGTATTGCCGAGAGATTGTCAGGTTGCACGGAGTTCCGTTGAGTATCATCTCAGATAGGGATCCGCGTTTCACATCTCGGTTCTGGCAGAGTTTGCAGAGGGCCATGGGCACAGAGCTCCGTCTCAGCACAGCTTTTCATCCCCAGACAGATGGTCAGTTTGAGCGTACTATCCAGACTTTGGAGGACTTATTGCGCTCGTGTGTGATGGACTTTGGGGGCAGTTGGGAGGATCACCTACATTTGGTGGAGTTTGCCTACAACAACGGCTTTCATTCGGCGATACAGATGGCACCGTTTGAGGCGTTGTATGGTAGGGCATGCAGGACACCCATTCTTTGGGATGAGGTTGGAGAGACTCAGCTACTGGGACCCCAGAGAGTTCAGCATGAGGCAGAGTTAGTACGGACTATCAGACGGAGATTATCCGAGGCACAGGATCGTCAGAAGAGCTATGCTGATCGGAGGCGCAGACCCTTAGAGTTCTCTGTCGGCGATCATGTATTTCTTCGAGTTTCACCCACGAAAGGGGTGAAACGATTTGGTCTCAGAGGTAAGCTAGCTCCACGGTATATCGGTCCGTTTCAGATTCTGGAGAGGATTGGAGCTGTAGCTTACCGCCTAGCACTTCCACCATCTTTGGCCGGAGTTCACGACGTGTTCCATGTTTCCATGCTGAGACGGTACGTGCCAGACCCCACCCACATCTTATCCGAGGTGCCCGTTCTGCTCCAGCCCGACGCTACTTATGAGGAGTTACCTGTACGGATCTTGGGGTTCCGGGAGCGACAGCTACGGAACAAGACGATTCGACTGGTCAGGGTCGGATGGCAGCATCACTCGGATGCAGAGGCTACTTGGGAGCTCGAGGACACTATCCGAGCTCGATATCCCCATTTATTTGACTGAGGTATGTACTGTTATTTCATTTCAGTATGCATACTTTATATTTACTGCGGTTAGTATTTCTAGTAGCAACGATAAATTTGGGGACCAAATTTTTGTTAGTGGGGGAGAATGTTAGCATTCAGATAACTTTGAGGACTAAGATGAAAATGTATCAAAATTAAGGGCTTTTGGGCGAATAAGCAAATAGGAGGGGCTGAGTGTAAAAGGTCCGCTTATAAGGGCTTGGTTGTGGCGATTCGCGAGCACAGATCTCGCGAGCCCCTTTCCTTTTTCCTCTTCTTCTCCGCCCAACTCTTCTCTGCCGGCGATCGACGGAAGCGGCCGAGCAGAACCCTGAAGCTGGTCGCGTGCCTCATATTCGCGTGGGGAAGGGACTCAGAGGGCGGAAGCTTCGACCTAATCGCCGACGTCTCTTCATTCGTTCCGACGAGTAGAGGTGAGTTAGGGTTTCGATCGGATTTTCTTCCACGATTGTGATGCGAACGGCGATAGTTTTAGATTTTGATTTCTTATTCTAATCGTCGTTTGATTTCGAGGTTTATGTGCGATTTAGGGTTGTTGCGATTGATCCTTTTCTTTTCCACTATTCTCAGCATATTGGAATGGATCGGAGGTGGGCTCGGGACGCAGAGAACGGTAGACCCTTGCTTTAGTCCGAGGATCTTGTTGGTTCTTGCGGATCGCAACAGTTAGGGTGTCGATCGCAGTGAGCGGTGCTGCTGGTTTCGGTGAGTCTCGCGTTCTGTTCGTTTGTTTTCTATTGCTATTAGTGATGTTGGATCAGTTGCGGAATGAGGTATTTGGTTTCAATTGCCTTCTGATCAAGGGGTTCTTGCGGTTTCAATTATGGATCATGTTTTGCTATGTGTGTGCTTGGTTTGTCATGATCTGTCTTAATGTTTCGGATATGAGTGCTACGACTTTGAAGTGGTTCTTCGATCTGTATTGATTGGTTTCTGAATTATGTTGTGGAATTCGATTAAGGGGATGATTAGGTTGGTTTTTTTGTTTCGCGAGTAGTTGGGATTTGATTTTATGTCTCTGCTCTTGATTAGAATGGGCTGATCTGTTGTTTTGATCAAAGTGGTCGAAGGGTTTTTGGATGTCCTTTGTGAGCTTAAGGTTCAACTGGTTAGAATTGCCGGGAGCTTTGATCAGATTAGCCTTTGGTTGTAATTTCTCTTATTTTATTCTTCCTTGGCAAATGAATTCGAATTGTGGGATTTGTTTGGATGGTAACCTGGGAGCAGAGTTGATTAAGGTGATACTGTGAGGAATTAAGGATACTTTGGCCTGATTGGGTCAGATTAATTTGATAGGGTTAGATTAAACCTAAGTTTGAACTCAATGGTGTAACTCTGTGCCTATCAGCTAATTAGATATAATTAGATAAAAGGGTAACTAAGTTAACCCTGATACGATTTAGGGATTTGTTTAACTACTTAATAGTTGTTATGATAGCTAAATTATGTGTTGTGATACAGGGCATTGACGCGGCTATTTGGACTCCACATACGACAGATATTATTGCAGACAGGGGTGCTCTTCGTATACTGTCTACTACATCGGAGGCGGGTACCTCTGACTTATCTCCTTGATAGTCACTGTTATATGCTTGATATGCTAGGATTAGCGATAGGGTATTATTTGCGTGTATCTGTTTTCCGTTACTATGATTTATATTCTAGACCTGATATGTGATACTGATACCCTCTAGGATTTAGGATATGGTGCATATTTGTATGTGATCCTTGCATATCATGTTGATATAGGTGGATTAGATAGTGGATGCTGTTGTGACTGCTGTCATGCATCATCGTGCACCATGCATCACTGTCGACCAGGGGCCCATTGTTGGGTAGGCTAGGTCGACAGTCATACTGACCTACCCATACGGCCGCTCATGGGTTAGTGGTTGACGGAGTATGGGTAGGATGCCCTGTGCTGCTCCGCTCATGCACTCATGGGTTAGTGGACCGGAGCGTGGTAGCAGGCAGGGGTCCCTCCTTGAGTTGCCCTAATACCAGGAGATGAGAGACACTTTTCTCCCCCATATTACATGGGGTAGGTGTAACACTCAGATGGAGATATCCCCCCAGTTCTACGGATGATGACCGGAGGTAGAGAAGGCTACCCGGGTAGGTCATGGGGTAGGGGTGTTACGCCGGTAGCATACCGTCTACTCGATCGCTCTATTACCCGGGGTAGGGATGGCTTCCCGGATGGGTCGAGTACGGATGGAGTCACAGCTCTACGCCGGAGGTTGGTTTCCCGCTCAGATTCCTCCCGTATACAGGTGACGATGTCTGACCGGCGACAGAGGTGACCATGTCATTGCACCATGTGCATACGTATTTCTTTACAATTGCTGTATGTGGTTGTTGCACATGATTTACATGCACATTCAGGAGACCCTTTTTCATGGTCTTGATGACCCTGCATCGCTGGTATGTATGTTCTGTTTCTCGGATTTGCTTTATTTAGTATGGATAGTACCTGTGATATCTTGATAGTTGTATCTCTATTGCTAGCTTAGACTATCCTGCATATATATATGAGTTATCAGCTGAGTTCTATGAACTCACCCCGTAGCTCCTTGTTTTTATTTCAGGTTGATCGCCAGGAGGGTCCAGCTGCCAGTCCCATCACCTTGCGTCGAGATGTTCTTCTTTGATTTATAGTTCCTGTATTGAGTGTCAGTACTGTGTTTTCGTTTTAATATTTTCCGCTGTGTCCTCATTCGATATGGTTGTACTTTTGTGTGCCGTGGAGGCCTTATGTCTTTTGGCTTTGTTGTTAGTCATACCGGTATGCACGTCTTCCTTGTTTTGTACGCTGGTTTGGTGTTTTGGTCTTGAGTATGTGAATTATCCGCCGGGCGTAGGGGAAGCTGGCCGATCCGTATCGGTCAAGCGACTCCTCGGGGCGTGACATCCATGGCCCAGGAATGTCAATGATCGTAATCGAGTGGGTGTGAGAGAAGAGTTTGTCGTGTTGTATGCATATCAGAGAGTGAAACAAAGGAGGAGCAGTTAGTTGCAAAACTGAAGAGATATATGGGAATAAAATCGTTATATGAGGAAACCTAGGTAGGAAAGTGGGTTATGTGGAGATGCAGGTTTCGGAAACCTTGAAAAGATTTCTTCTTTTCTTCTTTTGATATGCTCTTTCATTATATATTTTTTTTATTAGCCATAACTATTGATTTTTTGACCTTATTGCACACTTGATATCATGTTTATTCTTACGCTCTGGAGGTGCCCAGTTCAATTTAACTTTGTAAATTTTGATGTTGATTTTGGTTGTAGTTCTGTAATGTCATTCATAGTTATTGTATCGTTACAATTAGATGTTTAGCTCACTCAGATGTACCTTAGTTTTTAAAGTTTTGATTGACTTGAAATTTGTTACAATCATAGGGTTATTTTAGGTTGAATGGTTGCTGTTAATGTTATTATTTTATGCTTTATCGTTGCAGGTGATATCTGTTCTTTGGTAGTTTGAACCTAGTGGCTAGTAAATACATGCTTCCTCTTTGCTTCTTTAATCCTTGCCTCTCTCCCGAATCTCCTGGTTGACCAGGTAACCTCCTAAGAGAACAAACTTGTGTGGTCCTTGATTTGTTGTCCTAGACAAACCTATTCCATGCATGGTAGCGAGTCAACAGTTGCTAGATACGACAGCAAGTCTGATAATCTTCTTATTCACTTTCTTCTCTCTTCCCTCTTGACTCTTGATTTCTTTCTTTTGTGTCAAAATTGATCTGGTCTATGTGTTGGTTCGGGAGATGAATAACAACCTTGCTTGGATTGTGAATGACAGGAGGTGCTGATATTGTACAATGTCTGCTGCTACATGCTTCTCATATTGCAGTCATGTTTAAACTCCCATTACGATGGGCTTAGTTATTTAATTCATCTTTCCTTGTTCTGAATCTATCTTCCTGTGTGAAATTCAGTAACCTGTATTACCAACAATTAATATTTTCACAATTTTTTGTTGGGAAGTGAGGATTCGATGATCTTAATTCCAAGCATTACTAGAAAGGAAAAGGTCAACTGCTCCCGTCGATAAGGAAATACCCGGAGGGCCCGAGTTTCAAGCTGTGGATGTCAAAGATGCATATCCTTCTGTTCTTGAAGACTTGTAGGTAGTTTTCTACTTAAATTTAGTCGTCACTGGATATTTCTCAACATATCTCTTAATGTATCAAAGGATGCCATGAAGCCTGCTAGGCGAGCAATGGCAGAGGTTCATGGCGTTGACTCCAAGTCAAAGCCAAAGAAGAATAATGAGATTTCGCAGAGGACCAAATCAAACAATGCCCATCTCCCCGAGCTCTTCCAGAACACCAATTCAAGAGGAGGTATGTATACTCACTACATTCATGTTTATTAGAGACTAGAGAGCAAGTATTAATTCCTATGTGCTATTGCTACTTTAATTTGTTGACATTTTCTATAAAATTAAATTTCTGTGTTTTAATGGGAAAAATAATCTCATATAAATATGATGAATTGGTCCATGATAGAACATTGACTGAAATCACCAATGGGAAGTCATCCACACAATATGACCTTATTGTGGCCAGCAATTAAGTTCCACTGCAAGTTGTAAAGTGTGACATCTTGACCATTACCTTGTTTTTAGCAATCAATTTGTTGTCCAAGTAGAAGTAAACTATTCCGATGGAAGTATTAGTTTATTAGAGGAAAAAAAGTCAAGTTGTAAATTGGGCCATGTTTCTGTTGACTTGGAGCACGCAACCATAATTCTTTTGGCGACGGTACCACACGGTTTGAGCCCTTCCTGAATTCAAACAGTTGGAAGCTCAAATTTTGCTTGATTGTGGATGATAAATACTATGCAAATGAAACATGGGCAAACACCAAATAAAGCCATGACAGGGATGAGAATGATGCACTGGAGGGACACATGAAACACCAACTTAATTGTTGATAGTATCAACCAGTTAGCCAGTGGAGAAAAGGACCAAATGAAAAGGGCAGAAGGCACAAATAAAACCACGTTGAACCGCTGTTTCATAGTTGGAAATTGGAACTGGTTAGGAGAGAATTTGGTGGATGAAAAGGACCGGTTCGGTCGCGAGGTAGGCCACGAGCGAACTGGGTTGATTAATTCCCATTTGTGAGTGCCACACAAAAATGCACTGAAAATCTAAAAGAAAAATAGGATGTGTTTAGAAACCGTCAACGGTGTCTTCTTCAGGGAGATTATACGTACATTTAGGTTGTCTTATGGTCCATGTTGCTGTTCATATATTGTTTCTTTTATAAAATGAAATTGTTCTGCCTATTTACATTTGTTTCTTTGTCTGATATTTGCCTCAAATTTTAGAAAACTAACTTTCTTCAGAAGCAATATACAACTTTTGACCAGATGATGCTGCTGTTTTTTTCTTTTCATTGGAAACCTGTGGTTCAGAATCACGTAGACATTTCTAACCATGCACGAGGAACATGGAATCAGTCAATCAGTTCCTTCACTGCCTGCCCACGTGGATGTGAAGGATATCTAACCAAGGACAAGATTAAAGTGCCCCCAAAAGATTCCCAAGAAACTTATGTTTCTCTATCAACGTTGGAAAGCATGACACATTCATCATTCACAACTCATCAAGATAAGCTTCGTCAGTACGTCCTCAGAGATCGAAAAGAAAGCAAGCATTTTTTTTCCTGACTACAGTTTGAGACGAGTGAAGCCGTGGGCAAACAGGACAGAAATCAATTTACTTTCTTTGCCCCCACATAATTAGGGAAGAACAATATCAAGCTCATGGATTTGCAATCTATGGACACTCTTTTCTGTACGAAAAGATTGAAGAGTAGTATGCAGTTCTAACAAAGCCATGCTTTAATTATATTCCTGAAAAGGGTTCTTTTTCTTCCATTACTGCCATTTTTTTCTCTCCCCATTTTGCTACTTATTCTTTTTCCTCAATGGTCAGCAATTTGTCATACTTTTCTTTTCTGAAAATCTACGGCGCAGGCCCACTCAATCTATTGCTGTCATGGAAATTATGCAGAAACACAAGTTGGTACTGATGAGGATGTCCGAGTTTATCCTCTTCCATGCCACAACATGTTTATTTTCTGACAATTTCATGTGACCTGAAGAACCTTGCACCTCTTATTTTCCCTGTTGGTTATGTAATCCTCTGATGATTTCTTAATCTACTGGAAGTACAAGTGGCGCAGGAGAACCCAACATAATGAGATAGGTCCTCATTCGGATTCAGTGCTCCTGAAATATGAGGAATGGAGCTCACTAGCCACTTCAGCAGCAGCAGCAGCCATGTCTGGAGCTCAGGGGGGATGAACTTTAACTAGATAAAGAGAAGCTTCGAGCATGATGGTCCACACTTTTTCTCCACCATTTGCTCAGCAACTTGTCTCCCCGGCCCCATGCAAACCATAAATGTAAGTACTCCTTTACTATATATATATATATATATATATATATATATAATATATATATATATATATATATACCATTGTATTAGTGGCCCTCTTACGACTATCCTATGTCATTGAGAGAGTCCAATAAGAATCTAAATTGGTAAGTATATGAATAGAGATTTACAGTGATGATGAAATTCTTTATCGAATTTCACCTTCACTGTGTATGAAGATTTGGAACTCAGCCACCAAATTAATATATTACTCACCATAGATGAGTAATGAGTTGGAGTTGACCACCCACAGAAGCAGTATATATCCCACCAAAACCACTGCACCACAAGATCCACAAGAAGCTGCCTAGCTTTACATTCATTATATCTACTACACAGGAAGCTCCTATGTTCTTCTTAAATGCAGCGTTCCATTTTCAAGTCGTTCTTAGCGGCCTTGTAGTCTCCACGGGTTGGAATTCATGGAAGTAGCCGGAAGCGGCGCGAGCGACGTGATCGATCCGGAGGCGGGCATGGAGGCGCATTCGTCGCGCGGGAAGCTGCCGTCGTCGCGGTACAAGGGCGTGGTGCCGCAGCCCAACGGGCGGTGGGGCGCGCAGATCTACGAGAAGCACCAGCGCGTGTGGCTCGGCACCTTCAACGAGGAGGCGGAGGCGGCGCGGGCCTACGACGCCGCCGCGCAGCGGTTCCGCGGCCGAGACGCGGTGACTAACTTCCGGCCGCTGAGCGAGGTCGACGATGAGGACGCTGCGGAGCTCGGCTTCCTCTCCTCGCGCTCCAAGGCCGAGGTCGTCGACATGCTCCGCAAGCACACCTACCTCGACGAGCTGAAGCAGAGCAAGCGCTCGATGGGCGGTCGTGGCAAGAAGGAGGCGGTCGCTCGCGGTGAGGAGACGGCGGCGCCGGGCGCCTCGGGGGCGGAGAGGCGGCAGCGGCTGTTCGACAAGGCGGTGACCCCGAGCGACGTGGGGAAGTTGAACCGGTTGGTGATACCGAAGCAGCACGCGGAGAAGTACCTGCCGCTCCCCAGGACCACCGCCGTTGCCGGCGCCCGCGGCGGCGGCAGCGGCGGCGGGAGCGAGGACGGGAGGGGCTTGCTGTTGAACTTCGAGGACGCCGCCGGTGGTAAGATGTGGCGCTTCCGGTATTCATACTGGAACAGCAGCCAGAGCTACGTGCTGACCAAAGGCTGGAGCCGTTTCGTGAAGGAGAAGGGCCTCGAGCCCGGCGACGTCGTCTCCTTCGAGCGGTCGACCGGCGCCGAAAAACAACTATTCATCGATGCCGTCGCCGCCTCTGGCCGCCGCCGCAGCGCGGCAATCCCTCCGGCCCAAGTCGTGAGACTTTTCGGCGTCGAGATCGCAAGCATTATCCCTCCGCCGCCTGCTGGAACGGGAAAGAGGAACAATGAGAACGCGGAGCTAACCCCCTCGCCGCCGCCGGCGGTTAAGAAACAGCGCGTAGAAGCTTTGTAGCAATATTTTGCTTAATTAGGCTAGAAATTTCGCTCCTTTCCCAAACGTTTGACCATTTCGAGATCTTGTCTATAACAAAGCAGAAACGGAAAATTCGAATCTCGAAGAACTAAATTCATAGCATAATTGTCTTTTGATCATCAGCTACTTCATATAACTGCAGTGTTCTTCACCACTTATCAAGAATCATAAAATGAATGAATCTGATGCAGATGATGCTAAGAAATACTTTACTGATTTCAGTAATGAATACTCAAAGTGGTATCGCCAGGATCTAACTTAGAATATTTAGGCTTTAGGTTTTCCTCTAGCAATCTTAATTTAGATATAATTTATGTTTGCGTTTCACTGTTGCTTGACAGACGACTTAGGCAATTGCAGCTGGCTATCGTCAATGGGCAAGGCGCAAATCGATGTTGCACCTAATTTTTCAATCAGATTTAGTTTTGTAAACTCACTTTAAATATTGCACTTTTATCCGTCAGTCAAAAAGAAGAAAAAAAAAACACAACTTTTATACAATATATTCTTCGGGCTTAAAGTTATTTATGACCGACTACTTCAATTCGGAAATAACACATTTTTACATTTGTTTGAAACCCAAAATAAACGCCACGCTAATGATTAAAAAAGTCACCTCTTTGATTTTTAGTCATTGTCAGTTCCGAAGAAGTAGGTTGCAGTTGGCTGAAATAGTCAAGGTCAATTCTCATAATTTTTATATCTGCTTCATGCTTGATGAACTGCTGCCATTGATGCATTTACACCTTTGACGATAAGCATGCATAAATCACTAAGACCAAGTCTTCCATGCATCTCAGATATATATTTATAAGAAATTTGTCAATCTCATGGCCGAAGTGAGAAAAATCAAAGCTAGAAATGAGACTTGATTCACAGTAGTCAAAGGTTGGGCGTGCCTAATAAACTCAAAAGCTTTGAATTCTACCAAGCTCCCCATTTGAGCTCATGCTCCACCAAGACATCATTCAGAAAAGACACTCGTGAAATGACTTGGGTTGACCCAGCCTTAGGTACTCCTCCCCGTTTGGTAAGTTGGAATTTTGATCCTGAAGCAGCAATGAGGAGCTCAGAGTTAGAAACGGAGCAAGATTTCCGGTGGTCTGCGCCGCCGCCGCCGGCTGAGGACTGCCACTGCTGCTGCTCTGACGAACCACTGGGCTTCTTATTCTTCTTCTTCTTCTTTCATGATTCCGGAATTTCTGAAACACGAACATGAAACAACACGTTAATACAATCTTTTTTAACAGTCTTTTCAATGAGTAAGGTCAGAAAGAAAGAAAGAAAGAAAGGTCGTAGGTTCCCAAACCAACACGTCCATCTCATGGAGAACAGAGAAAAATGACTTGAATATATCTCGCATTAAGAGCTAGCAAAGATCTCACTCTCAAATGTTAGCATCATCAGCGACTGGTTCTCTAGCAATATCTACGTTAATTTAAATCAAAGTCAGTGGCAATTCTTCTACGCGCACTGTTCTTGACCTCTTCTTGGCGAGTCCCTGGTTGAGGGTGGGTGGCAGTCATTACTTAATGTTGATCGTTATCTTTGTAGTGTGCGTGTTTTCTTAAAGAAAATAAGTTGAAACATCAAGAAGATCAATTAGTTAGCAATCATATCAGTTTGTATTTCAAGGTGTGAAGTTCTTTATGGGAATTCAATTGTTGATGAACACATAAGATCTCAGCTTCTTTGCAGCCCTCCATAGTGTGATCAGAATTAGATGAAGATTAGTGGTGACTTTAATACGGTGAGTAGATGTCCTGTGTATAATAATAACAGTAAAGTTAGGTGATCAAAATCTGGCCATCCAGAATATATTTTTATAAATAAATAAAAAATAATTTAATAAAAAAATAAATATGAAAAAATTATAATTTAGTATGTAATAAATAAGAAATAATATAATTGGGATTAGATATTTTTAATAATGATATTAAAAAATTATAAAAAATTATAATATATTTATATATTTTTATAAGTTAAAAAATTAATTTAATATAAAAATAAATAAAAAAGAATACAATTTAATATGAAAATAAATAGAAAATGATATAATTTAATAGGAAAATAAATAAGAAAGGTTAAAATTAGAAAATGATATTAAATTAAAATTTTTAATTTTTTTAATCTTTTCTAAATTCTGACTATTTAATATTATCCTAATAATAATGATACGTCATATGTACCAATTCTTGTCAAATCATCCGCTTAAAAGATAATCATCAAGAGGGAAGCCACATGCATGAGTTTGCTACCCTTCCAATACTTATTATTCTTCCTTCTTTCACTTTTTCATCATGTTGGCCTTTCCTACCTTGTAAGCCTCTCGATCATTGTTCTTGGTGATCAGTGATCACTATGCCAAGATTATGATCATACACACACTTTTTTGGTGTTGGTCAGTGTCAATTCTAAGAATCAATCATGAAATGATTGATATAAGACTTTTGTATCGTATTTTTAAAAAAGCAACATTTTAATGTTTATTATATTTATTTTATATCTATGTAAATTTGTATAAATATAATAATATTCTAGAGTAATAGATTCTGTTTTATAGTATATTAATTATTTGAATTGATGGTAAAAAATTATAGACATACAAAATACCACTATCAATCCTCTAGATCATTGTCCTCGATGATCCCTATACCAAGGTTGAGATCAATACACACTCATTTGTTTAGTGTTGCTGTTAGTGTCAGCTCTAAGAGTAATCATGAGATGACTATGTTGAAGATTAAACTTGATTATGGATAAATATTAATTTGGAGATAAAATAAAGTTAGTAGATAGAGATATAATTTGTTGACTTGGTAAATCATGGATGAATGAAGTGTAATTATGGATAAGGATAAAGTTTTTTGGTAAAATAAAAATGTCTAGATTCAATATATGTGGAACTGATACTTATCCACTAAGCCTATAAATATGTAACCTTTTGATGAATGAAAATAAGTTGAGTTGTTTAGTTTTTTCTTAATCTCTCCTCTTCCACTAGAGTAAAACTTCTCTTCTATTTTTTTCTTCCATTTTTCTTCCAACAAAGTGGTATCAGAGTTATGAGCAATAGAGGTATGATTCCCTTCCAAGTTCCAACGCTCAAGGTGAGTAATTATAATAATTGGAATATCAAGATGAAGGTGATTTTTGGAGCTCATGATGTTTGGGAAGTTATAGAGAAAGGCTACGACGAGCCAAGTGATGACTCGACGCTATCTCAAACTCAAAAAGATAGTTTGAGAGATTTAAGAAAGAGAGACAAGAAGACTCTTTTCCTCATTTATCAAGCTTTAGATGAGGATGGTTTTGAGAAAATCTCAAGTGCTACTTCAGCCAAGAAAGCATGGGAAAAACTCCAAATCTCATATCAAGGAGAAGAAAAGGTGAAGAAAGTACGACTTTAGACATTAAGAAGTCAATTTGATGCTCTTCGTATGAAGGATGGCGAGCTGGTGTCTAATTATTTTTCTAAAATCTTTACCATTTCCAATCAACTAAAGAGAAATGGAGAGAAACTAGAAGAAATAACTATTATTGAGAAAATTCTCACTGGATTTAAGATTTGATAGTATTACAACTATCATTGAAGAGACAAAGGATCTACAACCCATGACGATAGAGCAACTTCTGGGTTCACTACAAGCCCATGAAGAAAAGAAAAAGATAAATGAAGAAATTTCTCAACAACTTTTTAACTCCTCTCTTCAACCAGTTCTTAAGAAAGATGAAAGCTACTCCAAGAATATAAGCCAACGTGGAAGAGGTAGTGGATATGGACGAGGCCACGCTTATGAAGAAGAATGTGTTCCCAACAACAACAATGAAAAAGGAGAACATTCAACAAAAGGACGTGGAAGAGGGTACACAAACTTGAGGTATGATAAATCTCAAGTTAAGTGCTACAATTGTGATAAATTTGGGTATTACTCTAAAGAATGTAGATCACCCAAGAATAAAGTGCATGCAAAAGCAAACTATATGGAAGAAAGAAGAGAAGAAGATGATACCCTATTGTTAGCATGCAAAGATAATGAAAGAGGTGAAGATAAAATGTAATATCTTGACACTGGTGCAAGCAATCATATATGTGGTAAAAGAAGTCTGTTTGTAGAACTTGATGAATCAGTTGGTGGCAATATATCCTTCGGAGATGAATCAAAGATTGATATGAAAGACAAAGGTAACATTCTTATCCGCTTGAAGAAAGGAAAACATCAATTTATTTCGAATGTTTTCTTTGTGCCAAATATAAAGAGTAATATCTTGAGCATAGGACAACTTTTGAAAAAAGGATATGATGTTCATCTAAAAGATAATATGCTCATGTTGAAAGATAATATTGGTTGCTTGATTGCCAAGGTTCCTATGTCAAGAAATAGAATGTTCCTGCTTAATATTAAGAATGATATTGCTAATTGTCTCAAAGCTTGTTATAAAGACACTACTTGGCTATGACATCTTCAATTTGGTCATCTCAATTTTGGAGGACTAGAATTGCCTTCAAAGAAGGAGATGGTGAGAAGGATTTCTTACATCAAACATCCTGACCAATTATGTGAAGCATGTCTACTTGGGAAGCAATTTAGAAAAGGTTTTCTAAATAAGTCAAGTTCAAGAGCCCAAAAGCCGCTTGAACTTATACACACAGATGTTTATGGTCCAATAAAGCTAAGTTCACTGGGTAAGAGTAATTATTTCATTCTTTTCATAGATGTTTTTTTTCGAAAAACTGGGTATATTTCTTCAAGCAAAATCAGAAGTCTTTGGCATATTCAAGAAATTGAAAGCTACTGTAGAAAAGGAGACGGTCTTGAGATAAAAGCTATGCGATCTGATCGAGGAGGAGAATTTACTTCAAAAGAATTTCAAGAATTCTATGAAGCCAACGGAATACGACGACCGTTAACTGTTCCATGATCTCCTCAACAAAATGGAGTGGCAGAAAGAAAAAATCGAACTCTTCTTGACATGGAAGGAGCATTCTCAAAAGCAAGAGACTTCTAAAGGAACTTTGAATAGAAGCGGTTGCATGTGCAGTATACTTATCCAACCGATCACCAACAAGGAGTGTGTGGGGCAAGACATCGCAAGAAGCTTAGAGCAGAAGGAAGCCTGAAATTTCTCATTTAAGAGTTTTTAGAAGTATAGCCCATGTTCATATACCTAACGAAGCAAGAAGCAAACTGGATGACAAAAGTAAGAAGTTCATTTTTATTGGCTATAATATTAACTTAAAGGGGTATAAGTTATACAATTCAGATACCGGGAAGATAATGTCAGCCGAGATATAGTATTTGATGAAGAAGGAGAATGAATTGGGAGTCTTCAAATGAAGATTATAACTTCTTCCCATACTTTGAAGAAGAAAATATAGAACAACTAAGGGTAGAGCAAACAATAGAAGAGCCTACTACTCCACTAGCAACATCAACTTCAAGTACTCAAGAAAATTCACCCGTATCAACTTCAAGTGAAAGAGTACCACGCTATAGGAGCTTATGTGACATATATGAGTAACTGAAAATCCAAACAATTTTACTCTATTTTGTCTCTTTGCCGATTGCGAGCCTATGGATTTTCAAGAAGCTATAAAGAGTAAAAAGTGGAAAGATGCGATGGATGAAGAGATTAAAGCGATCAAAAGAATGGTACATGGGAGTTAACTCCACTTCTTGAAGGGCATAAGGCGATTGGTGTAAAGTGGGTGTACAAGATGAAGAAGAATGTCAAAGGTGAAGTTGAAAGATACAAAACAAGATTGTGGCAAAAGGCTACAGTCAAAAATCTGGCATTGACTATGATGAGGTATTCACTCCGTTGCTCGATTAGAAACTGTTAGACTAATCATTTCTTTAGCAGCCCAGAATAGATGGAGAATAATCAAATGGATGTAAAATCTGCTTTCTTTAATGGAATTCTCGAAGAAGAAGTCTATATTCGGCAGCCATCAGGTTATGAAGTTAAAGGACAGGAAGACAGAGTTCTAAAGTTGAAGAAGACTCTTTACGGGCTACAGCAAGCACCAAGGGCATGGAATAGCCGAATAGATAGGTACTTGCAAGAGAAAGGCTTCTCCAAATGTCCTTATGAACATGCACTATACATTCAGAATAAGGACAAAGATGTTTGATTGTCTGCCTATATGTCGATAGTTGATCCTCATGGGAAGCAATCCAAGAATATTTGGAGAGTTCAAAGAAGCAATGACTAAAGAGTTCGAGATGACTGATATTGGTCTCATGATATACTATCTGGGCATCCAAGTTAATCAAAGGGAAGATGGAATCTTCATCTCACAAGAAGGTTATGCAAGAGAGACATTAAAGAAGTTAAGATAGATAACAGTAAGCCTAAAATACCCCAGTAGAATGCGGAGTCAAGCTATCAAAGCATGATGAAGGAGAANGAAAAACTTTGTCATGATCTCAATTTTGGAAAATTTTCAATTATGGAAACTTTCCAATTAATAAATTTTAGATTTAGGAATTTCAAAGTTTGGAAATCCTCATGAAATTTCGCAAACTTTTGAAATTCCTAGTTTCTGAAATTTTATGATAATTGTGAAAACTTCCCATCTTTGGAAACTTTCCAATTTTGGAAATTTTCTATTTTAGAAATTTTCCAATTTTGGAAATATGTAAGTTTTCTTTGTACCAGAAACTTACAATTATTCTGAAAACCTATTATGAAATCTCGCAATTTTGGGCACTTTCTTTCAAGAAAGTCTAGACAAATTTATGGATCATTTAATGACAATTAAATTCGAATTGGTTTAAATTATTAACAAAATTCTTTATTTTGGATTGAGCCTCGGGGAGCCGTCCAATTTAAAGTTAGTTGTTGTAATTTAATTTCTCATTTTGAATAAAATTGTCATGTTTAATTTGGATTGAGCCTCGGGGAGCCGTCCAAATTGCATTTATGACAAATTTCTTTTCTTTGGGTATCTGAGCCTCGGGGAGCCACCCTTAGAAAACAATTTGTTGTAATTAATTAATCCATGAATAAAATATGTGATCAAATCTTGGAAATTTGATTTAAGAGGTGATGCTCTTACATATTGTTGTCTCCAAAATTAATTAGGAAAATGGTTTCCTATAGAGTTTTCTTAAATGAGATTTTCATGAAAATAATATGTGGTTGAATTAAGGGAATCTCTCTCTTAATTTAATAAGATTTGATTTAGAGAAATCAAAGTCTTAAACATATTATTTCTGAAATTGATTATGACAATTTAGGAAATTGTTTCCCAAAACAATTCCTTGAATAAAGTATGAAATTAGAATTAGAAAATCCGGTTCCTAATTCAATTAATGAGACTTGATAAATTAAGTCACATACATACTTTATTAAGGAAATCGTTAGTCATGTAATAATAATATGTCATGAATGTGCTTAGAAAAGAAAGGATGAGACCCAAAACCCCTTACAAAATATTAAGGCCAACACCTTCCATTAATATGGTTAGAACCGGAGTTTTGTTTCACATTTGGGTTGATGGACACATCCATGCCCGGCTTGAACCTCAACATGTTCAAACCATGGAATTAGTTTATGAATAATATAGTTGGAGTCAGAGGTCAATCCTTAGTTTTGGTTGTTGGACACATCCAAGCCTGACTAAACGGTTGAATGAGCTCCAACCATGTTAAAACTATTTCTTGTTTAATGGGTCAACCTTAAGCTTGGAGCATCGATTTGTTGTGCCACAGCCAAGGTCGATGTAAAGAGAGGTGCAGTTGTATGTATATTGTTGCATACTTGTTAATGAGTTAACAACCCAATGATTTATGCAAACATTCAATTAGTTGATAGCATAAAGTGATAGTTACATATATGTGATATGTAATCGGTATAATTGTCTACCTTCATAGCTAAGAATAACTTGATGGCCACAGCTATGGTTGTTCTTATCTATGGTTGGATATCAACCTATTTGGAGGTGTTCCTACGATCTCCCGAATTGATAAAAAAGGGTTATTCAATTCGAAAAATAAATAGGATTTAATTAATGTATGTTGATGCATTCTTTATCATTCTTCTCACATAAGCTCAATTTGAATTTTTAGGATAATCACTCGATCATGTCTTCTCTGAATTTGCGTTCCATTTTGGACACCAATAAACTGACTAGGCTAAACTTCATGGACTGGCTTCGAAACCTGAGGATAGTCCTCAAGGCAGAGAAGCTTGCTTATGTCCTTGAAGATCAACTTCCCAACCGTCCTCCTGAAAATGCAACTCCAGACCAGTTTCCTGAGTTGCTCAACCTGCTGAAGACTGTAGAGCCTTCTGTGAAGCAGGATCAAAAGACGGTACTGTTAGTTGGTTCCTCGAAGAAAGGTTCTAAGAGGAAGGCCAAAGAATAGAATAAGGGAAAGAAGAAAAAGGCCAAAAAGACTGAAAATACCCTAAAAGGCACTTTCCATCACTGTGGCAAGGAGGGTCACGGGCGAAGAAACTACAAGGTTTATCTTGAGTCCTTGAAGAAAAAGGCATCCGATGCACCATTCTCTTCAGGTATCTTCGTTATTGAATGTCACTCTATTTCCTCAAATACCTGGTTACTTGATACTAGGTGTAGCTCACATATATGTAATGACATATAGGGGCTAAGGAATAGAAGAAGACTCGTCAAGGGAGAAGCGAATTTGCGAGTTGGAAATGGAGCAAAGATTGCTGCTGTTGCCATCGGAACATATTTGCTAAAGCTCCCTACTGGACGTGTCTTAGAATTGGATAATTGCTATTTTGTTCCTTCGTTAATAAAGAACATTGTATCTATTTCATATTTGAATTAAAAGGGTTATCATTTAACTTTTAGTAACAATTGTTGTTACATAACTTTAAATGGCGTTCTTTACGGGAATGGAACTTTGTGCAATGGTATCTACACGTTAGATTTATCCGGTGACATTTTCAATATCGAAGTTAGCAACAAACGTGCTCGAATAGATAATCGCATAGACTCCTACACGTGGCATTGTCGTCTTGGCCACGTAAGTAAGAAACGCATGACCGAATTACACTGATGTGGAATTTTGGAATCATTTGAACCCGGTTCATTTGATACATGCGAATCATGCTTAAAAGGCAAGATGACCAAATTACCCTTTCCCGTAAAAGGTAATCCAGTGGGAGAAATGCTTGGTCTAATACATACTGATGTATGTGGACCAATATCAACTCTTGCACAAGGAGGCTATAGCTACTTCATTACCTTTATTGATGATCACTCACGATTCGGGTATGTGCTCTTGATGAAACACAAATCTGAAGCTTTTGAGAAATTCAAAGAGTTCAGAAATGAAGTGGAGAAACAGCTTGGCAAAAGTATTAAGATACTTCGATCCGATCTGGGTGGTGAATACTTAAGTCAAGAGTTTCAAGATTATCTTAGGGACAATGGGATATTGTCCCAATGGACTCCGCCGTATACACCACAGCATAATGGTGTATCTGAAAGGCGCAACCGAACCTTGATGGACATGGTTAGGTCGATGATGAATCATGCAACTCTTCCAAAATCCTTTTGGGGCTATGCACTTAAGACAGCTGTTTACTTGCTAAACAGAGTCCCGACCAAGGTAGTCTCTACTACTCCATATGAGACATGGAATAGTTAGAAACCTCACTTAACTCACCTTAAGATATGGGGTTGTCCTGCTTATGTGAAGCGGACTATATCAGACAAATTGGATGCTAAGTCTGATAAATGTCTATTTATTGGATACCCTAAGGAAACGAAGGGTTACCAATTCTATCATCCCTTGGAACAAAAGGTGTTTGTTTCAAGGCATGCTGTATTTCTGGAAAAAGAATTTCTTTTACAAGAAAACAGTGGGAGTGGCATTGAACTTGATGAAGTTCAAGAAACTCCAATAGACATTACAGAGACACCTAGTCAAGACCCACAACTAATAACTCATAATGATGAGCTATCAGTTGAACCTAAAACAACACCACCTCTTCGTAGGTCTGATAGGACACGCAATATTCCAGAGAGATACGGATTTCTCATAAGTGAATCAAACGACGTGTTACTCATAAGCGATGACGAACCTATCAGTTATGAAGATGTTCTGAAAAGTTCAGAAAGGGACAAATGGCTTGAAGCCATAAAGTCGAAAATGGATTCCATGTACGAAAATCAAGTATGGGACTTGGTTAATCCACCTGAAGGGATTAAACCCATAGGGTGCAAGTGGGTTTTCAAGAAGAAAACCGACATGGAAGGTAATGTTGTTACCTTTAAGGCTAGATTAGTGGCAAAAGGATATCGTCAGAAACAAGGAATTGATTATGACGAAACATATTCGCCAGTAGCTATGCTTAAATCCATTTGGATGCTCCTAGCCATAGCAGCTCATTATGATTATGAGATATGGCAAATGGATGTGAAAACAGCGTTCCTTAATAGAAACCTACTTGAGGATATATACATGATACAACCTGAAGGTTTCACATCGGTTGATAAAACCAAAGTATGTAAGCTTCGACGATCCATATATGGACTGAAGCAAGCATCCAGGAGCTGGAACATCCGTTTTGATGAGACAATCAAAAAGTTTGATTTCTCACAAAATCCTGACGAACCTTGTGTGTACAAGAAGGTTAGTGGGAGTGCAGTCGTATTCCTAGTGCTATATGTCGATGACATATTACTTATAGGAAACGATATATCAGTCTTACAGACAGTTAAAATTTGGTTGTCCAAAACTTTCTCCATGAAAGACCTGGGAGAAGCAACCTATATCCTTGGGATTAGAATCTATAGGATAGATCAAAACGGTTGCTTGGTCTTTCGCAGACTACATATATAGACCGAGTGCTAAAAAGGTTTAGCATGTCGGAATCCAAGAAAGGTTACCTTCCCATCAGGCATGGGATCAACCTTTCAAAGTCTATGTGTCCGCGCACAGAAGACGAGAGGATTTGCATGAATAAGATTTCTTATGCATCCGTGATAGGATCTATCATGTATGCTATGTTATGTACTAGGCCCGATGTATCATATGCTCTGAGCGTCATGAGCAAATACCAGTCTGATCCAGGTATGGATCACTGGGCGGCTGTCAAGACAATCCTTAAGTACTTAAGAAGAACTAAGGATGTGTTCCTAATATATGGAGAAGGAGATATGGTAATACGTGGGTATACAGATGCCAGTTTCCAGACAGATAAGGATGACTCCAAATCTCAGTCTGGATACGTATTTACTTTGAATGGAGGCGCAATAAGTTGGAAGAGTTCCAAACAAGACACCGTAGCGGATTCTACCACGGAAGCGGAATATATCGCAGCTTCGGAAGCAGCAAAGGAAGCAGTCTGGATCAAGAAGTTCGTCTCCGAACTTGGTGTGGTTCCAACCATTGATGAAGCAGTGCCGGTTTACTGCGACAAAAATGGAGCTATTGCACAAGCAAAGGAACCAAGGTCTCATCAACGATCCAAACATGTGTTTCGCCGCTATCATCTGGTCAGAGAGATTATAAGTAGGAATGATATACAAATTGAGAAAATTCCCACTGAAAGGAATTTAGCGGATCCTTTAACTAAGGTCTTGCCTCAGAGCAAGTTTGAGGGCCATGTTAGAGCCTGTGATATTGGATACCGTAGCGATTGGCATTAGGCCAAGTGGGAGTTTGTTAGTAATATGAGAGAAGTGTCCTAAGGCAATCGCCTTATGATTGTAAACATTTATTTCAAAAATGAAAATTCACTATTTGAGTATACATGTTTGTGTATTTGATTGGGATCTTAAACTCATTTACTGAATGTCCGCAATACAATTCACAGCATGAGAGAATTTGTGACGAATTCACAACTAGTGATTATCTCTACATGTGCAATTGTGAAGTATTGAAAAAATCCCTAGTCGATGAATTGATAAATACGGACACTATCAATTCTGTTGAGACTAGCATGGGTTATTCTCTAATCAGCTGATTCTCACTGGCTGGTGACATTGGGATGTCCGGAGATAAACATGAATGCTACTTAAGGGAACTAGTTCATTGGAGTGACTGACTGTAAAACTTCACATGGTAGTCTATATATAGACATGTCAGTGAAGTTCTTACTGCAGCTTAAGTGCGATGTTCCTTTGACTTGCGGTGTTCAAGTCATCTTGGTCATGGAGACATATACTTTAACATCTTAAGCAAGCATCTCCAAGGAGGTGTGGACCCAGGATGGTTGGGTATAAGCCGAAGTGCCCGAAGATGTTTGAACAGCCTACAAAGGATTCACCACTCCTTGTGAGGAGATGAATACCCAGGCCTATCGTCGGATTGTTACTCAAAGCCTCTGGCCAGAGCATGTCATGTTTAGAGTATGAGTCTCTTAAATACACGAGAGTAATTAGAAATCCAAAGGACGAGAGAACGTTACTTGCGCTAGGTGTGACGTAGTCAGCCTAGTGGGGACTGACACACACAGACCATGTCCTGAACCAAGTGGGTATAAGATGGTAAAGGGAATGAGGCACGATTCATTAGAGCTGCTGAAGGGTTTCAGAATTATTTCTAAGGTCAACCGTTGATCTTTCGATTAATTGGGGGTCATGATGTACTACTAGGTGCCACTCATGATCGTTCTATAATTGGTTGATTATAAACGGCCAACATAAATCAAAAGCCTATTTAGTCACACGCACAACGAGTAATCCGAGGGATTTGAAACGAGTTGAAAATTAGATTTTCCGATCAAGAGAAATAAGTCGAATCTGAATTTATCAGAGGCGCGTCGGAAGCTTAAAATGGCTAAGTCTTTTGAAGGTTTATTGGGCGAATTAAATGAGTTTAATTCGCGAGGAGTTGGCTCGGTTTGGCCGGCCAAAGAGGGTCCCCACCCTCTTTGGTTTGGCCGGCCACTACAAGGAGAGAAAACCAATTTATTTGGTTTAAATTATAAAATAAATCAAGCCCGATTTGTTTTATAAAATTATGGATAAATAAATTTATATAAAGAAATTTATGTAAAGAAATTTATATAAATAAATTTATTTTCATGGAGATTAAAATAAACTTTAAATGGTTTATTTTATTTTTATAAAATCAATTGTGAATTGATTTTTCCATGATAAGAAAAATTTATATAATAAATTTCTTGTAAAAATTTATTCCATAATAAATTGGGAGATGTGTTTGTTTTATTATAAATTTAGTTATAATAAAACTTGGCATAACAGAATAATTCATAAGAAAATTTATAAGATAAATTTCTTATGTAAATTTATTCCGTTAAAGAGGAGACTTGGCGATGGAGAGACTACTATATAAAGGAACCAAGGCTAGGCTTGAATTCCTCAATTGATTAATCAAGAGATTAAGAAGTTCTCTCTCTCTCTCATTCTCTCCCTCTCTCTCTCTAGGGTCGGCGCCCACCCTTTCTCTCTCTAGGGCCGGCGCCTCTTCTCTCTCTAGGGTCGGCGCCACTTTCTCCCTCTAGGGTCGGCGCCACCTACCCTAGCCGTGAGCCACCACCAAGACGAAGCGGGTCACGTCTCCTTCCTCCCTTCACGGAACCTTGATTCCGTTACTTGGTGGTTAGTTTCCATATCTCTCTCTTGATATTCTAGTTGTGCCTTTGGAGAATCTAGTAGTTCTTGTCGGCACAAAACTCGTGGCTTTGCGAAGTCATCCCGAAGAGAATTCGGCGTGGACGCGAATAGAGGCGAAGCTTCCAAGGGACGCTACGGTTGGATCTCGTCCCTTTCTTCGAGTTACGCGAGGTACAAAGTAAATTAGTTTACTTTTTACAAAATTTTAATTTATGATTATGTCTCCACACCTTAAGGTTACATGCTAGATACGTGGTTAAAATAATTTAAGAAATTATTTATGCTAAAACCTTCCGCTGCACGTAATTAAATTTTAAAATTACGAACCCGTATCCGTGTCAACATGCACCCGGTCCCAACACTCGTGGTTCCTTCGGGTTTGCAACTGCACCATTGTTATCACAATAGATTGTGATAGATCTGGGCAAACCAGAAATCACATCCAAGTCCATATGAAGTTCCTGAGTCATACAACTTCCTTGGCTGCCTCTGAGGCTGTCACATACTTAGCTTCCATGGTAGAGTCCGCCACGCATTTCTATTTAACACTTCTCCATACTATGGCTCCACCTCCTAAAGTAAACACAAACCTTGAGGTAGACTTACTTTTGTCCCTGTCCGACTGGAAATCTAAATTCGTATAACCAGCATATAGTCACTAGTCCGTCTCAGGTATATCAGTATATGCTTTACCGTCCAATGTCCCTGTTCAGGGTTACTTTGATATCTGCTAAACATGTCAATGGCAAAGTAGATATCTGGTCTCGTACACAATATAGCATACATGAGGCTTCCTACAGGCGATGCATAACGAACCACCTTCATTTCCTCTATCTCCTTTGATGTTTTCGGATACATCTCCTTAGATAAAGGAACTCCATGCCTGGAAGGTAGAAAACCTTTCTTGGAGTTTTTCATGCTAAAATGAGTCAGACAGTGTCTATGTATGAAGCTTGGGATAAGCACAACATACTTTTTTGGCGATCCCTTATGACCTTGATCCCAAGGATGTGTCCCGCTTCTCCCAAGTCCTTCATATCGAACTATTTGGACAATCATACCCTTACGTCTGACAACACTTTGATATTGTTGCCAATGAGGGGGCCTACAATAGGAACCAAGAGGAGGAGTTGGATCTTGGCCCACTAATAGATTTAAAACCAATCCATTAATTAAGATTCATTTCACTAAAGGATCTTAATTGAACTTCCTCACCAACCCACATATTTTCATATGGGCTTCACATATTATGAGTCGTCCAACCCATTAATTAATTTATATTACTGACAATTCAAATTAATTAACTTCTGAATCCTTGACTAGTACCACTCAACCTTATCATCATGTCGGATCAAATCCACTTGCAGGGTTTAGCATGATGAACCTTTTGAGCTCATCAAGGAGGCATCATCATCCCGACTCACCAGGACACGGATTCCATCAATAATCAACAGCACATCATATTATTAATATTATCTCCCAACTTACCGAGCCTATCGATCTAACAGAATATATCTCGCCCATTGGCAAATAAAGAAATAATAATTAATAATATATGCCCGTTATCATATCGGGATTTAGGGATCGTACTCCATAATAAAGTCTGAGGTCCTATCCAATTATAAAGCCAGTACAAATTGGATAACCTCTGGTTTTGGTCCTGCTCAATGTACTCAAAGCACACTAGTGTAATTCTATGGTCAAGACCAACCACACCTAATTACTCTACAACCATCCCAATGGTTTGTCCAATTCCATCTCGGTTGTGAGCCTCTACTTATACTAGGCAAGGAACTGATAACATGATCTTCCGTGTGACACCACACACCATGTTATCTACAATGCAAAGTAATGGACTTTTATGCATGTACTAATATAAACAGGCACCTAGTGTAGTTGTGATTCTCTTTTCAAAATGAAGATGATCATATATAAAAAGAAGAAATCTTTCAGTATGCACATTCTAACAATCTCTCACTTATACTCAAAGACTTTGCTGTCCTCAAAATGTCATACATCTGACTCCCTGATCCTCCACATACCCAAAGCTCTTGCTATCAAGGCCTCATTGAAAAAGATCTCCCAGGTTGTCCTCTGATGTAATCTAGGCAACAACAGCTTTTCCTCTCCTAGGTGGTACATGCGCTCTATGTGTTTACTAGCCTTATGGGCTCGTGATTCCTTCGAGTTTGCGACTGCACCATTGTTTATAACAAAAAAATGTGATAGCTTTGAGCAAACCAGGAATCACATCGAAGTCCATCTTGAGGTTTCTAAACCATCTAGCTTTCTTTGCTGCCTTAGAGGCTGCCATATACTCAGCTTCCATGGTGGAGTCTGCCACTCAGCCACTGCGCAACACTCCTCCAACCTATGGTTCCACCTCCTAAAGTAAACACAAAACCCCGAGGAATACTTATATTCGCCCTATCTGACTGGAATACTGTATCCGTATAACCCATAGGGAATTGGTTTGCCCGATAAACCAGCTTATAATTCTTAGTCCTTCTTAGGCACTAATATAAGCTTTTATCACAATCCAATTTTCTTGATCTGGGTTACTCTGATATTTGCTAACCATGCCCACAGCAAAGCAGATATCCGATCTCGATTTTAGAATACATGAGGCTTCCTATAGTCGACGCTAAAGGAACCGCCATTACCTGCTCTATCTCCTTTGATAATCTAAACATATCTCCTTAGATAGAGTAGCTCCACTTCTGAAAAGTACAAAACTTTTCTTGGAGGTTTCCTTGCTAAATCGAGTTATGATAGTGTCTTGTATGAAGCTTGATAAGCACAACATTCTTCTCTGGTGATCCCTTAGAACTTTGATCACCAAGGATGTGACATGCTTCTCTTAAGTCCTTCATATCAACTGTTTGGACAATCATACCCTTACGTCTGATAATACTTTGTCATTGTTGCCAACTAACAAAATATTATCTATGTATAGTACAAGAATACCACTACGTTTTCGTCACATTTCTTACATACACAAATCTCATCCGTCCTTTGAACAAATCCATATGACTAGTTTATCTCTTCAAAGCGGATGTTCCTCATCATAGGTCCAGGGATCTTGATTCATGGTCGCCAGAGACCGAGTCTGAAGACTCTCCCAAGAATATGAATCCTTCAGATTGACTAACAACCCTCCCACTACGATGTGGTACCACCTGTGTATCTTCTGTGACATGCGGTGCAGTGACTTGTGGTGTATCCTCTTGTACAATTGGTACAAAGGTTGGAACATCCCCTCTTAATTCTTCAAGAACTAGTCTACTCATGGGCTTGTGGTTCATCACATAGTCTTCTTCTAAGAATCTGGTATTCTTGGCAACAATTACCCTCTGATCCTTAGGACTATAGAACCACCATTCGTTCCTCTAAGATAGCCTATGAATAAGCGCACGAGATTTCAATCTTATCAGTATCCCCTCTCAGCACATGTGCTGAGTGATCCCATGTCCGAATATGTCTTAGACTTGGCTTTCGCCCAGTCCACACTTCTATGGGAGTAGAAAATACTGACCTAGATGGTATCAAGTACGTACGCTATCGTTTCCAGAGCATATCCCCAGAACGAATCTGGCAACTCAGAGCAGCTCATCATTGTCCTAACCATCTCCATAAGAGCTCTTTTCCTTCGCTCTGCTGCACCGTTCGGTTGGGGCGTACCGGGTGCAATCAATTTGGATTGACTCCCAGCCTCTGATAAATAAGTCCTAAACTTTCCCAAGAGGTACCCATTACCACGATTCGATCGTAGTGTCTTGATACCTTTACCTTGATGTTTCTCCACAACTATCTTGAATTCATTGAACTAATCAAAGATTCAGACTTGCGGCCATCAAGTAAACGTATCCATACCTTTGAATATTCATCTCACGAAGTATTCAAAGCTACCTCTAACTTGGATAGGCATAGGACCACACAAATCAGAATGAACCAATTCTAACATATTTTTGGCTCTATACCCCTCGGCCTTGAAAGACCTCTTGGTCATCTTACCTTTCAAGTAAGATTCAAAGGTTAGGAAGTCTCCCACCACCAATGAACCCGAGAGCCCATTGGCTATCGACATTTGAATCCTACTATGGTTAATATGACCAAGTCTTAGAGATGCCAAAGACATGTTTGGTTCATCTTGGAAGGAACCTTTCTCTTATTTTGATTAGATGATGAGCTATTAGCTACTATTTGCATCATGAGAGACTTTGGTTCTAATTGCTTAAATTGCTTATCCATGTTCCTAAATGGCAATCTTTCTATTCCACTTTTCATAACAAAAAGCAATAGAATATCCATTATTTCAGAAACTGAACCAGAGTTCTTTCTAAAATTAGGTACATAAAAGCAATTTTCTTAAAACCAAAAACATTATTTTCCTATCTAAAGATAAATAAATAACTCTCATTGCAATAATCGCCACCTCCGTAGCATATCCCATGTAGACGGTAATTTCTTCCTTAGCTAGTCATTGGGTTTCCTGGAACCCCTGCAAAGAATTGTAGACATGTTTGGTGCATCCGTATCTACACACCAGGTACCGGTAGTTAACACCGCTAAACATGTTACAATGACAAAAGAAAAAGATATACCTTTCTCTTGACGATGGGGACAGTTTGTCTTACAATGTCCGGCCTGCCGGCTAGTGAAGCACTTGCCTTCCGGCTTCTTCACACCAGGTCATGGTCCCTGCGATCTATCCGCCTTTTGAACCCACCTTGTTTCTTCTTCTTCCTACCTTTCGGCATAGAAGTAGAAACCTTCTGAGTTACAAGGCCTACGACGTCTGACGAAACAGTCCCTCTGCCGCCTGGAGTTCTCCCAGGAGTTCCCCTAACGTATACTCATGCTTATTCATGTTATAGTTGAGTCAAAACTGCTCAAAACTCCTACGAAGAGATTGGAGTATTATATCGACCTGGGATTCCCCGTCGATTTGTCCTCCAAGCTCCTCAATCTCATTGAGGTGGGCCATCATTTTCAGGATACCCTTCGAAGAGCATATATTTGTACTCTTCAGCAGTAAGGACAATGTCCAGGTTTCTTTTCCAGTCTTTGTAATTTGGGGTCAGTATGTTTATTTTCCTTAAGTATGGTCGCTAGTGGGTTAAAGGCTAGTTTGAAAATCCTAAGAATCACAACATACACTACTTTAGAAATCGAAAATAAATTGATTCCTCAAAACAATAAATTTTCGAAATCACCCTATACATCGAGAAATTCGCATGCCATGATGGTGTGGACGTATACGAATCCCTACATTCGTAAGAGGAGGTTTTACGCATCAATCTTACTATCTTGTCAACCTAACTTTATGACAAGTGAGATCAATAGTTGGTTTACTTCGGCTCTGCAAAATAATAGCAGTGACTCCAATGGGGAGGATACTATTATTCGCATATAAGTGATCACCATTACACGACACTAAGAAAATTATTTTCGATTATGTGCCTTTCGATGGGGAAGTACACACGCTCTGTAACAATTTTCTATAGTCTTTTCCGACCCAGTGATCCGCAGAACAAGTCCATCCGATGGGGAGGAAGGCACTCAGAGCCGACGCGCAGATTTGTTCGCATCACTTATCGGATTGTAATAGAAGCCATGGGACCCTTAGGATCCCTTTCCGACTTAGTAATTTAGTTCGAGGAATTTTAACTAACACAACCACACAACAAGCACATAACCAACATATGAAAAATACAGAAAATCTTAGATTTTCCAACTTTCATGGCTCTTAGTCTCTAATGCGCTTCCAGTCGTGTCGTCACTTCGTCCGCTCCTCCCTTCCCTATTCGCAAGCCACCTTGAGGGATCTCCGAGCCGAAATGACTAGCTAATTATTTACATCATCGATCCTATACTCCACAAAGGAGTGTACATGAAAACTAGATCGAAGGTAAAATAAATAGCTCGGCTAAACATGTGCCGTATTTAATTACAAAAATTAAATACATAGCCTCGTCAACCCCGAGGATTAATTAATTATAATAATTTGCACATCCATCACACACATCAATTTTTTGGTTATGATAAGTTGGAATCTAGTGTCTGCAACACAAAGTTAGCCTACGCACATCCACATATTATCCAGCAAAATAAAATGTATGAAAATACAAAAATAAACCAATCCTTACACACACAAAGCCGGAAACCTCAACTCTGATACCAATTGTAGGGTATGACTTAGCGGGCTTCCTAAGCGAATACTTGGTCGTCATTGAGAGACCTCTCCATGTCTACGGATTAAAAATAATCCGAATGGAGACCCGTCTCCCAACGACCATCTCGTACCGTATCGAACGATCCAAATTACAAGTCGGCCAATTATAAAAATCGGCCTTGTAATTTGCTTGACCGTTCGATCGTGAAAAGGTGACGAGTGGATCGCCAACATTTGTGTTTATGATCGGGGTCTAGTTAATTAATTATTGGCTATGATATACAATCAAAATAATTAAATAATTCACATGAAATGACGAGGCAAATAAACAAGGCACAATAAAATATAAAGAGCTAAGGAAGAATTGTACCTTCCCTTTTAGCTCGTAGCCTTCTACTGTATGACCCTCCTCTTCTTGGACGTCGTGTGGGCAACGATCTACCAAGAATCGAAGCCACCAAAACCCTTCTTTCTCTTCTCACTTCCACCAAGCAAAAAAAGGAGATGATCTCCCCTCTTCCTTCTCCCTTTTCCCTTCTACCCGAGCTGCTGTTCCGTTTGCACGCTATCCATGCATAGAGAGCAACCAGCCAACCACAGCTGTCCACGCATGGTGAAACCACTGCAACAGCGTATCCCACCCATGGAAGAAGCCAGTAATCTCCACAGCTGCATGTCCACGCATGGAGAAGCCAGCAACAGCGTGTCTCACGCTGGGAAGAAGCTAGCAATCTCCACTGCTGCGTGTCCACGCATGGAGAAGCCAGCAACAGCGTGAGAAGACCTGTTATCCACGTTCTGCTATCCACAATTGAAGAAGACGCTGGTGTCTCAATTGAAGAAACCGCAGCCCACAATTGAAGAAACCGTAGCGACTTGCTGTCCACAATTGAAGCAAACACAGCGAGGTCTTTTATGGTCGGCACCGCACACTCAAAGAAAGAGGGAGAGAGAGGAGATAATCGTAAGACCTAGGGTTTTTGCTCTTGAAGGTTCATGGGGTATTTATAAGGCTACAATAGGACCAAGAGGAAGAGTTGGAACTAGGCCCACTAATGGATCTAAAACCAATCTATTAATTAAGATCCATTTCACTAAAGGATCTTAAATGAACTGGTAATGGGAAGACCGTAGGGTCACCGGCCTAGAGGGTTGCCTGCGGGGACCAGAGAGGTCGAGGTCGTTATATAAAATGACACCTTTTTATGTAGGGCACGGCCTAGAGAGCCGCCTAATGGGGCTAGAGGGGTCGTGTCGCTACAGTTAGTAAGTAGCTAACTGAGTTAGGCAGGAACCAAACAAGTTCAATTTAGTTTATTTGATTTTTTTTGCTTGGACTCATTAGGATTGGTTCAATTTAGCTCATATGCGTTCAAAATTCAGTTCTGCAAAATAAACTGCCTCTGATACACTATTTATTTCTTCAAATATGTTTTTTGATATATGGCAAATGGGGAGATTAAGAAGAAAAAGTAAAGTTATTTTTTTTAAAAAAGTGTAAAGTTAAATTTTTTTTCAAAACAAATTTTTCTCAAAAGGTGTTTTAATTTTTCCAACTTCAAAAGTTTTTATGTTTTTTTTGTAAAGTGTATAGTTAATTTTTTTTCAAAATAAATTTTTCTCAAAAGGGGTCTTAATTTTTCCAAACTTCAAAAGTTCTTCAAGACTCAGTTTTCAAAAGTAGCTGAAAAATTCTCTTTTCAAAAGCTAAATTATATTTCTAAAAAAGGGACATTTTTTTAGGGGGTTGTTTTAAAAACAAAGTCTAAAAACTCTCTGTGACCTTTCTCATTTTAAAAAAGACTTCAACCTCTTCCTCAAAAAGGGTATGCTCAATCAAAAGGTTTTTTTTTTGAAAAATTGCATGTTTACGAAAGCTTCAAGGGGAAAATCATTAATCTAGGGGGAGCTTTATGCATTCTTTTCAAAAATATTTTCTAAAGGGGAAAGAGAGGAAATATTGCTAGGATGTGTACTAAAAGACTTGTCCTTTTATATAAACATCTACATTTTGAAAGAGAATCACAACAACACAGTTGCATGTTTAAATTAGTATATGCATAACAATATCATACTTTGCATTGTAGATAACATGGTGTGTGGTGACGCACAAAAGATCATGTTATCAGTCCCTTGCACTGTATAAGAAGAGGCTCACAACCGAGATAGAATTGGACAAACCATCGGGATGGTTGTAGTGTAATTAGGTGTGGTTTATCTTGACCATTGAATTACACTAGTGCACTTTGTGTGTATTGAGCAGGACCAAAATAGAGGTGATCTAATTTATATTGACTTAATAATTGTTTCGAACCTCAGATTATTATGGAGTACAATCTCTAAATCCTGATATAATAACGGGCACGTATATTTAGTATTTTATTTCTTTGATTTACGAATGGACAAGATTTATTCTGTTAAATCGATAGGCCTGGTAAGTTGGGAAATAATATTAATTATATGGTGTGTCATTGATTATTGACAGAATCTGTGTCCTGGTGAGTCGGGATGATGATGTCCCCTTATGAGCTCATAAGGTTCATCATGTTAAACCCTGCAGATGGATTTGATCCGACATGATGATAAGGTTGAGTGATACTAGTTAAGGAGTTATAAGTTGATTAATTAAAATTGTAACGCCCGTAAAATCCTCTCAATATTTTTCTTTAAAATATTGATCATGCCTATATGGATTCTTGAGTACATATGAATACTAGCATGAACCTTAGCATGATTTCTTATATAGATTAAAAAAAACTAAGTACTAATGGGTCTTACATGGCTCTTCTAGTACCATGGCTATTAGTGGACCTTAGGTAGAATGTTAACATAGATAGGAATGAATTCCAATTAGGAATATTAGCATAACTCTTGATGGGCTCTTATGTGGGTCTTGCCAAAAACAAGAGTAAATGGGATAAAAAGAAAGTGCATGCACCAAGGATTAAACCTTGGACCTAGAGCCTCATCATGCATGTACTAACTAATTCACCTAGAAAGGGAGTGCTAGTGGAAAAGGAAGAAGAATTTAGTTGAGGCTAAAGGAAGGTGAAGAGCACCATGTGAAGAGACACCATGCTCCTTCACTTAGTATAAAAAGGTTGGATGAGAAGTGAAGAGGCTTAAGTTACTTTTCTTCCACCAAGGCTCTTCCTCTTCTCTCTTCTTCCTCCTCCTTTCCTCCTTCTTGCCGTGAGCCACAAAAGGGTTTTCCCCTTGGAAAACTTTACAAGAGGACTCCATCTTGAAAACCCAAGTTCTTCTACAAGGCTACAAGGGCAAAGGGTATTCTAAGATCAAGAAAGTTTTCTTTTGTTTCTCTATTCAAGGTTTATAACCAAGATAAAGAGATGTAAGACTTCCTCACCTGTGGTATAATAGTTTTCTATGTTGTCTATCATGATTTATGTTTTGTTGGGATCTATGTTGAGAAAACTATGGATTAGGGTTTCTACAAGTTTCGGCCAAGCATGGTTTTTGGGTTTGGGATGATATTAAAACCTCACTTATGATTCCTAATGCTTTCTTATGATACATAAAGAATAAATTATGAGTTGTGAAATTTTTGTAGCACCATAAGACCCTACAAGTTTCGGCCACTTCTTCCCTTTCATGGTTAGGATTAAATCTAACCCTCCAAGCATGCTTATTATGATTCCCTATGATATAATGGATGTTAATTGTAAATTATATGAATTTTCCATGGACTTAATACCCTTCTAGGGTTTCGGCCAAGACAAGGTTTAGGGCTAGGAATTAGGGTTAGCCCCAATCATGTATTCTAATGGCTTCCTAAGGCATTGTATGTATTGTATGGGTGTTATGTTAATTATGGTACCTCACATGTAACTTGAATAATGGGACTTCCATCATCTAGGGTTTCGGCCAAGCTTCAATTTTAGGGTTTGGGTAGTCTAAGGTTTCAAGTATACTTGTTTATGGCTTATTATGATGTATATATGTTCAAGCATGTTGTATGAATTTTATGTTACCTAAAACCCTAACTTTATGTGCTATGCATCATGACCTTGTATGCTTATATTACGTTCCATGTTTTAGTAGTTTTTATTTATGGATGTTTTACACCATATACCATGAACACATGTGTTGTGAAGTATGTATCATGTTTATGTAAAATTGTGCATGCATTAGGTTAAATGCCTTGAACATATGTATATTAGGGTTATGTAGACCTATGCATGTTTTATGTTGAATGTCATGAACCTATGTAGTATGTATCATGTTCATATGGATCCTACCCATGCATGCTTTATGATAGATACCATGATTATGTATACTATGTGATATGTGCCATGTATGTAATGCATGTTTACCTTATGTACCATGATCATGCAAGCTTATTGAACTAAGATGATGTTTATGCCTTAATGCATAATTATGTATGTATGTCATGCCTTATGAATGAAGATGATGTTCATGCCTTTAAGGCATAATGATGTGTGCATGACATACCTTATGAATGAAGATGATGTTCATGCCTTTAAGGCATTATGATCTTATACATGAACTATGAATGATGAAATGCTAAGTATGCCCTATACCATGCTTCATGTACCAAGATCATGTTATGTCTTTAAATATGCTATGTAAGTTTTATGAATGATGTAAAAAGAAACATGTGAAGCTATTTTACTTTATGGATGGACTTGTACCGGACCCAAGTAAGGTCCAAGGGATGGGCTCCTCATGAAAGCCTCGGTGTGAGACTACCGTAGCTGTCCCCGGTTCTGGGACTACCGTAGCTGTCCAACAGGGATGGGCTCCTCATGAAAGCCTCGGTGATGGACTACCGCAGCTGTCCCTAGGTTAAAGGTATCCTAGTACCCTAGTAGGTCGAGACTAGCTACCTCGCATCTACTTAGGGAAGCGCGCAAATGATGAATGTATGTATGTGGTACAAGCCGGGGCCCCCCATGATGTTATGATTTATGTTTAAGTATTAATAACTATGATTTTTAAGTAAGCATCCTTATGTTATGTGCATTTAATTCATGCATTCATTCATGTTATACATCTATGTCATGTCAAGTATGTCATATGCTTATGTTTATGTCAAGAACTATGCCATGTCAAGTATGTTCATATGCTTATATTTTATGTCTAGTACTTCTTATGCCATGAACTCTATGCACCTTCATTTCATGTTAAGCACTTCTATATGATTATGTATTTTCATGTACATCTATATGTCTCTTCATGTCAAATGTTTTATGAATACCCTCTCATGATATGTTTTGTTTTATGTTACACTCTCCATGATATGTTTTTCTATTGACTGTATGTGACGTATGGTTTTAGTGAGTAGGAAAGAGTCTTACTAAGCCTATGTGCTTATAAGTTTTACTTTCTTATACCGCAGATCAAGCAAGAGGATATTAAGCTAAGGGAAGCAGCAGGAGGGGCAAGTGTGTGTGTGTGGCAGTAACATGGCAAATGAAAAAGAAAAAGATTCTAATACTTATACTTTGTCACATGTCTTATATTTTGCATTGACCTCTTTAGTTTCATGCTATACTTATGATGGTTTTGTCTAAAAACACACTTACCACTTATGTTGCTTATGAACAACTTATGTGGTTTTTATATCATGCTTTATTGCTACACTTATCATTACTAAATTATGATGTTAACATGCTATACCATGATGTGTTCATTTAGAACAATAAGTTGGCTTAAGCTTGATGGTAGGATAAGTTATGTTTAATGCAAGTATGTTCAAGAATATTATGTCTCACATGCTATATTTTATGTTATGACAAATGATAAATTTACCAAGTAACCATGTTTAAGAATGATAGCTAAGATACATCAACATGTTTCATGTTTTAATTGCATGGTTTAAACGCATATGTATAAAGTTTTAAATTATTCCGCTGCATTAAGATATTCATATGTCTATATGTATGTTAGCGTAACGCCACCTTCCGCCTACACCATAAGGCTGGGAAGGGCGGGCATTACAAAAATCCTCAGTAATTTAAATTAATCGGCGGACATTCGATATCTTAAACATGGGAAGATGGATGTACTCATTATAGGTGGAGCCCATATGAAAATATGGGGTTGGTGAGGAAGTTCAATGGAGATCCTTTAATGGAATGGATCTTCATTAATGGATCGGATTTGGATCCATTAGCGGGCTAAGACCCAACTCCTCCTCTTGGTCCCTAACATAGCCCTATATATACCCCATGGAATCATGAAACCAAGGCAAATCAAATTAATCATCCAAACCAAGGCTTTTCCTTCTCTCCCTCTCCTTCTCTCTCCTTGGGCAACCGGCCGGCGCAAGGCAAAAGAGAGGACCACCTTCTCTTTTCTTCCTCCCTTCTTCTCCACCTCTTGGCCGGAATTCACAAGGATAAGGAGGAGTCTTCCTCTTCCTTTTGTGGTGCTCGGCAGCAAGAAGTGGAGAGGAAACGTCTCGGTTGAGGAGAGAAAGCTCCTTCACTTGCTGAGGTTGGCGCCGCAAGTAAAGGGGAAGATAGGGGTTCGGCCGGTTGTTTTGGCATAGGAGAGGCTTGTTTCTCTTCTTCTTCTTCATCTTCCTCTCAGGTGCTTCCTTGTGGTTGGCGAGCTTGGGAGCTCTTGGAGGCCGGCAGCGCAAGGAAGAGAGGAGAAGAGTTGGCCGGCGGTGAGCCCTTTTTCTAGGGTTTTGCTAGGCGTGTGAAGAAGAGATTATTTGGAGCGCCTTGGTGATTCCGGTTCTTGGTAACTCATCGGCTACACGACGTCCAAGAGGGAAGGGACATAAAGTAGAAGACTACGAGGTAAAGAGAGATATATTTCTCTCTTGGTTTCCTTGATTAGTTTTATCATTTTATGTGTAGATTAATTAATTATCATGTTCATAATTATTTGTTAATTATTGTTGATAATTAATTAATTGGACCCCGATAATTGTTAGGATCATGGCGTCAAGCTAGAGGGGGTGAATAGCTTTCTTTCGATTTTGTCTACAAAGATGTTAGCTAAACACAAAACAAAATCAATAAAAACAATAGAAGCAATGCTAACCCCCCTGATTTACTTGGTATCCACCTTAAAGAAGTGACTAGTCTAAGGATCCACACCACACGCACGAGCTCCACTATGAATGTCTCCTTCAAGGTGGAGAAACCTTCACAAATGGCACTCTCCCTCTTTACAAAGTTGAAAAGAAAGTGAGAAGAAGAGCTGGAGATTTTGAGCACTTGGGACACAATTCTACACACCAGAACCGCAAACTTGACCTGCTCAAAAATCTCCCTTTAAATAGAGTAGAGGACAACTCCTTAAGCTGTCCAGCCCGATACCAGTCGACTGCCCCCAGGGCAGTCGACTGATCACACGGCAGCGGCTAGCCCAACTGCTAGTTTTCGACCTGATCAGTCGACTGGTCATGGACAAGTCGACTGATCTTTCTAACTTACCAACGGCTAGCCCTCGGATGCATACTCCATGTGTGACTCACCAAGTCCTACAAAACTCAATCACACATATAAAAACAACATAACACCCTAACATAACCATATTGGCACACACACCCATCAAAACTATGATCCTTCCGATCATACTTGGGTCGATTGCCTCAACAATCTCCTCTTTTTTGATGTGTAACAATATGTTTAAGTTAGGTAAAACAATAACAATTGAAAATTATAGACAGCAAAAACATGAGGCAACTTCCCCCTTAACCTATGCCCTCACACCCAATTTTTAATTTGCATAAATCATCAGTTAAGTTACGAACACTAACTTAAACCACTCAATTCTCCCCCTTTGACACCATCATTAGGATTGCCCGAAGCAATAATAACCAATGGCATCAATTAAGGATACTTCTTACCTTCTGAAAAATCCCAGAATTCTGAAATCAGAAGTACTGGTCGACTGAGATAGGTATCAGTCGACTGGTCCCTTCTTTCAACCAATTCACAGAAAGATCAGTCGACTGCCCCTGGGGGCAGTCGACTGATACATCTCAGTCTGGATTTTTCATATTCTAGGTCAAATTTCAGAAATGCACCATTAATTCCACAAAATTCAAAAAATCACAAAAATTTACAAACATGTTTCATATGATGTATTCTAGCAGAGAAAAATATGACTTCATGAAAAATCTAAACATGTTTGACTTTTTGACAAAAACTCAAAACCTTTGAAAAACTTCAATTTTGTATCAAACTTTCTTCCTAGTTTTGAAATGATGTGTTTCACAATTTTATGTCATAGTAAATAAAACATAAAAATATTTTTAAATTATTTAAAATGTCCAACTATGATCTTTGGGCAAGATGTCCATTAATTAAACATTTACTTTCCCCATAGTTGGTCTATTTTCAATAATGTGATACATCCAACAACCCAACAATATGCCACAAGCATAAGTGAATCATTTGTATCATCCCAATGGTTCAAGCACTACCTCCATATTGCATTGCTCCAAGGCCAATTCTATCATTCTACAAAACACATACCAAGTTCTCTTCTAAGAGATGTAAACTCCGTTTCGGGAAGAGGCTTGGTAAATATGTCGGCAAGGTTGGACCTTGATTCAACATAATGTAATTCTATGTTTCCCCTTGCCACATGATCCCTAATGAAGTGATGCTTCACTTCAATGTATTTTATCCTAGAGTGATGCACCGGATTTTTAATCAAATTAATAATGCTCACATTATCACATAACACCTTGACCTTGGAATAATGAAACTCATAATCTTCTATGGTATGCATGATCCAAAGTAATTGAGACACACAACCACCCATTGCTACATATTCGGCCTCGGTTGTTGATAAGGCAACACATGGTTGTTTTCTACTACTCCAACTAACTAGGGATGAACTAAGAAATTGACACCCACCACTAGTACTCTTTCTATCTAATTTACAACCCGCATAATCAGAGTCGGTGTATCCAAATAGTTCAATGTTTGGAGTTCTAGGATACCAAAGACCGACATTAAGAGTACCCTTAATATATCTTAAGATCCTTTTTACTACCACTAGGTGAGACTCTTTGGCACAAGATTAATACCTTACATACATACCTACCGCAAATAATATATCCGGTCTACTAGAGGTTAGATACAACAAGCTACCAATCATGCTCCTATATTGCTTTGGATCCACTATCTTCCCTTCAAGATCACTATCCATCTTGACATTTGTGTCAATGGGGGTGGATGCTACCTTAGCATTTTCTAACCCAAATTTCTTTATAATTTCCCTAGCATATTTTGTTTGATAAGCATGAGTCCTTTCATTTGTTTGTTTGACTTGTAATCCTAAGAAAAAGGGCAATTCCCCAACAAGACTCATTTCAAACTCATTCTCCATACACTTGATAAACTCATGAAGAATCTCACTATTTGTTGACCCAAAAATGATGTCATCAACATATACTTGGGCCACAAAAATGTCCTTATCCTTAGATTTTAGAAATAAAGTTGGATCAATTGTTCCCCTTCTAAAACCCTTGGAAACTAGGAAAGATGAAAGCCTTTCATACCAAACCCGGGGAGCTTGTTTCAATCCATATAAGGCATTCCTTAGTTTGTAGACATGACTAGAGTAGTTTGTGTTTTCAAATCCAGGTGGTTGCTTTACATACACCTCCTCTTTAATGACCCCATTAAGAAATATTGATTTCACATCCATTTGATGAAGTTTGAAACCCATGTGAGCGGCACATGCTAATAAAATCCAGATGACTCTAATCTAGCTACAGGAGCATATGTCTCATCATAGTCAAGACCCTCAACTTGATTGAATCCCCTTGCTACCAACCTTGCATTGTTTCTAGTAATTTTCCCTTGATCATCCAATTGTTCCTAAAGACCCATCTTATGGTGACAATGGTACTATCATTGGGTCTAGGAAGTAACTCCCACACTTCACTCCTTTAAATTGATTCAACTCTTCTTGCATGGCTAGAATCCAATCCACATCACCTAAGGCTTCATCAATTGATTTTGGCTCTAGTTGTGAAATTAAGGCAACTTGACTAGCATAATCTCTAAAGTAAGATATAGTCCTCACACCTTGGGTAACATCTCCAACTATTTGGTCAATAGGATGATCTTGATGTTGTCTTAGAGTCCTAGAGGTTATAGGCTCATTACCACATGATTATCATTGCCTCTTTCATCTTCCAATGAACTTCTCCCTCACCCTTGATCAATGCCCCCTAAATGTAAGTCTTGCATTTCTTCGGTAATGTTTTGATTTTCTTCTATATCCTTGTCAATGGAGGACTTCCTAGGGTAAATGCTAGTAGACTCATCAAAATCCACATTGAAAGATTCCTCAATCACTCTAGTCCTCTTGTTATACACTCTATACCCTCTACTAGTATATGAATATCCAACTAAGATCCCTTCATCCGCCTTAGACTCAAACTTTCTAAGATCATCCTTAGTGTTCAAAATATAGACCTTACACCCAAAAATTCCACAATTCAAACTGTGTTTTTCCTAAAAATCTATGAATTAAAACTCAGTTTTGGATGTAGCAAGCGATATTTACCGCTTCCGCCTAAAATTAGCTAGCTAGGGAGTAAGCATTAAGCATAGTCCTAGTCGCTTCTTGTAAAGTCATATTCCTTCTTTCTACAACACCATTTTGTTGTGAGGTTCTTGGACATGAAAATTCATGTTTGTACCCATTCTCTATACAAAAATGAGAGAAGTTTGAATTTTCAAACTCTCCACCATGATCACTTCTAATTCGGTTGATTTTGAGATGTTTCTCATTTTCAACCCATTTACTAAATCCTACAAATATCTCTAAAGTTTTATCCTTATGTTTCATGAAATACACCCAAGTATATCTAGAAAAATCATCGACAATTACCAAGCAATATTTACTTCCTACTATCAAAGGAGTACTATGAGAATCAAATAAATCTAAGTGCAATAACTCCAAAGGTAGAGAAGTACTAGTTAAGGTTTTACCTTTATGTGATGACATAGATTGCTTACCCTCTTGGCATGCATCACACATTTTATTCTTTTCATACTTGATCATCGGTAGCCCTTTCACCAATTCCATCTTGGCCACTCTTGCTATGTTCCTCATGTTGATGTGACCAAGCCTCCGATGCCATAGTCATCCTTCTTCTTCTTTGGACATGAGACACTTGGTAGAAATGTTAGAAGCATAAGAGAGATTAAGATAATAAAGATTTGCTTCCCTATATCCTTCTAATATGATATTTTCGGAGTCATTGTGTCTAATCAAACATTTTCTTGCATGAAACTCCACTCTATACCTGGCATCACATAGTTGACATACACTAAGCAAGTTAAATTCCATGTCCTTAATTAGAAGCACTTTATGAATTGTGATTGTAGGAGATACCTCAATTGTGCCTCACCCTATTATCTTGAGTTTTTCGCTATTCCCGAAAGACACTATTCCTTCTCTTAGATAGCTAATGATGAAGAATTTGCTTACATCACCGGTCATATGTCTCGAGCACCCGCTATCCGCTATCCACATTTTTGATCCCTTCTTCTCCTTTACCTAAATAACATGAAAAATACAATATTTTGGTACCCAAATGCTAGATCCATAAACATCATTTAAGTATTTCTTAGGTACCCATGCCTTCTTAACATTTCCTCTAACACTTTGCTTCCTAGGGGCACCCTTCCTTCCCATAAGAGAAACAAATGCAACTTCCTTAGTTTTGGGTCTATACCCTATCCCGGCCTTATTATACACGGCTCTTTGACTATTAATAATCATGTCAAGATTCTTTGAGCCGATTTGAATCTTCGCAAGGGCCTTGGTGAGATTTTCTACCTTTTCCCTTAACTCCTTGTTTTCCTTTTCTAGAAATAAGTCATTTGAAATGGAAGAAGAAATATGCACATTGTCCTTAATTTTCATAGATTCTAACTTTAGCATGTAAATTTCATTTTTCAAATCCTTAATCTTCTTTCTAGCCTTAACCAAATCATCATTAGTGATGTTTACAAGAGTAGAAGTGGGTAAGTTATATACCTCACTTACCAAGACATCCGATTCCGAAGTTGAGCCTCCCCCTTCACTTGAGCTCCCTTCATCTTTGCGACTCGAGCTCCTCTCACATTCGGATGACTCTAGGTTGTCCACTCCCATCAATGCAAAATGAGACACATGGTTTTCTTCCTCCTCCGATGATGATGGATTATCCCATGTGGCCTTTAGACTTATGGTCTTCTTTCCTTTCTTCTTTGATTTCTTCTTCTCATCCTTCTTCTTTTCTTCCTTCTTCGAGAGTAGACACTCATTCCTCATCTGCCCTTCCTTTTGGCAATTGTAACAAATGACCTCTCTTGCCTTGCCCATCCCTCTTGAGCTTTTCCTACCATAAGATTTGTTAGAAAAACTTTTAAAGGGTTTTCTCATTTTTCTTACCATATATGCCTCTTGGTGGCTATCCATGGAGGCACTTGATTCTTCCGAATCGGATGATGAGAAAACAACCTTTTTATTTTCCTTCTTCTTCTTTCTTTCTTTCTCTACAACAAAAGCTACACCCTTCTCTTTAGTAGACAAATTAGATTGTTCATGCAATTCAAATTCACAAAACAAGTCATCAAGCTTATCTAAAGCAAGGTCCCTAGAGACTTTATAGGCATCAACCATTGAAGCTCATAAAGTGGTTCTAGGGAAGGATTGAAGTACATACCTCACAAGATCCCTATTTTCCACCTTCTCACCTATGACATGAAGTTCGTTGATGATCTCTTTGACCCTACCGTGTAATTGGCTCACGGTTTCATTCGCCTTCATTGTGAGAGATTGGAGTTGTTCCACCAAGAGATCCTTCTTGGCCCTCCTTGATTCCTTCGATCCTTCATTTAGCTCAATGAGCTTCTCCAAAGCTCCTTTGCGGTCTTGAACGGTCTCACCTTGTTTAATTGTTCTTTTGAGAGTCCACATTGAAAAGTCGTTGTAGCCTTTGCATTCGCTTGTGCCTTCTTCAACATCTCTTTTGTCCCATTTTTGATAGGTAGAGGCTCTCCCCTCTCATTCATTGGTATTTCAAATCCATCTATAATGGTACACCAATTTTCAATGTCATTCATAAGATAATACTCCATCCTACCTTTCCAATACGCGAAATCATTGCCATCGAAGAAAGGTGGCCACACGGTGCTATAACCCCTTGAAATTCCATTTTGATGCTCCGGTAGACGGTGAGTTCTTCCGAAATGAACCAGCTCTGATACCACTTGTTAGGATCATGGCGTCAAGCTAGAGGAGGGGTGAATAGCTTTCTTTTGATTTTGTCTACATAGATGTTAGCTAAACACAAAACAAAATCAATAAAAACAGTAGAAGCAACGCTATAACCCCCTGATTTACTTGGTATCCACCTCAAAGAAGTGTCTAGTCCAAGGATCGACACCACACGCACGAGCTCCACTATGAATGTCTCTTTCAAGGTGGAGAAACCTTCACAAATGGTACTCTTCCTCTTTACAAAGTTGAAAAGAAAGTGAGAGGAAGAGCTAGAGATTTTGAGCACTTGGGACACAATTCTACACACCAGAACCACAACCTTGACCTGCTCAAAAATCTTCCTTTAAATAGAGTAGAGGACAGCTCTTTAAGCTGTCCAGCCCGATACCAGTCGATTGCCCCCAGGGCAGTCGACTGATCCCACCGCAGCAGCTAGCCAACGTCTAGTTTTTCAACCTAATCAGTCGACTGGTCCTGAACCAGTAGACTGATCTTTCTGTGAGTTCGAGTTTCCCGCTGGCAGTCGACTGATCCAACCCCAATCAACTGCCCAGCTAACATTTTCACTCTCCCTCACTCTGAAGACCACCCTTCACGTATACCTTCAAGTCCACTCCCTTGGCTGGCCCCTTGAAGTCCTCTTCCACCGGCTGTCGTCCCTCGAATGCGCACACAAGACCTCGGTTTGCCTCCATGCCATCCTTCACGTATGCCCTTTGAAGTCCACTTCCCCCGGCTTGCCCTTGGAGTCCTCTTCCCTCGGTTCTCGTCCCTCAGATGCGTACTCCATGTGTAACTCACCAAGTCCTACAAAACTCAATCACACATATCAAAACAACATAACACCCTAACTTAACCATATTGGCACACACACATCAAAACCATGATCCTAACGATCATACTTGGGCCGATTGCCTCAATAATAATAAATACAAAAAATGGTGATCCACTCGTCGTCTTTTCCTCGATTGATCGGTTAGGCGTATTACAAGGCTCGATTGTTGAGATTGACCAAGTTGTAATTCGAATCGATCGATACAATGACGAGATGGTCGTTTGGGGGACGGGTCTCCATTCGGATTAATTTTTAATCCGTAGACATGGAGAGGTCTCTCAAGGACGACCATGTATTCTCTTAGGAAACCCGCCAAGCCACACCCATCAATTGGTATCAGAGATGAGGTTTCCGATTTTGTGTGTTTAGGATTCGATTAATTATTTGCACATTATCATATATTTTATTTTTGCTGAATGATATGTGGATGTGCGTAGGCTAACACTTTATTGCAGGCACTAGATTCCAACTTATCATGGCCAAAATAAAGTTGTATGTGATTGGTTGTGCAATTTTTGTAATTAATTAAATCCTCAGGGTTGACGAGACTAGATAGGTATTTAATTTTTGTAATTAAATACGGCACGTGTTTAGCCGAGCTTTTTATTTTCTTTCGATCTGGATATCATATACACTCCTTCGTGGAATATAGGATTGATGGATGTAAATAATTAGCTAGTCATCTCGGCTCGAAGATCCCTTTAATGGTGGCTTGCGCATAGTGTAGGGAGGAGCGGACAAGGTGACGACACGACTGGAGGCGCATTGGAGACCAAGGCTATGAAAGTTGGAAAATCTAGGATTTTTCTTATTTGTGCTTTGGTAATGTGCTTGTTGTGTGAGTGCATGAAAAATTCCTCACATTAAATAACTAAGTGGGAGAGGGATTCTAAGGGTCCCGTGGCCTCCATTACAATCTGACAAGTTATGTGAACAAGTCTGCGCGTCGGCTCTGAGTACCATTCTCCCCATCGAATGGACTAGTTCTGCGGATCACTGGGTTAGAAAAGATTATAGAAAATTATTGAAGAATGTGTGTACTTCCCCATCGGACAACACATAATCGGAAATAATTTTCTTAGTGTCGTGTAATGGTGAGCACTTAGATGCAAATAATAGTATCCTCCCTATCGGAGTCACTGCTATTATTTGTAGGGTCGAAGTGAACCAAATATTAATTTTATTTGTCAAAAAGTTAGGTTGACAAGATAATAAAATTAATGGGTAAAACCTCCTCTTATGAATGTAGAAATTCGTATACGCACACACCATCGTGTTATACGAATTTCTCGGTGTTTTGAGGTGTTGGTTGATTTTGAAATTTATTGTTTAAGGAATCAATTTATTTTCGAAGTCTAAAGTTGTGATTGTTGTGATTCTCAGGTAGTTTCAAAATGAATTTTAACCCACTAGCGACCATACTTAAGGAGAACAAACTTACTGGCCCCAACTATATAGACTGGAAAAGAAACCTAGACATTGCCTTACTGCTAAAGAGTACAAATATGTGCTCTTTGAGGAGTGTCCTGAAAAGCCTAGCGAGAACTCTGGTGAGGAGCAGAGGGAGTGTTACATGAAGTGGGTCAAGGCATAAGAGATGGCGCGGTGTTATATTTTGGATTCTATGTCAAATGTATTACAACATCAGCATCAGGTCATGCCCACTGCTAGTGACATGATGCTAAACCTCAAGGAACACTTCGGACACCAAGGTCAGCTCGCTAGGCAGGTTGCAATGAAGAACATGATAACGACTACCATGGTCTAAGGGACACCCATAAGGGATCATGTCCTTTAGATGATGGACCACCACAATGAGATTAAGGTACTAGGAGCACAGATCGGCGGGGAAACCCAGGTCGATATAATACTCCAGTCTCTGCCTAGGAGTTTTGAGCAGTTCCGGCTCAACTACAACATGAACAAGCATGAGTATACTTTGGGGGAACTGCTAGGAGAACTCCAGGCGGCAGAGGGACTTTTTCGTCAGAGTTCTCATGCCTTGGTTACTTAGAAAGTTTCTACTTCTATGCCGAAAGGCAGAAAGAAGAAGAAACAAGGTGGGTCCAAGAAGGCAGCAAGATCGCAGGGGCCTCGTACTGGCGTGAAGAAGCCGAGAGGCAAGTGCTTCACGTGTAAGCAAACTGGACATTGGAAGGCGAACTATCCCCATCGTCAAAACAAAGGAATTTCTTCTTGCTTAGTCGTTGAAACTTGTTTAGCGGTGCTATCTACTGGTACCTGGGGTGTAGATACGGGAGCCACTGATCATGTCTGCAACTCTTTGCAGGGGTTCCAGGAAACCCGACGGCTAGCTGATGGGGAAATCATCATCTATATGGGCAATGCTACAGAGGTGACGGCAGTTGCAGTGGGAGACATTTATTTATCTTTTGATAGGAATAAAGTTTTGGTTTTGAGAAATTGCTTATATATACCCTCTTTTAGAAAGAATTTGATTTTAGTTTCTAGATTAATAATGGATGGATATTCTATTGCTTTTAATAACAAAGTTGTTATAAAGAGAAATAGAGAGATTATCTGTTCGGGTACAATGATTGGCAATTTGTATACTCTAGAACCCAAAACTCCAACGATGCAAATACAGGTCAATAGCTCATCATCTAACCAAAATAAGAGAAAGGAACCTTCAAACATGAACCAGACATATCTTTGGCGTCTAAGTGTTGGGTATGGCTTGGCGGGTTTCCTTAGCGAAAACTTGGTCGTCCTTGAGAGACCTCTCCATGTCCACGGATTAAAAATTAATCCGAATGGAGACCCATCTCCCAACGACCATCTCGTGCCGTATCGAACGATCCAAATTATAACTCGGCCAATTACAAAAATCGGCCTTGTAATTTGCTTTACCGTTCGACTGTGGAAAAGGCGACGAGTCGATCGTCGACTTTTGTGTTTATGGTCGGGGTCCAATAAGTTAATTATTATCCATGACAAACAATCAAAATAATTAACAAACATACATAAAATGACGAGGTAAACAAACATGGCACAAAAATAAACAAGGGAGCTTGGGAAAGAGTTATACCTTGCCGATCACCCCGCGGCCTTCTACCTTATGTCCCTCCCTTCCCGGACGTCGTGTGGGCGATGATCTACCGAGAACCGAGATCACCAAGGGCTCTCTTCCTTCTTCTCTCTTCACTAGCCAAACCCTAACTCCAACAAGAAGTAGCCGTCGGCCACTCCTCCTTCTATGGTTGCACCGCCGGCTTTCCAAGCCACCTGAAGTCACCGACCACCAAACAGCAACCAAGGAGGAAATAGAGAAGAAGATGGAGAGGAAAGAACCTCTTATTCCAACTCAAAACCCGATCAAAACCACTTCCCTCTCAGCCATGCGTCGCTAGCACTGAGAGTTCCTTGCGCCACCTCCTTCGGGCCGTCGGCCCGTCCTCTCTCACTGATGCACACCACAAAGGAGAGGATGTTGGGACCGGGTGCATGTTGACATGGATATGGGTTCGTAATTTTAAAATTTAATTACGAGCAGCGGAAGGTCTAGCATAAATAATTTCTCAAATTATTTTAACCACGTATCTAGCATGCAACCTTATGTTATGGAGACATGATCATACATTTAAAATTTTGCGGAAAGTAAACTAATTTACTTAATACCTCGCGTAACTCATAGAAAGGGACGAGATCCAACCGTAGCGTCCCTTGGAAGCTCCGCCTCTATTCGCGTCCACGCCGAGTTTTCTTCGGGATGACTTCGCAAAGCCACGAGTTTCGTACCGACAAGAACTACTAGATTCTCCAAAGGCACGACAAGAATATCAAGAGAGAGAGATGGAAAACTAACCACCAAACGGAAAAATGGATGAATCAAGATTCCGGGAGGAAGGAAGGAGTCGCGCCCCGCTTCTTCTTCTTCTTCGGCACCTTCTTGGTGGAGGTGGCTCACGACAAAGGAGGTGAGGGCAGCCGACCCTAGAAGAGGGAGAGGGTAGCCGGCCCTAGGGAGAGGGAGAGAAGGAGAGGAAAAGAGGCTAGGCAAGAATCCTTGATCTCTTGAATTAATTTCCAAGCCTTGCCTTGGTACCTTTATATAGTAGCCTCTTAATCACCAAGTCTCCTTTTAACGGAATAAATTTTCATAAGAAATTTATCTTATAAATTTTTCTATGAATTATTCCGTTATGCCAAGTTTTTATTATAACTTTATTTATAAAAACAAGTCTCCTTTTAACGGAATAAATTTTCATAAGAAATTTATCTTATAAATTTTTCTATGAATTATTCCGTTATGCCAAGTTTTTATTATAACTTAATTTATAATAAAAACAACCATGTCTCCCCTTTAATTATGGAATAAATTTTTACAAGAAATTTATTATATAAATTTTTCTTATCATGGAAAAATCAATTCATAATTGATTTTATAAAATAAAATAAACCAATCCATGGTTCATTTTAATTTCCAAAAAAAAAGAATAAATTTCTATAAATTTCTTTATATAAATTTCTTTATCCATAATTTTATAAAACAAATCACGCTCGATTTATTTTATAATTTAAACCAAACAATTTGGTTTCCCTTTTTATTGTTGCCAGCCAAACCAAAGAGGGTGGGGACCCTCTTTGACCGGCCAAATCCAAGCCGTCACCTTACGAATTAAACTCATTTAATTCGTCCAATAAGCCTTCAAAAGACTTAGCCATTTTAAGCTTCCGATGCGTCTCTGATAAATTCAGATTCGACTTATCTCTCTTGATCGGAAAATCTAATTTTCAACTCGTTTTAAATCCCTTGGATTACTCATAGTGCGTGTGACTAAATAGGCTTTCGATTTATGTTGGTCGTCTATAATTAACCAATTATAGAACGATCATGAGTGGCACCTAGTAGTACATCATGATCCCCAATTAATCGAAAGATCAACGGTTGACCCCAGAAATGATTCTGAAACCCTTCAGCAGCTTTAATGAATCGTGTCTCATTCCCTTCACCATCTTATACCCACTTGGTTCAGGACACGGTCTATGTGTGTCAGTCCCCACTAGGCTGACTACGTCACACCTAGCCCAAGTTATGTCTTTCTCGTCCAACGGATTCTAATTACTCTCATGTTTCTGAGAGATTCATACTCGGAACATGTGATGCTCTGGCCAGAGGCTTCGAGTAACAATCCGACGATAGGCCTTGGGTATACATCTCCTCGCAAGGAGTGGTGAATCCTTTGTAGGCTGTTCAAACATCTTCGGGCACTTTGGCTTATACCCAATCATCCTGGGTCCACACCTCCTTGGAGATGCTTGCTTAAGATGTCAAAGTATAAGTCTTCATGACCAAGATGACTTGAACACCACAAGTCAAAGGAACATCGCACTTAAGCTGTAGTAAGAACTTCATTGACATGTCTATATGTAGACTACCATATGAAGTCTTACAGCCAGTCACTCCAATGAACTAGTTCCCTTAACTAGCATTCATGTTTATCTCCGGACATCCCAATGTCACCAGCTAGTGAGAATCAGCTGATTAGAGAATAACTCATACTAGTCTCAACAGAATTGACAGTGTCCGTATTTATCAATTCATCGACTAGGGACAGTTTCAATACTTCACAATTGCACATGTAGAGATAATCACTAGTTGTGAATTCATCACAAATTCTCTCATGCTGTGATTTGTATTGCGGACATTCAGTAAATGAGTTTAAGATCTCAATCAAATACATAAACATGTATACTCAAATAGTGAATATTCATTTATTAAAATAAATGATTACAATCATAAGGCGATTGCCTTAGGGCACTTCTCTCATATTACTAACAGAGGAGCCTCTCCTCTCCTTGTCTAGTGGTGCTTGCTCACGGTGGACTTGAGGGAGGAAGAAGAAAACAAGAGGATGGAGAGCCCCTTGTTGTCGTGACCTAGGAGAGAGAAGGAGAAGAGAGGAGAGAAATATTTGAGTTGGATGATTAACCTTGGTTTCATGATCTACTTGGGTATTTATAGGGCTAAGGTAGGGACCAAGAGGAGGAGTTGGATCTTAGCCCACCAATGAATCTAAACTCGACCCATTAATTAAGATCCATTCCACTAAAGGATCTTAATTGAACTTCCTCACCAACCCCCATATTTTCATATGGGATCCACATATTACGAGTCGTCCATCCCCCCGTGTTTAAGTTCTCGAATGCCCGTTAATTAATTTAAATTACTGACAATTCAAATTAATTAACTTTTGGGTCCTTGACTAGTACCACTCAACCTTATCGTCATGTAAGATCAAATCCACCTGTAGGGTTTAGCATAATGAACCTTTTGAGCCCATCAAGGTGGCATCATCAACCCGACTCACCAAGACACGGATTCCGTCAATAATCAACAGCACATCATATCTAATATTATCTCCCAACATACCGGGCCTATCGATCTAACAGAATAGATCTCACCCACTGGTAAATCAAAGAAATAATAATTAATAATATATGCCTGTTATTATATCGGGATTAAGGGATCGTACTCCATAATAAAGTCTGAGGTCCTATCCAATTATATGGTCACGACAAATTGGATAATACTAGTGTAATTCTATGGTCCTGCTCAATGTACTCAAAGCATACTAGTGTAATTATATGGTCAAGACCAACCACACCTAATTACACCACAACCATCCCGAGGGTTTTTCCAATTCCATCTCGGTTATGAGTCTCTACTTATACTAGGCAAGGAACTGATAACATGATCTTCAGTGTGACACCACACACCATGTTATCTACAATGCGAAGTATTGGACTTCATGCATGTACTAATATAAACAGGCACCTAGTGTAGTTGTGATTTTCTTTTCAAAATGAAGATGTTCATATAAAGAAATCATGTCTTTCAGTATACATATCTTACAAACTCCCACTTATATTTAAAGACCTTGTTGTTCTCTCACTATCATACATCTGACTCCCATAACCTCCACATGTCTATAAAAATCTCTAGCCGGAAGAGCTTTAGTGAAAGGATCTGCTAGGTTGTCCTCTGATGCAATCTTGGCGACAACCACTTCTCCTCGCTTCACGATTTCTCGTATCAGGTGGTACTTGCGCTCTATGTGATTACTCACCTTATGGGCTCGTGGTTCCTTCGAGTTTGAGACAGCACCACTGTTATCACAAAAGATTGTGATAGATCTGGGCAAACCAGGAATCACATCGAAGTTCATAATGAAGTTCCTGAGTCATACAGCTTCCTTGGCTGCCTCTGAGGCTGCCACAAAAGCTTCCATGGTGGAGACTGCCATGCATTTCTGCTTGACACACCTCCAAACAATTGCTCCACCTCCTAAAGTAAACACAAACCCCAAGGTAGACTTACTCTTGTCCCTATCTGACTGGAAATCTGAGTCCGTATAACCCACAGGGACTAATTGATCTGCCCGGTAAATCAGTATATAATCCCTAGTCCATCTCAGGTATTTCAATATATGCTTTACCGCAGTCCAATGTCCCTATCCAGGGATACTCTGATATCTGCTGACCATGTCCATGGCAAAACAGATATCAGGTCTCGTGCACAACATACCATACATGAGGCTTCGTACTGGCGAAGTATAAGAAACCACCTTCATTTCCTCTATCTCCTTTGATGATTTCGGACACATCTCCTTGGATAGAGGAACTCCATGCCTGAAGGGTAGGAAACCTTTCATGGAGTTTTCCATGCTAAAACAAGACAAGACAGTGTCAACATATAAAGCTTGGGATAAGCGCAACATTCTTTTCTGGCGATCCCTTATGACCTTGATCCCAAGAATGTGTCCTGCTTCTCCCAAGTCCTTCATATCAAACTGTTTTGATAGCCAAACCCTTACATCTGATAACAATTTGACATTGTTGGCAATTAACAAAATGTCATCTACGTAAAGTATAAGAAACACCACGACGTTTCCGTCACATCTTTTGTATACACATGACTCATCCGGGTTTTGAGTAAATCCATATGACTGAATTACTTCATCAAAGCGGATGTTCCAAGATCGTGAAGCTTGCTTCAATCCATAAATGGATCGATTAAGCTTGCACACTAGATGCTCTTTGCCCTTTGCAATGAACCCTTCTGGTTGCTGCATGTAGATGGTCTCCTCAAGACGTCCGTTAAGGAAGGTCGTCTTGACGTCCATCTGCCATACCTCATAGTCCATATGAGCTGCAATAGATAAGAGAATCCGGATCGACTTAAGCATGGCTATCGGCGAAAAGATCTCCTCATAGTCGATACCCTCTTTCTGAGTCTACCCTTTCGCAACAAGCCTAGCTTTGAAGGTCTCAACCTTCCCATCTGATCCTCTCTTTCTCTTGTAGATCCACTTGCATCCAATGGCTTTTACACCATTGGGTGGTTCTACTAACTCCCAGACATGATTAGAATCCATAAATTCTATCTCAGAGTATATTGCCATTTGCCAAGAATTTGCATCCTTATCTTGGAGGGTCTCATCATAGGTCCAGGGATCTGGTTCATGTTTACCAAAAACCAAGTCCAAAGACTCTCCCAAAAACATGAACCTTTCAGACTGTCTGACAACCCTCCCACTGCGACGAGGTACCACCTGTGTATCCTCAGTGAGACGTGGTGTAACGCCCGTCTTTTTCCCAGACCTTACGATGTGGCGAGAGACGGCGTTACGCTAACATACAAATAGGCATATGAATATCTTACTGCAGCGGAAGCATTTAAAATTTTATACATATGCGTTTAACCCATGCAACTAATACTTGAATCATGTATACATGCCTCAACTATCATTCCTAAACATAGTGACATGGTAACTTAGCATATTAACATCATAGTTAGTATCATGATATAAAGTCACATAAGTCATCCATTAGGGAACATAAGTAGCAAGTGCATATTTTTTTGACAAAACCAATATAAGTATAGCATGAGACTCGCAAAATATCGGACACATGACAGAGTATAGACATTAAAAACTTTTCTTTTCTCTTGCCATGTCACTGCCACACACACACTCTTGCCCCTCCTGCTGCTTCCCTACTATCCTCTTGTTTGATCTGCGATATAAGAAAGTAAAACTATAAGCACATAGGCTTAGTAAGACTTTTTCCTACTCACTAAAACCATACATCGCATAACATAAAACATATAACATTCTTAACCTATAAAAGTTCTTGATACAAAACATAAGCATATAAAACACTTAACATAGCATGATTCTTGTCATAACATAACAACATGGCATAGTTCTTGTCATAGACATAAACATATGAAATACTTAACATGGCATGTTTCTTGGCATAAACATAAACATATGAAATAGTTACCATGACATGGTTCTTGGCATAAACATAAACATATGAAATACTTAACATGGCATGGTTCTTGGCATAAACATAAACATATGAAATACTTAACATGGCATGGTTCTTGGCATAAACATAAACATATGAAATACTTAACATGGCATGGTTCTAGGCATAAACATAAACGTATGAAATACTTAACATGGCATGGATGCATAACATGAATGGATGCATGAGTCAAATGCATATAACATAAGGATGCTTATTTGAAAACCATAATTATAGATACTTAAACATAATCATAACATCATGGGGGTCCCCGGCTTGTACCACATACATACATCATATGCGCGCATCCCTAAGTAAATACAAGGTAGCTAGTCTCAACCTACTAGGGTAGGAACAGTTACGGTAGTTTCAAAAACCGAGGCGTTCTTAAGGTGCCCATCCCTGTTGGACAGCTACGGTAGTCCCAGAACCGTGGACAGCTACGGTAGTCCAGAACCTAGGCGTTCTTAAGGTGCCCATCCCTTGGACCCTTACTTCGGTCCGGTACAAGCCCATTTAGAAAGTAAAATAATTTCACATGCTTCATCATTCATAGAACATACATAGCATACTTAAAGACATAAACATAACCTTGTTACATGAAGCATGACATAAAGCATACTTGGCATTTCATCATTCATACTTAATTCATAACATCATTATGCCCTCAAGGCATAAACATTATCTTCATTCATCATCTTCATTCATAAGACATGACATATATACATAATTATGCCTTAAAGCATAAACATCATCTTAGTTCATAAAGCTTGCATGATCATGGTACATAAGGTAAGCATGCATTTCATACATAATACATGTCACTTAGCATACATAATCATAGTACCTATCATAAGCGTGCATGGGTATGATTTATATGCACATGATACACACTACCTAGGTTCATGGCATTCAACATAGAACATGCATAGGTCCACTTAACCATATAGCTATCATAGGCGTTTAACTTAAAATATGCATCATTTTACACAAACATGAGACCTTCTTCATAACACATGTGTTCATGGATTAGAACTTAAAACATTCATGAATGAAACCTACTAAACATGGTATCTAACATAAACATACAAAATCATGAAGCATAACACTTAAGGTTAGGGTTTTAGGTAACATAAAATTCATACCACATGCTTGAACCTATATATGTACATCATAATAAGCCATAAATAAGTATTCGTGAAACCCTAACTCAACCTACACCCTAATTGGGGTGCTTGGCCGAATGTTGGAAGAAGAGGGATCCTAACATATAAGATACCATAAGTGAAGAAAACTCATACATTACATACTATGCCATAGGAAGCCATTAGAACCCATGATTGGGCTAACCCTAAGTTTTAGCCCTACAAATTGACCTTGGCCGAATCCCTATAGGGTCCCAAATACATGGAAAAATTCATACACTTTCCAATTTACATCTAATACCTTACATACAACACCATAGGAAACCATTAGAACCTTTGCTTGGAGTTAGCCCTAACTCCTTGTCCCATAACCTAACTTGTCCGAAACTTACAAGGGTCATAAGGCATGTAAAAATTCACATAAATCACCATTAACATCCCTTGCATCATGAGAAAACATAAGAAATATTATTAGAGAGTTAGATCCAATCCTAACCATGAAAACATGTTGGTGGCCGAAACTTGTATAGGGCTTTAAGGTGCTACAAAATTTCCCCAAGTCACAATTTATTCTTTATTTATCATAAGAAAATATTAGGGAGCATGAGTGAGGGTTTACATCATCCCCAAACCTAAATACAAGGCTTGGCCGAAACCCTAGGACCCAAGCCTCATGGTTTTCTCAACTTAGATCCTAAACACAAACTTAAATCATGATAGACATCAAGGAAAACAATTATACCACAGGTGAGGGAGTCTTACACTTGGTGTCTTGGTTATAGACCCTAAATAGAGAAGAGGATGAAGACCTTGTTGTCCCTTGATCACCCCTAGCCCTTGTAGCCTTGTAGGAAGCCTTGGATCTTCAAGAGAGAGCCCCCTTGTGAAGCATTTCCAAGGGAGAAAACCCCTTGTGGGTTTCGGCTAGGAGGAGGAAGAAGGAGAGAGGGAAGCTTTGATGGAAGAGAAGAGGAGGAGAAGCTATAACTTAAGTGCCAAGTTATCTCTTCATTTCCCATCTCTCTCTTATATACTAAGCAAGGAGGCAAGTGAAGGGGCATGGTGCCTCTTCTCATGGTGACCCTTCACTTCCTTAAGCCTTAACTAAAATCCTCTTCATTCTCTACTCGTACTCCCTTGCTAGGTGAATTGGTTAGTACATGCATGGTGATACATTAGGTCTAAGGTTCAATCCTTGGTGCATGCACTTCTTTTTATTACTTTTATAATTATTTTTTTGCCAAGGCCCACATAAGAGCCCGCTAAGGCTCATGTTAATATTTCTAATTGAAATTCATTTCCATTCATGATAAAATTTTACCTAAGGCCCCTTAATGGCCATGGTATTAGAAGGGCCCATGTAAGACCCATTATTACTTAACTTCTTAATCTATATGGGAAAATCATGGATAATCATGCTAAGGTTCATACTAGTATCCCTATGTTCCTCAAGAATCTATCTAGGCATGATCAATATTTTAAAGAAAATATTGAGAAAATAGTGTGTCCTCTTGTACAATTGGTCCTAAGGTCGAAACGTCCCCTCTTAACTCTTCAAGCACTAGTCTGCCTTGGGCTTATGGTTCTGTAAGATGTGTATACTGAAAGACATGAATTTCGTTATATGAAGATCTTCCTTTTAAAAAGAGAATCACAACTATACTAGGTGCCTGTTTATATTAGTACATGCATGAAATCCAATTACTTTGCATTGTAGATAACATGGTGTGTGGTGTCACACGGAAGATCATGTTATCAGTTCCTTGCTTAGTATAAATAGAGGCTCACAACCGAGATGGAATTGCATAACCCATCGGGATAGTTGTAGTGTAATTAGGTGTGGTTGGTCTTGACCATAGAGTTATACTAGTGTGCTTTGAGTACATTGAGCATGACCGAAACCCAAGGTTATCCAATTTGTACTAACTCGATAATTAGATAGGACCTCAGATTTTATTATGGAGTACGATCCCTTAATCCCGATATAATAGCGGGCATATATTATTATTTATTATTTCTTTGATTTACCAATGGGCGAGATCTATTCTGTTAGATCGATAGGCCCGGTAAGTTGGGAGATAATATTAATAATATAATGTGTCGTTGATTATTGACGGAATCATGTCCTGGTGAGACGGGTTGATGATGCCCCTTGATGAGCTCGAAAGGTTCATCATGCTAAACCCTGCAGGTGGATTTGATCCGGCATGATGATAAGGTCGAGTGGTACTAGTCAAGGACCTAGAAGTTAATTAATTTGAATTGTCAGTAATTTAAATTAATTAACGAGTATTCGAGATCTTAAACACGAGGGGATGGACAACTCGTAATAAGTGGAGCCCATATATAAATATGGGGGTTGGTGAGGTAATTCAATAAGGGTCCATTAATGGAATGGATCCTCATTAATGGATCGGGTTTGGATCCATTAGCAGACCAAGATCCAACTCATCCTCATGGTCCCTATCGTAGCCCTATATATACCCCTTGGTGGTATGGAACTAAGATGATGATCAATCTGATTAATTCAATAGATCACAAGAAAATCCTAGCCTCATTTCTCTTCTCCTCTCTGTCTCTCACTCCTGCTCTCGGTTCAGCGGCGCCGAACGTTTTGTTCTCCTCCTCCATGCAGTGAAGCATCGGAAAAAGAAAACAACGAGGCTGTTTTCTTCTCCACTGGTGAGCACGGCGTAGAAAACAGCATGGCTGTTTTTTCCACGCGTGAGCACCGAAGACAGCAAGGTTGTTTCCTCTCCACGCGTCCGTGTGAGCATGGCGCCAAAAACCTGCAGGTTGTTTCTTCTCCACTGGTGAACACGGCGCCAGCAAAGGTTGGCATCTCCTTGCATGGGTGCTACGGCCACATGCGCGGCTATGCATGCAAACGGGAATTCGATGCTGGGGCTTGAGTTCAAGGCTGTGGCTTCTCCAAGCATGTTGGCAGCGTTTTCTGTTCTCCGGTTGGATCTTCATTGATTCTGTGGAGAATGAAAGCGGCTTATTGGGAGAAGCGGATCACAACAGTGGAGAGAAGGTTGATGAGAGAAAAACAAGTTGCGTAGGTGCAACTTGATGGCGGCTGAGAGAAAAGCAAGTTGGAGTTGTGAAGTTGCTCAGAACATAAGTTGTTCACGCGACTTGGAGTTGCTCAGAACATAGGAGCTCCAAGATACTTGCTTCTCGGGTGCCGGCGATGAGGAGAGGAGTCGTAGGGTTTGTGTTTGGATTTTTTTTCTTCCTAGAGCGGCCGGCGGCATTCCTTTGGTTGGGGATTGGTTGGCGCAAGGAGAAGGGATCGACTTGATGACCACGGGTCTTGGTAGATCGTCACTCACACGACGTCCAAGAGGGGAGGGTCATATGGTAGAAGATCGTAAGGTAATGGAAGGTATAATTCTTCCTTGGCTCCTTCGTTCTTATTTGTGCATTATTCATTTGCCTCGTCATTTCATGTGTTAGTTTAATATTTTAATTTTGAATCATGATGAATAATTTACTAACTGGACCCCGACCATAAACACAAAAGCCGGCGATCCACTCGTCGCCTTTTCCCGCGGTCGAGCAAATCACAAGACCGATTTTAGTAATTGGTCGAGTTGTGATTTGGATCGTTCGATACGGCACGAAACGGTCGTTGAGAGACGGGTCTCCATTCGGATAAATTTTTAATCCATAGACATGGAGAGGTCTCTCGGAACGACCAAGTATTCGCTAAGGATGTCCGCCAAGCCATACCCAATAGGTTCATCACATAGTCTTCCTCTAAGAATCTGGCATTCGTGCTAACGATTAACTTCTGATCCTTAGGACTATAGAACAGACCACCCTTCGTTCCCCTAGGATAGCCTACGAACAGACGTACCTCCATACGAGATTTCATCTTATCAGTATCTCCCTTCAGCACATGTGTTGGACTACCCAAAATCTGAACATGTCCTAAACTGGGCTTGCGCCCAATCCACAGTTCTGTGGGAATAGAAGGGACTGACTTAGACGGAACCAAGTTCAGTATGTACGCTGTCATTTCTAGAGCGTACTCCCAGAATGAATCAAGTAAGTATGAATAGCTCATCATTGACCTAACCATTTCCATAAGAATCCTATTCCTTCTTTCTGCAACTCCATTCTGTTGGGGTGTACCGGGTGCAGTTAGCTGGGACTGAATCCTAGCTTCTAATAGGTAGGTCCTAAACACTCCAAAGAGGTACTCGCCACCACGATCAGATCGTAGTGTCTTGATACTTTTACCTCGATATTTCTCCACATCAGCCTTGAATTCTTTGAACTTATCAAAGCATTCAGACTTGCGGCGCATTAGGTAAATGTACCCACACCTTGAATAATCGTCAAATGAAGTATTCAAAGCCACGTCTAGCCTGGATTGACATAGGACCACACAAATCAAAATGAATCAGTTCTAACATATCTTTGACACTATACCCCTTAGCCTTGAAAGGCCTTTTGGTCATTTTATCTTCCAAGCAAGACTCACAGGTCGCGAGGTCTTCCACCTCCAATGAACCCAGGGGCCCATCGACTATCAACCTCTGAATCCTACTAAGGTTAACATGACCAAGCCTAAGGTGCCAAAGATAATTCTGATTCATCTTAGAAGGCTCCTTTCTCTTATTTAAGTTAGATGATGAGCTATTCACCTCAGTTTGCATCGTGGGAGTTATTGGTTCTAGAGTGTATAGATTGCCAACCATACTACCCGAACAGATAATCTCTTTATTTCTTTTTATAACAACTTTATTATCAAAAGTAACAGAATATCCTTCCTTTATCAACTTAGAAATTGAAATTAAATTCTTTCTAAATGAGAGTACATAAAGGCAATCTCTCAAAACTAACACTTTATTTCTCTCAAAAGACAAATAGAAAACACCCACTGCAACTGCTGTCACTTTCGTAGCATCGCCCATGTAGACCATAATTTCTTCATCAGCTAGCCGTCGAATTTCCTGGAACCCCTGCAAAGTATTGCAAACATGGTCAGTGGCTCCTGTATCTACACACCAGGTACTAATAGATTGCACCGCTAAACATGTTTCATCGACTAATCACGAAGAAATACCTTTATCTTGATGACGGGGACAGCCCGCCTTCTAGTGCCCAGTTTGCTTGCATGTGAAGCACTTGCCTTTCGGCTTCTTCACGCCAGTCTGAGATCCCTGCGATGCAGCTGTCTTCTTGAACCCACCTTGTTTCTTCTTCTTCTTGCCTTTCGGCACAGAAGAAGAAACCCTCTGAGTCACTATAGCCTGTGAGTTCTGACGAAAGAGGCCCTCTGCCGCCTGGAATTCTCCTAGCAGTTCACCCAACGAATAATCACGTCTGTTCATATTGTAGTTGAGCCTAAATGCTCAAAACTCCTAGGCAGTGACTGGAGTATAATATCGACCAGGGATTCCCCGTCAATCTGTGCTCCCAGTACCTCAATTTCATTGAGGCGAGTCATCATCTTTAGGACATGATCCCTCATGGGTGTCCCTTCGACCATAGTGGTCGTCATCAGACTCTTCATCGCGGCCTGCCTAGAAGCTCGACCTTGGTGCCCGAAGAGCTCCTTGAGGTTCAGCATCATGTCACTAGCAGTGGGTATGACCTAAAGCTGATGTTGCAGCACATTCGACATGAATGTCAGAATGTAGCACCGCGCCATCTCATCTGCCTTGACCCACTTCATGTAACTCTCCCTCTGCTCTTCACCAGAGTCCTCTCTAGGCCTTTCCGGGCATTCCTCGAAGAGTACATATTTGTACTCCTCAGTAGTGAGGACAATGTCAGGGTTCCTCTTCCAGTCTATGTAGTTTGGGCCAGTAAGTTTATTTTCCTTAAGAATTGTTGCTAGTGGGTTAAAGGTCATTATGAAAAACCTGAGAATCACAACACACACTACGTTAGAAATCGAAAATAAATTCATTCCTCAAAACAAAATTTTTTTGAAATCAACCCCCTATACACCGAGAAATTCGCATGCCACGATGGTGTGGACGTATACGAATCCCTGCATTCGTAAGAGAAGGTTTTACTCATCAATCTTACTATCTTGTTAACCTAACTTTTTGACAAGTAAGATCAACAGTTGGTTCACTTCGGCTCTGCAAAATAATAACAGTGATTCCGATGGGGAGGATACTATTATTCGCATCTAAGTGTGCACTATTACACGATACTAAGAAAATTATTTTCGATTATGTGCCTTCCGATGGGGAAGGCACATCGGAAGATCAACAGTTGGTTCACTTTTGACAAGTAAGATCAACAGTTGGTTCACTTCGGCTCTGCAAAATAATAGCAGTGACTCCGATGGGGAGGATACTATTATTCGTATCTAAGTGTGCACCATTACACGACACTAAGAACATCATTTCCGATTATGTGCCTTCCGATGGGGAAGTGCACACGCTCTTTAACAATTTTCTATAGTCAATTCCAACCCAGTGATCCGCAGAACAAGTCCATCCGATGGGGAGGAAGGCACTCAGAGCCGACGCGCAGACTTGTTCACATCACTTATTGGATTGTAATGGAAGTCGTGGGACCATTAGGTTCTCTCTCCCACTTAGTAATCTATTTGGAGGAATTTTCACTAGCACAACCACACAACCAAGCACATAACCAATATATGAAAATTACAGAAAATCTAGACTTTCCAACTTTCATGGCCCTTGGTCTCTAATGCGCCTCCAGTCGTGTCGTCACTTCGTCCGCTCCTCCCTTCCTTCTGCGCAAGCTACCTTGAGTGATCTCCGAGCCGAAATGACTAGCTAATTATTTATAGCATTGATCCTATACTCCACAAATGAGTGTACATGAAATCTAGAATGAATGTAAAATAATAAGCTCGGCTAAACATGTGCAGTATTTAATTACAAAAATTAAATACCTAGCCTCATCAACCCCGAGGATTAATTAATTACAATAATTTGCACAACCATCACACACATCAATTATTTGGACATGATAAGTTGGAATCTAGTGTTTGCAACACAAAGTTAGCCTACACACATCCACATATCATCCAGTAAAATAAAATGTATGAAAATACAAAAAATTAACCAATCCTTAAACACACAAAGCCGGAATCCTCAGCTCTGATACCAGTTGTTGGGTATGGCTTGGTGGGTTTCCTTAGCGAAAACTTGGTCATCCTTGAGAGACCTCTTCATGTCCATGGATTAAAAATTAATCCGAATGGAGACCCATCTCCCAACGACCATCTCGTGCCGTATCGAACGATCCAAATTACAACTCGGCCAATTACAAAAATCGGCCTTGTAATTTGGTTGACCATTCGTCCGCGGAAAAGGCGATGAGTGGATCGCCGACTTTTGTGTTTATGGTCGGGGTCCAGTAAGTTAATTAGTATCCATGACAAACAGTCAAAATAATTAACAAACAAACATAAAATGACGAGGTAAACAAACATGGCACAAAAATAAACAAGGGAGCTTGGGAAAGAGTTATAGCTTCCCGATCACCTCCCGGCCTTCTACCTTATGTCCCTCCCTTCCCGGACGTCATGTGGGCGACGATCTACCGAGAACCGAGATCACCAAGGGCTATCTTCCTTCTTCTCTCTTCACTAGCGAAACCCTAACTCCACCAAGAAGTAGCCGCCAACCACTCCTTCTATGGTTGCGCCGCTGGCTTTCCATGCCACCTGAAGTCGCCGGCCACCAAACAACAACCAAGGAAGAAATAGAGAAGAAGATGGAGAGGAAAGAACCTATCCTTCCATCTCAAAACCAGATCAAAACCCCTTCCCTCTCAGCCTTGCGTCGCCGCCGCCGAGAGTTCCTTGCGCCACCTCCTTCCGGCCGCCGACCCTTCCTCTCTCACCGACGCTCACCACAAAGGAGAGGAGACTCTCCTCTCCTTGTCTAGTAGTGCTTGCTCATGGTGGACTTGAGGGAGGAAGAAGAAAACAAGAGGATGGAGAGCCCCTTGTTACCGTGACCTAGGAGAGAGAAGGAGAGGAGAGGAGAGAAATATTTGAGTTGGATGATTAACCTTGGTTTCATGATCTACTTGGGTATTTATAGGGCTAAGGCAGGGACCAAGAGGAGGAGTTGGATCTTGGCCCACCAATGGATCTAAACCCGTCCCATTAATTAAGATTCGTTCCACTAAAGGATCTTAATTAAACTTCCTCACCAACCCACATATTTTCATATGGGCTCCACATATTACGAGTCGTCCATCCCCCCATGCTAAAGATCTCGAATGCCCGTTAATTAATTTAAATTACTAACAATTAAAATTAATTAACTTCTGGATCCTTGACTAGTACCACTCAACCTTATCATCATGCCGGATCAAATCCACCTGCAGGGTTTAGCATGATGAACCTTTTGAGCTCATCAAGGGGGTATCATCAACACGACTCACCAGGACACGGATTCTATCAATAATCAATAGCATATCATATTACTAATATTATCTCCTAACTTACCGGGCCAATCGATCTAACAGAATAGATCTCGCCCATTGGTAAATCAAAGAAATAATAATTAATAATATATGTCCATTATTATATCGGGATTAAGGGATCGTACTCCATAATAAAGTCTGAGGTCCTATCCAATTATCGAGTCAGTACAAATTGGATAACCTCGGGTTTTGGTCCTGCTCAATGTACTCAATGCACACTAGTATAATTATATAGTCAAGACCAACCACACCTAATTACACCACAACCATCCCGAGGGTTTTTCCAATTCCATCTCGGTTATGAGCCTCTACTTATACTAAGCAAGGAACTGATAACATGATCTTCTGTGTGACACCACACAACATGTTATCTACAATGCGAAGTATTAGACTTCATGCATGTACTAATATAAACAGGCACCTAGTGTAGTTGTGATTCTCTTTTCAAAATGAAGATGTTCATATAAAGAAATCACGTCTTTCAGTATACACATCTTACACTTAGGCTTGGTCATATTAACCTTAGTAGGATTCAGAGGTTGATAGCCAATGGGCCCTTGGATTCATTGGTGGTGGAAGACTTTCCAACCTATGAGTCTTGCTTGGAAGGTAAGATGACCAAGAGGCCTATCAAGGCTAAGGGGTATAGAGCTAAAGTTGTGTTAGAACTGGTTCATTCTGATTTATGTGATCCTATGTCCATCCAGGTTATGGGTGGCTTTGAATACTTCGTCACTTTTATTGACGATTATTCAAGGTACGGATACATTTACCTGATGCGCCGCAAGTCTGAATGCTTTGATAAGTTCAAAGAATTCAAGGCTGATGTGGAGAAACATCGAGGTAAAAATATCAAGACACTACAATCAGATCGTGGTGGTGAATACATCTTAGGAGAGTTTAGGACATACTTATCAGAGACTGGGATTCAATCTCAATTGGATGCACCCGGTACACCCTAACAGAACGGTGTAGCAAAAAGAAGGAATAGGACACTTATGGAGATGGTTAGGTCAATGATGAGCTTCTCTGAGTTGCCAGATTTGTTCTGGGGATATTCTCTGGAAACGGCAGCGTACATACTAAACTTGGTGTCATGTTGACAAAGTTGAGATTATGACAAAGTTTTCCGCAAAACAATTATATGATTATGTTGAACACTAACCGGCTCTGATACCACTGTTGGGACCGGGTGCATGTTGACAAGGATACGGGTTCGTAAAATTTTAAATTTTTACGTGCAGCGGAAGAATTAGCATAAAATAATTTCTCAAATTATTTTAACCACGTATCTAGCATGCAACCTTATGATGTGTGGACATGATCATAAATTAAAACTTTGCGGAAAAGTAAACAAATTTACTTAGTACCTCGCGTAACTTGAAGTAAGGGACGAGATCCAACCGTACCGTCCCTTGGAAGCTCCGCCTCTATTCGCGTCCACGCCGAGTTCTCTTCGGGATTGCTTCGCAAAGTCACGAGTTTTGTGCCGACGAGAACTACTAAATTCTCTAAAGGCACAACTAGAAGATCAAGAGAGAAGAAAGGAAACTAACTAACAAGAAACGGAATCTAAATTCCGGGAAGAGAGGAGTTGCGATCCGCTTCTTCTTCTTCTTGTTTGGCTCCTTCTTGGTGATCCTTGCTCACGCCAACCCTTGGAAGGGTGAGGTTGCGCCGGCCCTAGGTTGGACAAGGGGCGCCGGCCCTAAGAGTGGCAAGGGGCGCCGGCCCTCGGAGGGAAGGAGAAGGAGAAGAGAATAAGAGAGAGAGAGGGAGAGAATTAATCTCTTGATTACTCTATTGATTAGGAATTCAAGGCTTGCCTTTGGTTCCTTATATAGTTGCTTCTCCCTTGCCAACTCTCTCTCTTAACGGAATTAACGGAATTAATTTTCATAAGAAATTTATCTTATAATCTTTCTTATGAATAATTCCGTTATGCCTAGTTTTATTATAACTAACTTTATAATAAAACAAATACTTCTCTCCTTTAATTATGGAATAAATTTTATAAGAAATTTATAAACTTTCTTATTATGAAAAAATCAATTCATAATTGATTTTATAAAATTAAAATAAACCATTCCATGGATCATTTTAATTTCCATAAAAAGAATAAATTTCTATAAATTTATTTATATAAATTTCTTTATACAAATTTATTTATCCATAATTTATAAAACAAATCGCGCTAGATTTATTTTATTAATTAAATCAAATAAATTGGTTTCTTCCCCTTGTTGTGGCCGGCCAAACCAAAGGGGGTTAACACCCTCTTTGGCCGGCCAAACCGAGCCGAACTGATCGCGAATTAAACTCATTTAATTCGCCCAATAAGCCTTCAAAAGACTTAGCCATTTTAAGTTTCCGTTGCGCCTCTGATTAACTCAGATTCGACTTATTTCTCTTGATTGGAAAATCTAATTTTCAACTCGTTTTAAATCCCTCGGATTACTCGTAGTGCGTGTGACTAAATAGACTTTCGATTTATGTTGGCCGTCTATAATTAACCAATTATAGAACGGTCATGAGTGGCACCTAGTAGTACATCATGACCCCCAATTAATCGAAAGATCAACGGTTTGACCTCAGAAGTAATTCCGAAACCTTTCAGCAGCTCTAATGAATCGTGCCCCATTCCCTTCACCATCTTATACCCACTTGGTTCAGGACACGGTCTATTTGTGTCAGTCCCCACTAGGCTGACTACATTACACCTAGCCCAAGTAATGTCTTTCTCGTCCTTTGGATTTCTAATTACTCTCATGTATTTAAGAGACTCGCACTCTAAACATGATATGCTCTGGCCAGAGGCTTTGAGTAACAATCCGACGATAGGCCTGGGTATACATCTCCTCGCAAGGAGTGGTGAATCCTTTGTAGGCTTGTTCAAACATCTTCGGGCACTTCGGCTTATACCCAATCATCCTGGGTCCACACCTCCTTGGAGATGCTTGCTTAAGATGTTAAAGTATAAGTCTCCATGACCAAGATGACTTGAACACCGCAAGTCAAAGGAACATCGCACTTAAGCTGCAGTAATAACTTCAGTGACATATCTTTATAGATTACCATATGAAGTTTTACAGCTAGTCACTCCAATGAACTAGTTCCCTTAACTAGCATCCATGTTTATTTCCGGACATCCTAATGTCACCAGCCAGTGAGAATCAGCTGATTAGAGAATAACCCATGCTAGTCTCAACAGAATTGATAGTGTCCGTATTTATCAATTCATCGACTAGGGATATTTTCAATACTTCACAATTGCATATTTAGAGATAATCACTAGTTGTGATCCCATCACAAATTCTCTTATGCTGTGAATTGTATTGCGGACATTCAGTAGATGAGTTTAAGATCCCAATCAAATACACAAACATGTATACTCAAATAGAGAATTATCATTTATTAAAATAAATATTTACAATCATAAGGCGATTGTCTTAGGACACTTCTCTCATATCACTAACAAACTCCCACTTGGCCTAATGCCAATCGCTACGGTATCCAATACCACAGGCTCTAACATGTCCCTCAAACTTGTTTTGAGGCAAGGCCTTAGTTAAAGGATCCGCTAAATTCCTTTCAGTGGGAATTTTCTTAATTTGTATATCATTCCTACTTATAATCTCTCTGATCAGATGATAGCGGCGAAGCACGTGTTTGGATCGCTGATGAGACCTTGGTTCCTTTGCTTGTGCAATAGCTCCATTGTTGTCGCAATAAACCGGTATTGCTTCATCAATGGTTGGAACCCACCAAGTTTGAGACAAACTTCTTGATCCAGACCTTGCTGTTCCGGTGGTTATGAATCCGCTACGGTGTCTTGTTTGAAACTCTTCCAACTTATTGCGCCTCCATTCAAAGTAAATACGTATCCACGTTATACCCCACGTATTACCATATCTCCTTCTCCATATATTAGGAACACATCCTTAGTTCTTCTTAAGTACTTAAGGATTGTCTTGACAGCCACCCAATGATCCATTCCTGGATCAGATTGGTATCTACTCGTGACGCTCAGAGCATACGATACATCGGGCCTTGTACATAACATAGCATACATGATAGATCCTATCGCGGATGCATAGGAATCTTATTCATGCAAATCCTCTCGTCTTCTGTGCGCGGACACATAGACTTTGAAAGGTTGATCCCATGCCTGATGGGAAAGTAACCTTTCTTGGATTCCGACATGCTAAACCTTTTAGCACTCGGTCTATATATGTAGACTGCGAAAGACCAAGCAACCGTTTTGATCTATCTCTATAGATTCTAATCCCAAGGATATAGGTTGCTTCTCCCAGGTCTTTCATGGAGAAAGTTTTGGACAACCAAATTTTAACTGTCTGTAAGACTGATATTCGTTTCCTATAAGCAATATGTCATCGACATATAGCACTAGGAATACGACTGCACTCCCACTAACCTTCTTGTACACACAAGGTTCGTCAGGATTTTGTGAGAAATCAAACTCTTTGATTGTCTCATCAAAACGGATGTTCCAGCTCCTGGATGCTTGCTTCAGTCCATATATGGATCGTCGAAGCTTGCATACTTTGGTTTTATCAACCGATGTGAAACCTTAGGTTGTATCATGTATACATCCTCAAGCAGATTTCCATTAAGGAAAGCTGTTTTCACATCCATTTGCCATATCTCATAATCATAATGAGCTGCTATGGCTAGGAGCATCCGAATGGATTTAAGCATAGCTACTGGCGAATAGGTTTCGTCATAATCAATTCCTTGTTTTTGACGATATCCTTTTGCCACTAATCTAGCCTTAAGGTAACAACATTACTTCCATGTCGGTTTTCTTCTTGAAAACCCACTTGCACCCTATGGGCTTAATCCCTTCAGGTGGGTTAACCAAGTCCCATACTTGATTTTCGTACATGGAATCCATTTCCGACTTCATGGCTTCAAGCCATTTGTCCCTTTCTGAATTTTTCAGAACATCTTCATAAACTGATAGGTTCGTCATCGCTTATGAGTAACACGTCATTCGATTCGCTTATGAGAAATCCGTATCTCTCTGGAATATTGCATGTCCTATCAGATCTACGAAGAGGTGGTGTTGTTTTTAGGTTCAACTGATAGCTCATCATTATGAGTTATGGTTGTGAGTCTAGACTAGGTGTCTCTGTAATGTCTATTGGAGTTTCTTGAACTTCATCAAGTTCAATGCCACTCCCACTGTTTCTTGTAAAAGAAATTCTTTTTCCAGAAATACAGCATTGCCTTGAAACAAACACCTTTTGTTCCAAGGGATGATAGAATTTGGTAACCCTTCGTTTCCTTAGGGTATCCAATAAATAGACATTTATCAGACTTTAGCATCCAATTTTCTGATATAGTCCGCTTCACATAAGCAGGACAACCTCATATCTTAAGGTGAGTTAAGTGAGGTTTCTTACTATTCCATGTCTCATATGGAGTAGTAGAGACTACCTTGGTCGGGACTCTGTTTAGCAAGTAAACAGCTGTCTTAAGTGCATAGCCCCAAAAGGATTTTGGAAGAGTTGCATGATTCATCATCGACCTAACCATGTCCATCAAGGTTCGGTTGCGCCTCTCAGATACACCATTATGCTGTGGTGTATACGGCGGAGTCCATTGGGACAATATCCCATTGTCCCTAAGATAATCTTGAAACTCTTGACTTAAGTATTCACCACCCGATCGGATCGAAGTATCTTAATACTTTTGCCAAGCTGTTTCTCTACTTCATTTCTGAACTCTTTGAATTTCTCAAAAGCTTCAGATTTGTGTTTCATCAAGAACACATACCCGAATCGTGAGTGATCATCGATAAAGGTGATGAAGTAGCTATAGCCTCCTTGTGCAAGAGTTGACATTGGTCCACATACATCAGTATGTATTAGACCAAGCAATTCTCCCACTGGATTACCTTTTCCAAAAGGGTAATTTGGTCATCTTGCCTTTTAAGCATGATTCGCATGTATCAAATGAACCGGGTTCAAATGATTCCAAATTCCACATCGGTGTAATTCGGTCATGCGTTTCTTACTTACATGGCCAAGACGGCAATGCCAAGTGTAGGAGTCTATTCGATTATCTATTCGAGCACGTTTGTTGCTAACTTCGATATTGAAAACGTC
>JAGFNQ010000512.1:131603-352166 GCA_024364735.1 Boesenbergia rotunda
CAAGTCTGTGGCCAGCTCTTGGCCCAGTGGAATCCCAATCTCTGTAGATTCTCTATGTACCCAATCATCTTGAGTACATAGGGACCTACGGGAGTCCCTTCTTGCATCTTGCACTGAAACAGTGCCTTAGAGATCTCAAATCTCTCGTGCCTTGCTTGTCCTTGATACAGTTGACGCAGATGCTCAACCATATCGAAAGCATCCATTAACTCATGTTGCTTCGGAAGCTCAGAGTTCATGGTTGCGAGCATAAGGCATGACACATCTAATGCGTCATCTTGATGCTTCTTGTGAGCATCACGGTCAGCTCGCGTGGCACTGGCAGGAGGTGCCTCGGGAATAGGCTGCTCCAGAACGTACAGTTTACGTTCTTGCTTGAGAACTATTCTCAAGTTCCTGTACCAGTCCAGGAAGTTTGCTCCATTGAGCTTGTCCTTCTCAAGGACAGATCGCAGAGAGAGAGTGTTCGCGTTTGTCGACATGGCAATCTACAACAATAAAAATGCAGAAAAATAAATAAATAACATATTCCAACTATCATTTAATTAGGCCTTTAATTAAATGATTCTCCCACTGAATTATAGAAAAATTTATAGAATCAAGTCATAGATGTGGTCAAACCACACTATAAGATTCTATCTAAATTAACTATAACATAATGGGACAAGATCCATATCATACTAAGCCTTGAGTTAGCTTTGGCTAAATCGCCCAAGACTTAGTACGATCGGTAGGTAATAATTTACCGATTACATCTCTATGCAACTCTTGTTTATAGGATTAAAATTTACATTTACATAAAAACTTGAGTTAGCTTTGGCTAAATCGCCCAAGTTTTAATATAAATGCGATTTTTATCCTACCTTTCCAACGATTGGAATATGCCTATAGTTAGACTCGATCCGACCAAGTTAACTAGTTTCACTCAATCTGATTGAGTTTGTTCTCACCCAAGCCGTGATAGGCGGGACCAAGATTGTCCCTCCGTACCCTACCAAGATTAAATGTGTTGCTCTGCTTTGGCAGATTCAACAACAACAAATGATCGAGGTAGTGATAGGTATCAAAACTTGGTAGGCATTTTCGAGAATGAGTTGATTTGAATTAGATCGAATCTAATCGCAAGAGAGAGGGTGTATCTTATACACAAGGCTCTAATTATTTTACTCTAGCATGCATCACATACAAGCAAATAATAAAATAATTTAATTTGTGATTGGATCATGGCCCTACTACGATCTTCTCAAGCCAATGAGAAGATCGGACGGTCAACCTAGGGTTTCGCTTCTCCAAGCTTCTCCTTTGACCGCCACGTGTCATCGGCTCTCTCCATAACTCCGTCTTCGGATGGACCGCCCACCGTCTTCATTTTGTACATTACAAAAATAATAAAATACAGAAATAAAATAAAAGAAGCCGACTCGCAGGTCGCATCCACTATACAACACACACAATCACAAAAACGGTACGCAGACCGTAATATGAATTACAACACATTCCAATCACATTGGGTTTTTATTGGGCCATGATCATCACAAATGCATACATAATTCCTAATTATGTATTTTAAATAAATTTCTATAATTTTTCTACAATTTTACAATATTATGAGTTACACTTCCGTAACGGTCCCGCTACGCGATTTTCGGGCACGATTTCGGGACAATGCCCCTCGCGGGGTTAGGGGCCGCGCCCCTACTCGCGAAATGAATTTCACGAGTGTCCCAAAATCATCTTACAGCAACTTAAGCCGCTGTCCCGAAAGATTATAGCGAGATCTTTCCGTTTCGGAAAGTTTTTCTCGATCGGTGAAGCCTACAAGTGTCCGAACACTTGTTGCTTCAACTTCATGAGAAAAATACCCATAAATACTATAAATTTCGAAAAATCACAGAATATTATTTTTCTGTAAAATTTTGTATCTAATACAAAAAAAAAACAAATTTAAACTCGTACAAGGTTCGCACGTGGCTCTGATACCACTGTTGGAAATTCTAGGCCGCAAAAACCGCTTTTTGCGTTGCGGAAACCCCAGAATCTCGGCCACGGATCCGTGCGAACTTATAAAACAAATACGAGTACGAGTTTAATATCTAGATCTACACTAGATCTACGTGATAAGGTCATTACCCTTGACGCGTAGCCCTTCGCTTTCCCGCTTATCCAAGAGGCCGCCGGATCTCGTAGAGTATCAAAGTAGACACTCCTCTATATGTATCCACGCGAACAAAAGAAGATGGATCGAAACCTTGGTGTGCTAGCACCCCTATGGGTTTCGGCCAAGAGAGGGAGAGGAAGAAGAAAAATCCGGGAAGAGAAGAAGAGCACCACAAAATGAAACAAAACCCACCTTTTGTTCCCCTTTGGTGGCCGGCCACTTAATGGCCATTAATGGCCATTAGGTGGCCGGCCATAATGGCCATTAAGTGCCATTAGGTGGCCTTCCAAATCCCCTATCAATTTGAATTCGAAATTCAAATGGGGGGGAAAACCAAGTCAAGTCTAACTTGAATTGGAACCAAGTCAAGTCAAACTTGATTTGGATTTAGGTCAAGTCAAACTTGCCTTTTATGGACTTTCCATATTTAGCCAAGTCGAAATTGACTCCATTTCTTCTCCCATGTTGAGTCTAACTCGAAGTGGAACCAAGTCAAGTCTAACTTGATTTGGATTTAGGTCAAGTCAAACTTGCCTTTTATGGACTTTCCATATTTAGCCAAGTCAAACTTGACTTCACTTCTTCTCCCATGTCAAGTCTAACTTGAAGTGGAACCAAGTCAAGTCAAACTTGATTTGGATTTAGGTCAAGTCAAACTTGCCTTTTATGGACTTTCCATATTTAGCCAAGTCAAACTTGACTTCAATTTTTTTCTCCATCTATTTGTTCTTTGCGTGTGACCCTATAGGTTCTTGTAACGTTGGCAATGCTTCTAACCTCTTAGAAACATAAGCAATGAGCGGTATCTAGCAACACATCATTGCTACCCAAGTTACAAGAATGTTGAGATCCAACATCACCTTGTGACTAATAATTGTGACTCTCACAATATATGATAATGTCCCTCTATCCTTGATATCTAGATTGACTCAATTGAGGCATAGACCGTGTCATCCTCGAGTCAATCTATATCTTGAACTCCAAGTAGACTCACACTAATCAAGTGAGCTCAATATCTCATATTGACTCACTTGGGCATGGCCATGCACTTTGTGGTCTAACTCTATCAAGAATACGATATCGCTCCCGTCATATAGGAGGGATAGATCCCATCTACATCACTCACATCCCTCCCCATAATTTGTTACATACCCAGTAATCGCCTTTATAGTCCACCCATTTACGGGTGACGTTTGACGAAGCCAAAGTACGTAACTCCTTATGTAGGAATCCATGGTGACTTCAGGTCCAAGGACTAATAGTCATACTAATAGCCACATGAGAAAGTATATGACACTCATATAACGATCCATGATACTTTCTCATGGCGGGTCATTCAGTATACATTCTCCAATGCATACCCATGTGTCAACTTGATATCTCTATATCCATGACTTTTGAGATCAAGTCATCATGTTGACCTACATGCTAGTCTCTACGTATTAACATTGTCCCTGAATGTTAATACTTGACTAGGAATTATTTAGAGTAGTGTTCTCTATATCATCTCACTATCGATTCAACCAATCGATTGATATAGATAAGAAACTTCTACTCAAGGACATTATTATACTTAGCTAATTGGCACAAATACACGTAAGTATAATAACCATAAAACATGCCTTTATTTATACATAGGAATATGATACAAATCAGTCCATACAATCATTACATGATCGGCTCTAGGGCTCTCACCAACAAAAACAACCTTTTTCTTTTCCTTCTTCTTCTTTCTTTCTTTCTCTACAACAAAAGCTACGCCCTTCTCTTTAGTAGACAAATTAGATTGTTCATGCAATTCAAATTCACAAAACAAGTCATCAAGCTTATCTAAAGCAAGGTCCCTAGAGACTTTATAGGCATCAACCATTGAAGCCCATAAAGTGGTTCTAGGGAAGGATTGAAGTACATACCTCACAAGATCCCTATTTTTCACCTTCTCACCTATGACATAAAGTTCGTTGATGATCTCTTTGACCCTACCGTGTAATTGGCTCACGGTTTCATTCGCCTTCATGGTGAGAGATTGGAGTTGTGCCACCAAGAAATCCTTCTTGGCCCTCCTTGATTCTTTCGATCCTTCATTTAGCTCAATGAGCTTCTCCAAAGCTCCTTTGCGGTTTTGAACGGTCTCACCTTGTTTAATTGTTCTTTTGAGAGTCCACATTGAAAAGTCGTTGTAGCCTTTACATTCGCTTGTGCCTTCTTCAACATCTCTTTTGTCCAATTTTTGATAGGTAGAGGCTCTCCCCTCTCATTCATTGGTATTTCAAATCCATCTATAATGGTACACTAATTTTCAATGTCATTCATAAGATAATACTCCATCCTACCTTTCCAATACGCGAAATCATTGCCATCAAAGAAAGGTGGCCACACGGTGCTATAACCCTCTTGAAATGCCATTTTGATGCTCCGGTAGACGGTGAGTTCTTCCAAAATGAACTGGATCTGATACCACTTGTTAGGATCGTGGCGTCAAGCTAGAGGAGGGGTGAATAGCTTTCTTTCGATTTTGTCTACAAAGATGTTAGCTAAACACAAAACAAAATCAATAAAAACAGTAGAAGCAACGCTATAACCCCCTGATTTACTTGGTATCCACCTCAAAGAAGTGTCTAGTCCAAGGATCGACACCACACGCACGAGCTCCACTATGAATGTCTCCTTCAAGGTGGAGAAACCTTCACAGATGGCACTCTTCCTCTTTACAAAGTTGAAAAGAAAGTGAGAGGAAGAGCTAGAGATTTTGAGCACTTGGGACACAATTCTACACACCAGAACCAAAACCATGACCTGCTCAAAAATCTCCCTTTAAATAGAGTAGAGGACAGCTCTTTATGCTGTCCAGCCCGATACCAGTTGATTGCCCCTAGGACAGTCGACTGATCCCACCACAGCAGCTAGCCAACGTCTAGTTTTTCAACCTAATCAGTCGACTGGTCCTGGACCAGTAGACTGATCTTTCTGTGAGTTCGAGTTCCCCGCTGGCAGTCGACTGATCCATCCCCAATCAACTGCCCAGCTAACATTTTCACTCTCCCTCACTCTGAAGACCACCCTTCACGTATACCTTCAAGTCCACTCCCTTGGCTTGCCCCTTGAAGTCCTCTTCCACCGGCTGTCGTCCCTCAAATGCGCACACAAGCCCTCGATTTGCCTCCATGCCATCCTTCACGTATGCCCTTTGAAGTCCACTTCCCCCGGCTTGCCCTTGGAGTCCTCTTCCCTCGGCTCTCGTCCCTCAGATGCGTACTCCATGTGTGACTCACCAAGTCCTACAAAACTCAATCACACATATCAAAACAACATAACACCCTAACTTAACCATATTGGCACACACACATCAAAACCATGATCCTTCTGATCATACTTGGGCCGATTGCCTCAATAATAATAAATAGAAAAAATGGTGATCCACTCGTCGTCTTTTCCTCGATTGATCGGTTAGGCGTATTACAAGGCTCGATTGTTGAGATTGACCAAGTTGTAATTCGAATCGATCGATATGATGACGAGATGGTCGTTTGGGGGACGGGTCTCCATTCGGATTAATTTTTAATCCGTAGACATGGAGAAGTCTCTCAAGGACGACCATGTATTCTCTTAGGAAACCCGCCAAGTCATACCCATCAATTGGTATTAGAGATGAGGTTTCCGATTTTGTGTATTTAGGATTCGATTAATTATTTGCACATTATCATATATTTTATTTTTGCTGAATGATATGTGGATGTGCGTAGGGTAACACTTTGTTGCAGGCACTAGATTCCAACTTATCATGGCCAAAATAATAGTTGTATGTGATTGGTTGTGCAATTTTTGTAATTAATTAAATCCTCAGGGTTGACGAGACTAGATAGGTATTTAATTTTTGTAATTAAATACGGCACGTGTTTAGTCGAGCTTTTTATTTGCTTTCGATCTGGATATCATATACACTCCTTCGTGGAATATAGGATTGATGGATGTAAATAATTAGCTAGTCATCTCGGCTCGGAGATCCCTTTAATGGTGGCTTGCGCATGGTGTAGGGAGGAGCGGACAAGGTGACGACACGACTGGAGGCGCATTGAAGACCAAGGCTATGAAAGTTGGAAAATCTAGGATTTTTCTTATTTGTGCTTTGGTAATGTGCTTGTTGTGTGAGTGCATGAAAAATTCCTCACATTAAATAACTAAGTGGGAGAGGGACCCTAAGGGTCCCGTGGCCTCCATTACAATCTAACAAGTTATGTGAACAAGTCTGCGCGTCGGCTCTGAGTACCATTCTCCCCATCGGATGGACTAGTTCTACGGATCACTGGGTAAGAAAAGATTATAAAAAATTATTGAAGAATGTGTGTACTTCCCCATCGGACAACACATAATCGGAAATAATTTTCTTAGTGTCGTGTAATGGTGAGCACTTAGATGCAAATAATAGTATCCTCCCTATCGGAGTTACTGCTATTATTTGTAGGGCCGAAGTGAACCAACTATTAATTTTATTTGTTAAAAAGTTAGGTTGACAAGATAATAAAATTAATGGGTAAAACCTCCTCTTATGAATGTAGAAATTCGTATACACACACACCATCGTGTTATACGAATTTCTCGGTGTTTTGAGGTGTTGGTTGATTTTGAAATTTATTGTTTAAGGAATCAATTTATTTTCGAAGTCTAAAGTTGTGATTGTTGTGATTCTCAGGTAGTTTCAAAATGAATTTTAACCCACTAGCGACCATACTTAAGGAGAACAAATTTACTGACCCCAACTATATAGACTGGAAAAGAAACCTAGACATTGCCTTACTGCTAAAGATTACAAATATGTGCTTTTTGAGGAGTGTCCTGAAAAGCCTAGCGAGAACTCTGGTGAGGAGTAGAGGGAGTGTTACATGAAGTGGGTCAAGGCAGAAGAGATGGCGCGGTGTTATATTTTGGATTCTATGTCAAATGTATTACAACATCAGCATCAGGTCATGCCCACTGCTAGTGACATGATGCTAAACCTCAAGGAGCACTTCGGGCACCAAGGTCGGCCCGCTAGGCAGGTTGCAATGAAGAACTTGATGACGACTACCATGGTCTAAGGGACACCCATAAGGGATCATGTTCTTTAGATGATGGACCACCACAATGATATTAAGGTACTAGGAGCACAGATCGGCGGGGAAACCCAGGACGATATAATACTCCAGTCTCTGCCTAGGAGTTTTGAGCAGTTCCGGCTCAACTACAACATGAACAAGCATGAGTATACTTTGGGGAAACTGCTAGGAGAACTCCAGGCGGCAGAGGGACTTTTTTGTCAGAGTTCTCAGGCCTTGGTTGCTTAGAAAGTTTCTACTTCTATGCCGAAAGGCAGAAAGAAGAAGAAACTGTAGGACCGGTGCCGTCGATAGAGGGGGGGGTGAATATCGATCGTTCAAAAATCTTTTGGAATTCTTTGTAAAACTTCGTTCTTTCTAGACTTAGAATATTAGTAGTGCAGCGGAAAATAGATAGAACTAACAAAAGCAAAGCAAAGGACACAGCGGATTTTTACTTGGTTCTCGACCCCCCAGGGTCAGTACATCCAAGGCCTATGCACGGGAACGCCCGTCCACTATTGGTCTCCTTCCCGGACTTTCCGGAGGCAGAGAAACATGACTTACAGTGTAAGATCACAATAACAAATATAGTAAAGTAAGTACAGAATTAAATAACAGCAAACCAACAAGACAAAGTCTGAAGCTTGGCCGATCTGGACCTCCGAAGTGCCGCGCACTTCCTCCTGGAGCCTCCCGGTCATAGAGCTTCGTCTCTAGTGTGTTGTCGTCGGTCAGAATGCTTGGAATCGATCTTGGAAGGTGTGTTTCAACCAGAGGGGTCGAAGCCCCTTTTATAGCACTCATGGGGGCGCCCCGAAATACCCGGTCAAACCTTATCCTTGCGCCTACCTCACCGCAGGTGATCAAATCGTTGACCAGGGTGCCCCGGACCTTTCGGGCACCCTCCTGAGCGCTTATCTACATTTCGAACCTAAAACAACAAATATAGGTTTCAATCCGGGCGCCCCGGACGTTCCGGGCGCCCCCATTGACACCTATTCTGCTTACTTCATGAAAATAGCATTTTCCTCTTTACTCCGGGTGCCCCCATCAATCCGGGCACCCCCAATCATGGTTTAAACCCAAGACTGGGTTTAAGCCTTGCTCCGGGCACCCCCAACACTCCGGGCGCCCCCAACAGCCTTTTTCAGCAACTTGCTTTGTCTCTGGTTCTTGGTACCTGCAAGATACACAAATACAAAGCACATATACATACAATATTAGGCTTAAGGACTTGGTTCGGACTTCGGATTTGCATGAAACCCTAGGTTGAACCGGTGCATGTTCCCACCCCCGGGAATGCGCCTTTCACCTACTCCTTTCAGGAGACGGTTGTCACCCAGTCCTTCGGGTGGACTTTTGCTTAGCTTCCGATACCTCCGGACCTCGAGACGCCCAAACCCTGACCCGTCTCTACTCCTGTCCTTAGTCATCGCTTAGCTACGTTGCTTAGTCCCTCGGACCAAGTCTTCATTCCCTAGCAGTCCTTCGCCAGGTGCCTAGCAGCCCTTCGATAGGTCTTTGTTACCAAGCAGTCCTTCGCCTGGTGCCTAGCAATCCTTCACTAGGTCTTCTATGCCTAGCAGCCCTTCGCTAGGTGCCTAGCAGCCCTTCGCTAGGTCTTAATGTTCCAATGCCTAGCAGCCCTTCGCTAGGTGCCTAGCAGCCCTTCGCTAGGTCTTAAGGTTTCGATACCTAGTAGCCCTTCGCTAGGTGCCCAGCAGCCCTTCGCTGGGACTTAGGGTTTCGATGCCTTGCAGCCCTTCGCTAGGTGCCTAGCAGCCCTTCGCTAGGTCTTAAGGTTTCGATGCCTAGATTAACTAGGACTTTTCTTCAGCTTAGGTTACTTCTCCTTTGCCCCCCTTTGTCTATTCATTGTATCACTGACTTAAGTGTATTGTCAAACATTAAAACACTTAAAGGAGAACATCATTGATGCAACTTGCACAAACAATCTCCCCCTTTTTGATGTTTGACAATAACTTAAGTTAGATTGGTTTAAAGGGGCTCACTTAGTATCCTTGGAAAAAAACAAAAAAATATATGTTTTGAAACTACATTTTTGATCTTTGGGAAAAAAAATTTCTAACTTAAGCACACCTCAAAATTTTCTAACTTAAGCACACCTCTCCCCCTTTGTCATACATAAAAAAATAGGAGAAAATACTTGCACCAACATTGAAAACCTTTGGTACTTTCTGAAAATACTTAGTGTAAAATTTTTTTTTTGAAAGCATTGTATTTTGAATGATATATTGCAATTTTTGAAAAAAATGCATAATTTTGAAAAAGACGCTTTGAAAAGTACTAGTACTTTGAAAAATTATGTAATTTTTGAAGAATATAAGTACCTTTGAAAAATGTATTAAATTTTTGAATAATTAAGTACTTTTGGAAAATGCGTAACTTTTGAAAGAATGCTATTTTGGAAAATATAAATATTATGCATATTTTACAAGTACTAACCTTTTTGAAAAAGATGAGACTTTTAGAAAAATATAAGTAATTTTTGAAACATATATTTTACTTGACTAGGATTCTTTTCCAGTCTGGCACAATCCTGGGAATCTTTGTTGACTACAAGGACATTTCCTAAGTGTCCTGGAAATTCTCCAACCTAAGTAAAAATAATCACATAACTTCAGAAAAATAGAATAATACATTTTGAAGTATATTTTGAAAAATGTATAAATTTTTGAAGTCATAATACTTGATTTGGTTTATCTTCCAGTCTGACACAATCATAGGAAACATTGTTGACCACAAGGACATTTTCCTAAGTGTCCTGGAAGATTTTCCAAACTCAAGATAAACATTTTTTTTTTGTGAAATTGATTCAAAACTAAATGAATTTTTGAACATATTGGTATTTTTTTAAAAAAATGATAGTATTTCGAAAGAATACTTATGTTTTTAGCAAGATTTTGAAGATATTGTTCAAGAAAACATGTTATTAAATGGTTCTTTTGATGTGACCTCCCCCTAAATTTGACTCATTCCTGGGAAGCTTGTTGACCACAAGTACTCTTCCTCTGAGTCTTAAGGTTTGATTCAGATCAAGAGAATAATAATTTTCAAAATAATTTAAAAACTTGTCAGACTCCCCCTAAATTTGACACGTCCTAGGAGTCCTTAAAGATCACAAAGTGGGCCTTTCCTCTATGTCTTTAGGGTTTATCAAAGTCAAAGAAACGATAATTTTCAAGTAGATAAATTTTGAAGCCACAATTTGGAAAGAAGATAATTTTGAAAACATATGTGATGCAAATTAAGGTGCAGTTTTCGAAAAATATTTTTAATAAAAAGAACAAAACACTCCCCCTGCATCCAACACCGTTTGACTCTAACTAAGTGTCTTAAGGAACTTTAGTGTTGTCCTAAGAGGCTTGTGTCTAATTGAGTGAGTCAAACAATTTTCAAAGGATATAATTTATGAAAACATATAATATATATATATTCAATCAGACAAGCATGAATTCCATAAAAACATTATTATGTTGAAGCACTATTTTAAAAATATATTTTTAGGAAAATATTCTAACAATTTTGAAAAACAATTTTGAAAAATATTTTTCAATTCATTAGTCCTTAACATCTCACCCATTTTAGATGTATCAATACAGTAAGCATGGTTGCCTTATAAGTGTATTGTGAGATGCTTGAATCATTTTTCTTAATTTATTATTAACTCTAAAATTTAATTGAAACTTGTGTTAGATTTGAATTTGACAAGAAGTAACTTGAATTTGAATTTCAAAAATCGGCTTCCAGGTCTTGGCGAGGAACTAGGCCTTCTTTGGCCGTAGCCTTATTGGATCATCAACCCTTTCCTTGACAAAGCCTTTTAATGAAATTTCATTTTCAAAATTACTTGTTGAAAAATTCTGGTCTAACTAGTTTGGGTCTTGGATCGGTAGCTTCGGCTAGTTTCACCAGTCTAAAGAGACCAAGTATACTTGATCTTATTAGAGTTGGCTTCCCTAACGTACTATCATCTCACCGCCACCCAATACCAGGTTGATCAAGTTTCAATTATTCTTTTTCCTATAGCTGTTCTAATATATGCATAAAATTTAAATATGAATGACATGTCATATATTTAAAAGAAGTAGCAAATGCATGACATGGCAATTATGCATGAGTCAAGCAATTTCAAATATTTTATTTAAGTTTCTAATGATGTATCAAATTCCCGATTTGATACACGTCGTGTGAACCCGCGAATATGTCAACCCACTTTGACATATTTAATGTTATTAATTTTATTTGTTATAGTTTTGAGTAAAATTTTATTTTTGTTCAAGTTTAACTTGCTTAACGATTAGTTGGAGATTATATTGATTAAGGATTAATTAACTAAGAGTTAATTGATGTTGAATTAATTGAATTTGAATTAATTAAGATTAAATTATTAATTAATTGAATTAATTTCAATTAGGTACGATTTAATTAATTAAGATTTAATTTGAATTGAATTTAGATTTAATTTAAATTTTATTTAATTTGAATTTTAGTTTAATTTGAATTTTAGTTTAATTTGAATTTAATTTAATTTAATTTAATTTGAATTTAATTTAATTTAATTTGAGTTTAATTTAATTTAAATTTAATTTAATTTTAATTTAATTTAATTTGAATTTAATTTAATTTGAGTTTAATTTAATTTGAATTTAATTTAATTTTAATTTAATTTGAATTTAATTTAATTTGAATTTAATTTAATTTAAATTTAATTTAATTTAATTTAATTTTAATTTAATTTAATTTAATTTAATTTAATTTGAATTTAATTTAATTTGAATTTAATTTAATTTTAATTTAATTTAATTTGAATTTAATTTAATTTTAATTTAATTTGAATTTAAATAATTAAGATTTAATTCGAATAATTAAGGTTGAAATGATTAATTAATAATTATGGATTTAAATTCATCATTTTCATTATTTCGAATATTTCTTCTTCATCTTTATCTATCTTTTCAAGTTTTTCTAGTAATTTTGATTTATTTGAATTTTTGTAATTTTTATTGACTATGGCCTTTATCTTAGGAAATTTTATCTCCTCTTCAACATTAGATCTTTCAATGTCCTCAACATAGGTGGAGTAATTTGGGCCACTATTTAAGGTTTTGTAATAATCTTCAACATTTTCTATGATTAAGTTATTATCTAGGAGAATTTCATCTTCAAATTTATCCTCAGAATTATCCTCAGACATATCTTCAATATTTTCAAGAAATTCAGAATTAATTTCTGGATTATCCTTAAGATTTTCAGAATTAATTTCTGTATTATCCTTAAGATTTTCAGAATTAATTTCTGGATTATTCTTAAGGTTTTCAAATTTGAATTCGGAATTATCCTTAGAATTTTTGATTTTGAATTCCGAATTATCCTTAAGATTTTCGAGTTTGAATTCCGAATTATCCTTAGTTTTAATTTTATCTGAATTAAAATTATCAGAGTTAATTTTATCAGAATTAAAATTATCAGAATTAATTTTATCAGAATTAACTTTATCAGAATTAACTTTATCAGAATTAAAATTATCAGAATTAATTTTATGATAATTTATTTTAGAAATTTCTGAATTGATATTCTGAATTAAACAATTAATTTCTGATATTTTAGTCATATTCACATTTTGTAATTTATCATGCAAAATATTAATATTACTATGCAGTAAATCTAATTTATCAGAAAAATTAACTACTTTATCACAAGGCAGTACAGGAAATTTAAAGATTTTTGGAACATACATCTTGCGTACCTTCGCCGGGCATTTGTTCTTGTAGTGTCCGGATTTTCCGCACTTGAAGCATTGTACGTGAGCCTTGTTTTTCCGGACTCCTGGCGCTGGTACCTCCTTTGCCGCCGGTACCTCCTTTGCCGCCGGTGGTGTAGATCGAGTCTTACGAGTAGGGCACTGATTTTTATAGTGCCCTCTCTCCCTGCATGTGAAACAAATAATATGCAATTTAAAATTAGACATTAAAAAAATGTACCTGATTCACCCCTAGGCTCCCCCTCGACTCCTGGCGTCATTGCTCCGTCGGTGGTTAGTCCGGTGAAGAGCGGCTCGGCTCTGATACCAATTGTAGGACTGGTGCCGTCGATAGAGGGGGGGTGTGAATATCGATCGTTCAAAAATCTTTCGGAATTCTTCGTAAAACTTCGTTCTTTCTAGACTTAGAATATTAGTAGCGCAGCGGAAAATAGATAGAACTAACAAAAGCAAAGCAAAGGACACAGTGGATTTTTACTTGGTTCCCGACCCCCCAGGGTCAGTACATCCAAGGCATGCACGGGAACGCCAGTCCACTATTGGTCTCCTTCCCGGACTTTCCGGAGGCGGAGAAACCCGACTTACAGTGTAAGATCACAATAACAAATATAGTAAAGTAAGTACAGAATTAAATAACAGCAAACCAACAAGACAAAGTCTGAAGCTTGGCTGATCTGGACCTCCGAAGTGTCGCGCACTTCCTCCTTGAGCCTCCCGGTCGTAGAGCTTCATCTCTAGCATTATGTCGTCGGTCAGAATGCTTGGAATCGATCTTGGAAGGTGTGTTTCAAGCAGAGGGGTCGAAGCCCCTTTTATAGCACTCTTGGGGGCGCCCCGAAATACCCGGTCAAACCTTATCCTTGCACCTACCTCGCCGCAGGTGATAAAATCTTTGACCAGGGTGCCCCGGACCTTCCGGGCGCCCTCCTGAGCGCTTATCTGCATTTCGAACCTAAAACAGCAAATATAGGTTTCAACCCGGGCGCCCCGGACGTTCCGGGCGCCCCCATTGACACCTATTCTGCTTACTTTATGAAAACAGCATTTTCCTCTTTACTCCGGGCGCCCCCATCATTCCGGGCGCCCCAATCATGGTTTAAACCCAAGACTGGGTTTAAGCCTTGCTCCGAGCACCCCCAACACTCCGAGCGCCCCCAACAGCCTTATTCAGCAACTTGCTTTGTCTCTGGTTCTTGGTACCTGCAAGATACACAAATACAAAGCACATATACATACAATATTAGGCTTAAGGACTTGGTTCGGACTTCGGATTTGCACGAAACCCTAGGTCGAACCGACGCAAGTTCCCACCCCCGGGAATGCGCCTTTCACCTACTCCTTTCAGGAGACGGTTGCCACCCAGTCCTTCGGGTGGACTTTTGCTTAGCTTCCGATACCTCCGGACCTCGAGACGCCCAAACCCTGACCCGTCTCTACTCCTGTCCTTAGTCATTGCTTAGCTACGTTGCTTAGTCCCTCGGACCAAGTCTTCATTCCCTAGCAGTCCTTCGCCAGGTGCCTAGCAGCCCTTCGCTAGGTCTTTGTTACCAAGCGGTCCTTCGCCTGGTGCCTAGCAATCCTTTGCTAGGTCTTCTATGCCTAGCAACCCTTCGCTAGGTGCCTAGCAGCCCTTCGCTAGGTCTTAAGGTTCCGATACCTAGCAGCCCTTCGCTAGGTGCCTAGCAGCCCTTCGTTAGGTCTCAGCCCTTCGCTAGGTCTTGGGGTTTCGATACCTAGCAGCCCTTCGCTAGGTGCCTAGCAGCCCTTCGCTAGGTCTTAAGTTTTCGATACCTAGCAGCCCTTCGCTAGGTGCCCAGCAGCCCTTCGCTGGGACTTAGGGTTTCGATGCCTAGTAGCCCTTCGCTAGGTGCCTAGCAGCCCTTCGCTAGGTCTTAAGGTTTCGATGCCTAGATTAACTAGGACTTTTCTTCAGGTTAGGTTACTTCTCCTTTGCCCCTCTTTGTCTATTCATTGTATCACTGACTTAAGTGTATTGTCAAACATTAAAACACTTAAAGGAGAACATCATTGATGCAACTTGCACCAACAGAAACAAGGTGGGTCCAAGAAGGCAGCAGGATCGCAGGGACCTCGTACTGGCGTGAAGAAGCCGAGAGGCAAGTGCTTCACGTGTAAGCAAACTGGATATTGGAAGGCGAACTATCCCCATCGTCAAGACAAAGGAATTTCTTCTTGCTTAGTTGTTGAAACATGTTTAGCGGTGCTATCTACTGGTACCTGGGGTGTAGATACGGGAGCCACTGATCATGTCTGCAACTCTTTGCAGGGGTTCCAGGAAACCCGACGGCTAGCTGATGGGGAAATCATCATCTATATGGGCAATGCTACAGAGGTGACGGCAGTTGCAGTGGGAAACATTTATTTATCTTTTGATAGGAATAAAGTTTTGGTTTTAAGAAATTGCTTATATGTACCCTCTTTTAGAAAGAATTTGATTTTAGTTTCTAGATTAATAATGGATGGATATTCTATTGCTTTTAATAACAAAGTTGTTATAAAGAGAAATAGTGAGATTATCTATTCGGGTACAATGATTGGCAATTTGTATACTCTAGAACCCAAAACTCCCACGATGCAAATACATGTCAATAGCTCATCATCTAACCAAAATAAGAGAAAGGAACCTTCAAACATGAACCAGACATATCTTTGGCGTCTAAGTGTTGGGTATGGCTTGGCGGCTTTCCTTAGCGAAAACTTGGTCGTCCTTGAGAGACCTCTCCATGTCCATGGATTAAAAATTAATCCGAATGGAGACCCATCTCCCAACGACCATCTCGTGCCGTATCGAACGATCCAAATTATAACTCGGTCAATTACAAAAATCAGCCTTGTAATTTGCTTTACCGTTCGACCGTGGAAAAGACGACGAGTCGATCGTCGACTTTTGTGTTTATGGTCAGGGTCCAATAAGTTAATTATTATCCATGACAAACAATCAAAATAATTAACAAACATACATAAAATGACGAGGTAAACAAACATGGCACAAAAATAAACAAGGGTGCTTGGGAAAGAGTTATACCTTGCCGATCACCCCGCGGCCTTCTACCTTATGTCCCTCCCTTCCTGGACGTCGTGTGGGCGATGATCTACCGAGAACCGAGATCACCAAGGGCTATCTTCCTTCTTTTCTCTTCACTAGCCAAACCCTAACTCCAACAAGAAGTAGCCGTCGGCCACTCCTCCTTCTATGGTTGCACCGCTGGCTTTCCAAGCCACCTGAAGTCACCGACCACCAAACAGCAACCAAGGAGGAAATAGAGAAGAAGATGGAGAGGAAAGAACCTCTTATTCCAACTCAAAACCCGATCAAAACCACTTCCCTCTCAGCCATGCGTTGCCAGCACTGAGAGTTCCTTACGCCACCTCCTTCGGGCCATCGGCCCATCCTCTCTCACCGATGCACACCACAAAGGAGAGGAGACTCTCCTCTCCTTGTCTAGTGGTGCTTGTTCATGGTGGACTTGAGGGAGGAAGAAGAAAACAAGAGGATGGAGAGCCCCTTGTTGTCGTGACCTAGGAGAGCGAAGGAGAAGAGAGGAGAGAAATATTTGAGTTGGATGATTAACCTTGGTTTCATGATCTACTTGGGTATTTATAGGGATAAGGTAGGGACCAAGAGGAGGAGTTGGATCTTAGCCAACCAATGGATCTAAACTCGACCCATTAATTAAGATCCATTCCACTAAAGGATCTTAATTGAACTTCCTCACCAACCCCCATATTTTCATATGGGATCCACATATTACAAGTCGTCCATCCCCCCGTGTTTAAGATCTCGAATGTCCGTTAATTAATTTAAATTACTGACAATTCAAATTAATTAACTTTTGGGTCCTTCACTAGTACCACTCAACCATATCATCATGTAAGATCAAATCCACCTGTAGGGTTTAGCATGATGAACCTTTTGAGCTCATCAAGGTGGCATCATCAACCCGACTCACCAAGACACGGATTCCGTCAATAATCAACAGCACATCATATTGCTAATATTATCTCCCAACATACCGGGCCTATCGATCTAACAGAATAGATCTCACCCACTGGTAAATCGAAGAAATAATAATTAATAATATATGCCCGTTATTATATCAGGATTAAGGGATCATACTCCATAATAAAGTCTGAGGTCCTATCCAATTATCGAGTCAGTACAAATTGGATAATACTAGTGTAATTCTATGGTCCTGCTCAATGTACTCAAATCATACTAGTGTAATTATATGGTCAAGACCAACCACACCTAATTACACGACAACCATCCCGAGGGTTTTTCCAATTCCATCTCGGTTATGAGCCTGTACTTATACTAGGCAAGGAACTGATAACATGATCTTCCATGTGACACCACACACCATGTTATCTACAATGCGAAGTATTGGACTTCATGCATGTACTAATATAAATAGGCACCTAGTGTAGTTGTGATTCTCTTTTCAAAATGAAGATGTTCATATAAAGAAATCATGTTTTTCAGTATACATATCTTACAATCTCCCACTTATATTTAAAGACCTTGTTGTTCTCTCACTGTCATACATCTGACTCCCATAACCTCCACATGTCTATCAAAAGCTCTAGCCGGAAGAGCATTAGTGAAAGGATCTGCTAGGTTGTCCTCTGATGCAATCTTGGCAACAGCCACTTCTCCTCGCTTCACGATTTCTCGTATCAGGTGGTACTTGCGCTCTATGTGATTACTCACCTTATGGGCTCGTGGTTCCTTCGAGTTTGAGACTGCACCACTGTTATCATAAAAGATTATGATAGATCTGGGCAAACCAAGAATCACATCGAAGTCCATAATGAAGTTCCTGAGTTATACAGCTTCCTTGGCTGCCTCTGAGGCTGCCACAAACTCAGCTTCCATGGTGGAGTCTGCCATGCATTTCTGCTTGACACACCTCCAAACAATTGCTCCACCTCCTAAAGTAAACACAAACCCCAAGGTAGACTTACTCTTGTCCCTATCTGACTGGAAATCTGAGTCTGTATAACCCACAGGGACTAATTGATCTGCCCGGTACCCTAGTCCATCTCAGGTATTTCAATATATACTTTACCGCAGTCTAATGTCCCTGTCCAGGGATACTCTGATATCTGCTGACCATGTCCATGGCAAAACAGATATCAGGTCTCGTGCACAACATACCATACATGAGGCTTCCTACTGCCGAAGCATAAGAAACCACCTTCATTTCCTCTATCTCCTTTGATGTTTTCGGACACATCTCCTTGGATAGAGGAACTCCATGCCTGAAGGGTAGGAAATCCTTCTTGGAGTTTTCTATGCTAAAATGAAACAAGACAGTGTCAACATATAAAGCTTGGGATAAGCGCAACATCCTTTTCTGGCGATCCCTTATGACCTTGATCCCAAGGATGTGTCCTGCTTCTCCCAAGTCCTTCATATCAAACTGTTTTGACAGCCAGACCCTTACATCTGATAATAATTTGACATTGTTGGCAATTAACAAAATGTCATCTACGTAAAGTACAAGAAACACCACGACGTTTCCGTCACATCTTTTGTATACACATGACTCATCCGAGTTTTGAGTAAATCCATATGACTGAATTACTTCATCAAAGCGGATGCTCCAAGATCACGAAGCTTGCTTCAATCCATAAATGGATCGATTAAGCTTGCACACTAGATGCTCTTTGCCCTTTGCAATAAACCCTTCTGGTTGCTGCATGTAGATGGTCTCCTCAAGACTTCCATTAAGGAAGGTCGTCTTGACGTCCATCTGCCATACCTCATAGTCCATATGAGCTGCAATAGATAAGAGAATCCGGATTGACTTAAGCATGACTATCGGCGAAAAGATTTCCTCATAGTCGATACCCTCTTTCTGAGTCTACCCTTTCACAACAAGCCTAGCTTTGAAGGTCTCAACCTTCCCGTCTGATCCTCTCTTTCTCTTGTAGATCCACTTGCATCCAATGGCTTTTACACCATTGGGTGGTTCTACTAACTCCCAGACATGATTAGAATCCATAAATTCTATCTCAGAGTACATTGCCCTTTGCCAAGAATTTGCATCCTTATCTTGGAGGGCCTCATCATAGGTCCAGGGATCTGGTTCATGTTTACCAAAAACCAAGTCCGAAGACTCTCCCAAAAACATGAACCTTTCAGACTGTCGACAACCCTCCCACTGCGACGAGGTACCACCTGTGTATCCTCAGTGACACGCGGTGTAACGCCCGTCTTTTTCCCAGACCATACGGTGTGGCGAGAGACGGCGTTACGATACCATACATATAGGCATATGAATATCTTACTGCAGCGGAAGCATTTAAAACTTTATACATATCCGTTTAACCCATGCAACTAATACTTGAATCATGTATACATGCCTCAACTATCATTCCTAAACATAGTGACATGGTAACTTAGCATATTAACATCATACTTAGCATCATGATATAAAGTCACATAAGTCATCCATTAGGGAACATAAGTAGCAAGTGCAAATTTTTTTGACAAAATCATTATAAGTATAGCATGAGACTCGCAAAATATCGGACACATGACAGAGTATAGACATTAAAAACTTTTCTTTTCTCTTGCCATGTCACTGCCACACACACACACTCTTGCCCCTCCTGCTGCTTCCCCAACTATCCTCTTGTTTGATCTGCGATATAAGAAAGTAAAACTATAAGCACATAGGCTTAGTAAGACTTTTTCCTACTCACTAAAACCATACATCGCATAACATAAAACATATAACATTCTTAACCTATAAAAGTTCTTGATACAAAACATAGGCATATAAAACACTTAACATAGCATGATTCTTGTCATAACATAACAACATGGCATAGTTCTTGTTATAGACATAAACATATAAAATACTTAACATGACATGTTTCTTGGCAAAAACATAAACATATGAAATACTTAACATGGCATGGTTCTTGGCATAAACATAAACATATGAAATACTTAACATGGCATGGTTCTTGGCATAAACATAAACATATGAAATACTTAGCATGGCATGGTTCTTGGCATAAACATAAACATATGAAATACTTAACATGGCATGGTTCTTGGCATAAACATAAACGTATGAAATACTTAACATGGCATGGATGCATAACATGAATGGATGCATGAGTCAAATGCATATAACATAAGAATGCTTATATGAAAACCATAATTATAGATACTTAAACATAATCATAACATCATGGGGTCCCCGGCTTGTACCACATACATACATCATATGCACGCATCCCTAAGTAAATACGAGATAGCTAGTCTCGACCTACTAGGGTAGGAACAACTACGGTAGTTCCAAAAACCGTGGCGTTCTTAAGGTGCCCATCCCTGTTGGACAGCTACGGTAGTCCCAGAACCGTGGACAGCTACGGTAGTCCAGAACCGAGGCGTTCTTAAGGTGCCCATCCCTTGGACCCTTACTTCGGTCCGGTACAAGCCCATTCATAAAGTAAAATAACTTCACATGCTTCATCATTCATAGAACATACATAGCATACTTAAAGACATAAACATAACCTTGTTACACGAAGCATGACATAAAGCATACTTGGCATTTCATCATTCATACTTAATTCATAACATCATTATGCCCTCAAGGCATAAACATTATCTTCATTTATCATCTTCATTCATAAGACATGACATACATACATAATTATGCCTTAAGACATAAACATCATCTTAGTTCATAAAGCTTGCATGATCATGATACATAAGGTAAGCATGCATTTCATACATAGTACATGTCACTTAGCATACATAATCATAGTACCTATCATAAGCGTGCATGGGTAGGATTCATATGAACATGATACATACTACCTAGGTTCATGGCATTCAACATAGAACATGCATAGGTCTACTTAACCATATAGCTATCATGGGCGTTTAACTTAAAATATGCATCATTTTACACAAACATGAGACCTTCTTCATGACACATGTGTTCATGGCTTAGAACTTAAAACATTCATGAATGAAACATACTAAACATAGTATCTAACATAATCATACAAAATCATGAAGCATAGCACTTAAGGTTAGGGTTTTAGGTAACATAAAATTCATACCATATGCTTGAACCTATATATGTACATCATAATAAGCCATAAATAAGTATTCTTGAAACCCTAACTCAACCTAAACCCTAATTTAGGTGCTGGGCCGAAAGTTGGAAGAAGAGGGATCCTAACATATAAGATACCATAAGTGAAGAAAACTCATACATTACATACTATGCCATAGGAAGCCATTAGAACCCATGATTAGGGCTAACCCTAAGTTTTAGCCCTACAAATTGACCTTGGCCGAAACCCTATAGGGTCCCAAGTATATGGAAAAATTCATACACTTGCCAATTTACATCTAATACCTTACATACAACACCATAGGAAACCATTAGAACCTTTGCTTGGAGTTAGCCCTAACTCGTTGCCCCATAACCTAACTTGGCCGAAACTTACAAGGGTCATAAGGCATGTAAAAATTCACATAAATCACCATTAACATCCCTTGCATCATGAGAAAACATAAGAAATATTATTAGAGAGTTAGATCCAATCCTAACCATGAAAACATGTTGGTGGCCGAAACTTGTATAGGGCTTTAAGGTGCTATAAAATTTCTGCAAGTCACAATTTATTCTTTATTTATCATAAGAAAATATTAGGGAGCATGAGTGAGGGTTTACATCATCCCCAAACCTAAATACAAGGCTTGGCCGAAACCCTAGGACCCAAGCCTCATGGTTTTCTCAACTTAGATCCTAAACACAAACTTAAATCATGATAGACATCAAGGAAAACAATTATACCACAGGTGAGGGAGTCTTACACTTGGTGTCTTGGTTATAGACCCTAAATAGAGAAGAGGATGAAGACCTTGTTGTCCCTTGATCACCCCTAGCCCTTGTAGCCTTGTAGGAAGCCTTGGATCTTCAAGAGAGAGTCCCCTTGTGAAGCTTTTCCAAGGGAGAAAACCCCTTGTGGGTTTCGGCTAGGAGGAGGAAGAAGGAGAGAGGGAAGCTTTGATGGAAGAGAAGAGGAGGAGAAGCTATAACTTAAGTGCCAAGTTATCTCTTCATTTCCCATCCCTCTCTTATATACTAAGCAAGGAGGCAAGTGAAGGGGCATGGTGCCTCTTCTCATGGTGACCCTTCACTTCCTTAAGCCTTAACTAAAATCCTCTTCATTCTCTACTAGCACTCCCTTGCTAGGTGAATTGGTTAGTACATGCATGGTGATACACTAGGTCCAAGGTTCAATCCTTGGTGCATGCACTTCTTTTTATTACTTTTATAATTATTTTTGCCAAGGCCCATATAAGAGCCCACTAAGGCTCATGTTAATATTTCTAATTGAAATCCATTTCCATTCATGATAAAATTTTACCTAAGGTCCCTTAATGGCCATGGTATTAGAAGGGCCCATGTAAGGCCCATTATTACTTAGCTTCTTAATCTATATGGGAAAATCATGGATAATCATGCTAAGGTTCATACTAGTATCCCTATGTTCCTCGAGAATCTATCTAGGCATGATCAATATTTTAAAGAAAATATTGAGAAAATTTTACGGGTCGTTACAATCCCCCATACCTCGTGAAAGTTTGTCCTCGAACTTATAATAGCTCTGGGTACTTGCGTCTCATCTCGTCCTCGCGTTCCCAGGTAGCTTCCTCGAACCTTTGACTTTGCCATAGGACCTTGACTAAGGGCACCTCCTTGTTCCTCAGCTTTTTGATTTCCCGATCCAAGATCTGTATAGGTCGGCTTTCAAAACTCAGGTCCTCCTGAACTTGTATCGTCTGCGGCTCGATCACTCGATCTGTGTTTGGAATGCACTTCTTGAGCATCGACACATGGAACACGTTATGGATAGCCGACATCTCTTGAGGCAGCTCCAGCTCATAAGCTACCCTGCCGACTCTTCTCAGGATCCGGTACGGTCCCACATAACGCGGACCTAGCTTCCCTTTCTTCCCAAATCTCGTTACCCCTTTCATAGGGGCCACTTTGAGAAATACCAGATCCCTAATATCGAATTCCAGTGGCCTACGCCGGACATCTGCATAACTCTTCTGCCGGCTCTGAGCAGCTTCTATCCGTCGTCGAATGTTCTGTATAGCTCGAGTGGTGTCGTCGATGAGATCCGTCTTGAGCCCCATTTTCTTCTTTTCACCACCTTCGTACCAACAGATTGGAGACCTACATCTCCTCCCGTACAAGGCTTCATAGGGTGTCATTCCGATAGTAGCTTGGTAGCTATTATTGTAAGCGAATTCCGCTAAACATACATATCGGCACCAACTCCCCTTGAAATCCAGGGCACAAGCCCGCAACATGTCCTCCAGTACTTGATTCGCTCGTTCAGTTTGCCCGTCAGTCTGAGGGTGAAAGGCGGTGCTGAATCGTAATTTAGTGCCGAGAGACTTCTGGACACACTCCCAAAAATGTGAAGTAAAGCGATCATCCTTATCTGAGATGATGGTCTTGGGAACTCCATGAAGTCTAATTATCTCCTTAGCATATAACTGAGCTAGTTGCTCAATCGAATAGGTAATCTTGATTGCTAGGAAGTGGGCAGACTTCATCAACCTGTCCACAATTACCCATATCGCATCATATCCGTTTGTAGTCCTGGGAAGTCCTGAAATAAAGTCCATAGAGATATCTTCCCACTTCCATTCCGGAATTGGAAGTGGCTGCAGAACTCCTCCGGGTCGCTGGTGTTCTGCTTTCACTTGTTGGCAGGTCAGACAAGTGCTAACATGCTGAGCCACGTCTCTCTTCATACCGGACCACCAAAATTTCCCCTTCAGGTCTTGATACATTTTGGTGGATCCCGGATGCATCGAATAAGGGGTTCCGTGAGCATCTGCTAAAATTTCTCTCCGCAGCTCCGGAACATTAGGGATACATAGACGATCCCTAAGGTATAGTACTCCCCCGTCGGCGATACGAAAACCATCGTCCTTTCCTTCTAGGATCTCCTGTTTGATTCTCTGAAGACTCAGATCGCCATTTTGTTTTTCCAATATGTCCTCGAACAGCATCGGTGCTATTGTCATGGTAGAAAGCCGTCCGGAGATCACCTCGATCCCAAAATTCATAATTTCTCTTTCGAGTGGGCGGGGTAATATAGATATGGACATCAAGGTGGCACTCGACTTCTGGCTGAGTGCATCGGCCACTTTGTTTGCCTTCCTTGGATGGTAGAAGATCTCGCAGTCATAGTCCTTCACCAACTCAAGCCATCGGCGTTGTCTCATATTTAGGTCTTTCTGAGTGAAGAAATATCGCAGACTCTGGTGGTCTGTATAAATCCTACACTGCGCTCCATATAGATAATGCCTCCATATCTTAAGAGCGAAGACCACCGCTGCCAGTTCTAGGTCATGAGTGGGGTAGTTCTGTTCATGTTCTTTGAGTTGCCTAGAGGCGTAGGCAATGACCTTACCACTCTGCATAAGTACAGCTCCAAGTCCCAGTTTGGAGGCATCGTTGTACATGTCGAAACTCTGGTTACTTTCCGGAAGGGTAAGAATTGGAGCACTTGTAAGTCTCCTTTTTAACTCCAAGAAACTCCTCTCGCAGTTTTCCGTCCATTCGTACTTTTTATCCTTCTGGGTGAGAGCCGTTAGAGGGGCTGCGATTCTCGCGAAGTCCTCCACAAATTTTCGATAATAGCCCGCCAGCCCGAGAAAGCTTCTGATTTCGCTGGCGTTCTTTGGCCGGCTCCAGTTATTCACAGCTTCAATCTTTGTTGGGACTACCATAATCCCATCTTTGGAAATAATATGACCCAAAAAGCCTACTTGGTCGAGCCAGAACTCACATTTGGAGAACTTTGCGTACAGTTGCTTTTCCCGAAGAATCTGTAATACTATCTTCAGGTGCTCGGCGTGCTCTTCTTGGGTTCTCGAATAAATAAGGATATCGTCAATGAAGACGATCACAAATTTGTCGAGGAAGGACGAGAATACCCGATTCATAAGGTCCATAAACATAGCAGGAGCATTTGTCACGCCGAAGGGCATAACAACGAATTCAAAATGCCCGTACCTTGTTCGGAAAGCCGTCTTCGGAATATCATCCTGTTTCACTCTAACTTGATGATAACCAGACCTCAGATCGATTTTCGAGAAAATGGTGGCTCCCTTCAATTGGTCAAACAGGTCATCTATCCTCGGAAGGGGATACCTGTTTTTGATCGTCACGTTGTTCAGTGCTCGATAATCTATGCACATTCGCATAGATCCGTCTTTCTTTTTCACAAACAGTACCGGAGCTCCCCATGGAGAATGACTAGGGCGAATAAGTCCCTTATCGAGCAACTCCTGTAGCTGTTCTTGAAGTTCCTTTAATTCAACCGGCGCCATACGGTAAGGTGCCTTGGAGATCGGGTTAGTACCAGGAACCAATTCGATCTCGAATTCCACTTCTCTATCAGGAGCTAATCCTGGTAATTCATCCGGGAATACCTCTGGGTATTCGCATACAACCCTGACGTCTTCCAACTTCTGATCCTTCATTTGACTTGCGTCAACCACATGTGCTAGAAATCCAGTATATCCCTTGTCTAACATCTTCTGTGCTTTGAGAGTCGATAAGAATTTCCCGGTTCTTTTCCTTGGCTCTCCGATAAATTCAAACATAGAATCTGCCTCGGGTCGAAAGATCACCTTTCGCTTATGGCACTCGATAGAAGCACCGTATTTGCTCAGAAAATCCATTCCCATTATAACATCATAATCCTGCATGTCGAGTACTATCAGATCGCAGTAGAGTTCTCTTTCTGCGATTCCGACTGGCACAGCACGCAGCACGTGAGTGGATGTCATTATTTCTCCCGAAGGCAGGGTCGTTAAGAACTTGCCGTCTAAAACTTGTGGAGACATATCTATCTTCTTAGTGTATGGCACAGAAACGAACGAGTGCGTTGCCCCAGTATCAAATAATGCAGTAGCGTACTGACTGGAAATAAGTATTTGACCTGTGACAACCGTAGAAGCTTCCGCAGCGTCCTCCTTGGTAACAGAGAAAACCCTGGCACTTGTCATAGTTGGTGGGGCCTCCAACATCGGGGTACCTTCCAGCTCAGCTTGCATATAGTGTAGTTTCGCTGGTGCACCCTGGTACTGAACGAGTTGTTGGGGAGGGGCCTGGTTCTTGGTAGGACAGTACGCCGCCATATGCCCTTCCACTCCACAGGTGAAACACCGGTTCGTACCTTTGCGGCATTCCCCGAGGTGCCTTTTTCCGCATGTCGCGCACGGGGAAGGCTTGGACTGTTTATTTGCTGGGCCCCCTTGGGGGTTGTTCCATGGCTTCCGTTTACCACTTTGGTCTCCCCTCCAGTTAGCGTTGGTACTCTGGGGTTTTTGACCTCCTGAGCGATAATTAAAGGGGAGAACATCAAGGATAATGAAAGGAAGAATCGAGAATCCCGGAGTGAACTTGATTCTTACTTTCATTTAGCGCCTTCCTTTGCTAATTGATATTGTTCAGATAGTGCTCAGTGAGTAGGGCACCACTAAACAGCTCCTCGGCGGTCTGCGGTCTGTTAACTCCGCCGGCCACGTTCAGAGCTATTTCGGGCCGCAACATCTTCAGCATAAGTCGGACCCTTTCTTTCTCAGTGCGGACCAGCTCAGGGCATAGGCGAGCCAGTCGGTTAAATTTCTTCACGGCTTCATTGACTGAGAGGTTGCCCTGTCGAAATTCCGTGAACTCGTCGTAGTGTTTGTTTGTGACACGCATATTGAAGAATTCTTCGAAGAACTCTGATTCGAAATCTGACCACGTCATCTGGTTCACCTGTCTCTTGGCCTTGACCCTTTCCCACCACATTCTGGCATCCCCAGAAAGGCAGAATGATGCACACTTGATCTTCTCATGTTCAGGCCAGTCCAGCAGCTCCATTGTACTTTCTACTGTCTTGAACCATGCTTGGGCATCCCATGGTTCGCCGGCACCCGAGAAATTTTCCGGTTTCAGCCTCAACCACTGGATCAGATAAGCCTCTTGTCGTGCTACAGTGGTCGGGCCTGTCGGAGGGGTTTGCGTAACCGTGGGCGCGACGGGTATAGCAGTCTGGTTCACGGGTGGAGTGGTAGAATTTTCTTGTTGATTCATCAAGGTATTAATGGTTTGCTGCTGCTCGGTAACTTGACGCTGAAGCTGGGTCACTAATTGCATCAGGTCAGGCGATGGAGTTGTCTCATTAAGTCTGTTACTCTGTCTTCTAGCCATGCTTCTCTTCATAAAAAGACAAGTATGACTAATATAAGTTTTTGTTATTCTTACCCGCATATCCAATTCTAAAGTACTTGGTTTCATAAAAATAAGGTAAAGTATCGTTCATATTACATACCCTAAAAGTACTTTTTATCATAAGGTATCATTCATGCTTGCATATTCTAGAATCATAAGGTATCATCCACACTTGCATATTCTAGAATCATAAAGGAAAATAAGGTATGCATAGAGGTACTTACTTGGAAGCTGCAGGAAGAAGGCTTGATGTGTGTGTAGTGAGATGGCAAACTGCTCTGATACCAACCTGTAACACCCGTCTTTTTTCCAGACCTTACGGTGTGGCGAGAGACGGCGTTACGCTAACATACATATAGGCATATGAATATCTTACTGCAGCGGAAGCATTTAAAACTTTATACATATGCGTTTAACCCATGCAACTAATACTTGAATCATGTATACATGTCTCAACTATCATTCCTAAACATAGTGACATGGTAACTTAGCATATTAACATCATACTTAGCATCATGATATAAAGTCACATAAGTCATCCATTAGGGAACATAAGTAGCAAGTGCATATTTTTTTGACAAAACCATTATAAGTATAGCATGAGACTCGCAAAATATCGAACACGTGACAGAGTATAAACATTAAAAACTTTTCTTTTCTCTTGTCATGTCACTGCCACACACACACTCTTGCCCCTCCTGCTGCTTCCCCTACTATCCTCTTGTTTGATCTGCGGTATAAGAATGTAAAACTATAAGCACATAGGCTTAGTAAGACTCTTTCCTACTCACTAAAACCATACATCGCATAACAAAAAACATATAACATTCTTAACCTATAAAAGTTCTTGATACAAAACATAGGCATATAAAACACTTAACATAGCATGATTCTTGTCATAACATAACAACATGGCATGGTTCTTGTCATAGATATAAACATATGAAATACTTAACATGGCATGGTTCTTGGCATAAATATAAACATATGAAATACTTAACATGGCATGATTCTTGGCATAAACATAAACATATGAAATACATAACATGACATGGTTCTTGGCATAAACATAAACATATGAAATACTTAACATGGCATGGTTCTTGGCATAAACATAAACATATGAAATATTTAACATGGCATGGATGGATAACATGAATGGATGCACGAGTCAAATGCATATAACATAAGGATGCTTATTTGAAATCATAATTATAAATACTTAAACATAATCATAACATCATGGGGGTCCCCGGCTTGTACCACATACATACATCATATGCGCGCATACCTAAGTAAATACAAGGTAGCTAGTCTCGACCTACTAGGGTAGGAACAGCTACGGTAGTTCCAAAAACCGAGGCGTTCTTAAGGTGCCCATCCCTGTTGGACAGCTACGGTAGTCCCAGAACCGTGGACAGCTACAGTAGTCCAGAACCGAGGCATTCTTAAGGTGTCCATCCCTTGGACCCTTACTTCGGTCCGATACAAGCCCATTCATAAAGTAAAATAACTTTAATGCTTCATCATTCATAGAACATACATAGCATACTTAAAGACATAAACATAACCTTGTTACATGAAGCATGACATAAAGCATACTTGGCATTTCATCATTCATACTTAATTCATAACATCATTATACCCTCAAGGCATAAACATTATCTTCATTCATCATCTTCATTCATAAGACATGACATACATACATAATTATGCCTTAAGGCATAAACATCATTTTAGTTCATAAAGCTTGCATGATCATGGTACATAAGGTAAGCATGCATTTCATACATAGTACATGTCACTTAGCATACATAATCATAGTACCTATCATAAGCGTGCATGGGTAAGATTCATATGAACATGATACATACTACCTAGGTTCATGGCATTCAACATAGAACATGCATAGGTCTACTTAACCATATAGCTATCATAGGCGTTTAACCTAAAATATGCATCATTTTACACAAACATGAGACCTTCTTCATAACACATGTGTTCATGGCTTAGAACTTAAAATATTCATGAATGAAACCTACTAAACATGATATCTAACATAAACATACAAAATCATGAAAGCATAGCACTTAAGGTTAGGATTTTAGGTAACATAAAATTCATACCACATGCTTGAACCTATGTATGTACATCATAATAAGCCATAAACAAGTATTCTTGAAACCTTAACCCAACCCAAACCCTAATTGGGGTGCTTGGCCGAAAGTTGGAAGAAGAGGGATCCTAACATATAAGATACCATAAGTGAAGAAAACTCATACATTACATACTATGCCATAGGAAGCCATTAGAACCCATGATTAGGGCTAACCCTAAGTTTTAGCCCTACAAATTGACCTTGGCCGAAACCCTATAGGGTCCCAAGTACATGGAAAAATTATACACTTCCCAATTTACATCTAATACCTTACATATAACACCATAGGAAACCATTAGAACCTTTGCTTGGATTTAGCCCTAACTCCTTGCCCCATAACCTAACTTGGCCGAAACTTACAAGGGTCATAAGGCATGTAAAAATTCACATAAATCACCATTAACATCCCTTGCATCATGAGAAAACATAAGAAATATTATTAGAGAGTTAGATCCAATCCTAACCATGAAAACATGTTGGTGGCCGAAACTTGTATAGGGCTTTAGGGTGCTATAAAATTTCCCCAAGTCATAATTTATTCTTTATTTATCATAAGAAAACATTAGGGAGCATGAGTGAGGGTTTACATCATCCCCAAACCTAAATATAAGGCTTGGCCGAAACCCTAGGACCCAAGCCTCATGGTTTTCTCAACTTAGATCCTAAACACAAACTTAAATCATGATAGACATCAAGGAAAATAATTATACCATAGGTGAGGGAGTCTTACACTTGGTGTCTTGGTTATAGACCCTAAATAGAGAAGAGGATGAAGACCTTGTTGTCCCTTGATCACCCCTAGCCCTTGTAGCCTTGTAGGAAGCCTTGGATCTTCAAGAGAGAGTCCCCTTGTGAAGCTTTTCCAAGGGAGAAGACCCCTTGTGGGTTTCGGCTAGGAGGAGGAAGAAGGAGAGAGGGAAGCTTTGATGGAAGAGAAGAGGAGGAGAAGCTATAACTTAAGTGCCAAGTTATCTCTTCATTTCCCATCCCTCTCTTATATACTAAGCAAGGAGGCAAGTGAAGGGGCATGGTGCCTCTTTTCATGGTGACCCTTCACTTCCTTAAGCCTTAACTAAAATCCTCTTCATTCTCTACTAGCACTCCCTTGCTAGGTGAATTGGTTAGTACATGCATGGTGATACACTAGGTCCAAGGTTCAATTCTTGGTGCATGCTCTTCTTTTTATTACTTTTATAATTATTTTCGCCAAGACCCATATAAGAGCCCACTAAGGCTCATGTTAATATTTCTAATTGAAATCCATTTCCATTCATGATAAAATTTTTACCTAAGGTCCCTTAATGGCCATGGTATTAGAAGGGCCCATATAAGGCCCATTATTACTTAGCTTCTTAATCTATATGGGAAAATCATGGATAATCATGCTAAGGTTCATACTAGTATCCCTATGTTCCTCGAGAATCTATCTAGGCATGATAAATATTTTAAAGAAAATATTGAGAAAATTTTATGGGTCGTTACAGTTTTATCATTTGGTTTGAAATCGTGATGTTATGGATCAGATTTTTGGTGTCCTTATTATGGATCTATTTTCTAGAATTTAGCTGTGGCTTTGTGTTGAAATGGATCGGTGTTTTTATATCAATTGTTGATTTAAATAGATTGTTAGAATGATTATAGCTTGTTGTATATATCATAGGTTTGTATTGGTTTGTATTGGTGACCTAACTACTATGAGACACAGTCTATTTGGTTTTGTGTCTTGGAGTCGTATTGAATCTGTTAATGGATTATGTTAGGTCTGGAGATTTAGTAGACTTGATTTGACCTCTTGATTCTCTTTACCTTGTACACTTTGGATTTTGGAACCATGGGGTTGATGGATTAGGATTGGAGCTAATTTTAATTACGAAGAGTAACTAAGAGTATTCCATTTAATTGGAAGTAATTAGATGGAAAGGGACTGGTCAGGTTAATCCTAACACAGTTTAGGGATTTGGTAGCTAGTTACAATTTCTTTGTGATAGCTATTTAAATATGTCTTTTGATATAGGACCTTGATTTGGATTTATTGTTGCTGATTACTGGATGGGTGGTTCCTTCTGCTTTGATACGGACTTCTACTCTTGGAGGTGGGTACTTCTTGCTTGTATCTGTAGATCCACTTTATCTTTATGCATGGCTAGTTGTTATTTATGCAGTAGGCTGATATTGACCTTTATCTGCTACCGTTTTGTTATCCTGCTTGATACTTATACTTGACCTTGGATATGATCTAAATTTTCTTCTATACAGTCTCATTTATTTGTTATCTGATTCCGTATAGCATTAGTATGAGCATGAGTATGTGGATAGGGTTTAGCATACCATTTTATGGTTGCATTGGTTGATTCTGGTCATACTTGCACGTGTGTCTAGATATGGACTGATTGGGTTATTATGGCATGTCACCTGATATTTGCATTGGTTGATTCTGGTCATACTTGCACGTGTGTCTAGATATGGACTGATTGGGTTATTGTGGCATGTCACCTAATATTTGCATTGATTGATTCTAATCATACTTGCACGTGTGTCTAGATATAGGATTGATTGGGTTATGATGCATACATATGTCCTGTGCATGATAGATTGAGTTATGTGTCAATGACCTGGTAGGGGTTGCATGTGTTAGTCATGCACCATACCTGCACTGTTGCATGTCGGCGATCGGCGACTCCCTTGTGGTTGAGTCTATCGTCTTCCGGCACATGATGTGCACACACGGCCACTCATAGGTTAGTGGATACCACTGGGTGTGTGCATTTGCTCTGTAGTGCTCCGCTCGTCCGCTCAGGGGTAGTGGTTTCGGAGCGTGGTAGCACACAGAGATCCCTTCTCTTTCCATAGACCAGAGAAGATGAGAGAGATATCTCCCCCATATATACATGGGGCGGAGCGATAGCTCCACCATCATCCTGTCTACTCGGTCACTCAGAGCAGTGATGGCAGAGTGCGGACAGTGTCACAGCTCTACCCACTCGGCCGACACAACGTTCCTGTCTCGGTGGCTTGACTGGTGTTAGGGGGTGACCATGACATTGCATCATGTGCATATGATGCATTTGTGCATTGATTGTGTTTGTTGCATTTACTTGCTGCACTTGTTTGACATGCACATACAGGATATACTTTTGGTATGGTTTGTTGACCCTGCACTTGCTCGTATGGTACGAGTCCTCTTATGATCATGATAGACTGATTTCTGGTATGTACAGTCCTTTATTATTTCAGTTATGCATACTTCTGATATTATTATGGAGATTGTATCCTGTTGTTTCTTTATAGCTGCTTTAGCTACTTTTCTGCCATGCATATCTTTCCATATACCCGCAGAGTCCACTTGGACTCACCACCCATCGTAATATTTTTGTTTCAGGTTGATAGCTCGCCGGAGGAGCCCAGTTGCCCGTCCTAGTCCCTACGACTCCGTGGTTGGGTGCTTCCGCGTTGGTTTTCATTTTGATAGCATTTTTTATGCGTTGTATTCGTTTTGCATATACCGTGGGCTTGTATTGGATTTATTCGTACAGTATTGTATTTATTAGTCCTCTATTGGACTTTGTGTTTGTGGTTTTGCTACGCACCTGCCCAGGGGGCAGCTCAAGTGAGTATTACAGAGTTTAGCATTTCAATATGTTCATTTTCATATATTATATATCTGTTTTGAGGCCTGAGGCCAATTTATAAACTGCGTGTGTTGTGTGTATGTGTAAATTGTCCGCCGGACAGGGGAGATGCTGTCCGATTTTATATTGGATCAACGGCTCCATTGGTCTTGGGGCGTGACAGATTTAGAGTAAGTACATTAGAGCAATTGTTTTCTACTTTGGAACTTCATGAATCTCGTTTTGTAGCAAAGACTAAGAAAGTAGACATCATCACACTGAACATAAGGAAGATCCAACTCGATCGGGAATCTTGGATTGATGACGAATCAACAAAAATGGTAAGTTCTTTTAAAAGCTTTTTTAAAGCTAACAAATTTTCAAGAACGCAGAAAAGAAGACGGTCTCCAAAGAAGTGAATAATCAAATGTTACAACTGCAACGAGGAGAGACACTTGAAGGACCAGTGTCCTAAAGTCAAGAACCAGTCAAAGAAGAAAAAGGCACTGAAGGCTACCTGAGATGAGTCCTCGTCAGAAAAGTCAGAAGGTCAAGAATACGTGGGACTAGCGCTGATGGCAAGTCATTAAGAAGGGAGTATTGATGAAGGGGGAGAAATGTCAAAAGAAAGTGACGATGAAGTAGGAACCTCGCTTTTCGAAAGCGACCCGGTAAGTGAGGTTTGTTTTCTTCCTCATGATCAGTTGTATGCAGGAGTTAAAGCCTTGCTCAAATCTAATGGTAGATTAGAACAAGAAAATTTGAAATTAAAAAATGAATTGACACTTACATCCTCTTCTGATATTTTAAAAAATGAAAATGACAATTTGAAAAACCTAGTGCAAAAATTAGAATTTGATATTGCATATTTACGCCAAAAGAAAAATAGCATTCCTGATAATTTAAATTGGTATTTTAAAAATCATAAGGGTCAATTTAAAAGAGTGCTCAAAAGCTAGATTCCGCCTAAGTTTTTAATTAATCCCGTAAACAGAAACTTATTTTGGGTTCCTAATTTGTATTAAACTGATAAGTTTTTTTGTTATTATATATGTGCGTACCTTTTTTTTCTAACAAAAATTATGTCTTTTTTTTTTTGCAGAATTATGTTGTCCATCTACAGGAATTCTTCAAAAAATTTTGAATATTTTTTTATTTTTATGATTTTCTGCTCGAAATTTAAAATTAAAATTTTAATAGATAAATAATTTATTTTCATAGATCCAATTTTTCATGATTCAGATATAGTGAAAAGAACTCAATATAATTGTTTCAAATTTTTCAAAGCATTTCTCGAATTTTTTATAATTTATTCCTCAAAAACTCGTATCTGTTGGTTTTTTTCATTTATTTTCGAACTTAATGAACGAATTTAAAATCAAAATTTTTGTCCAAACTCATATCTTCATCTTCGACTTTAACAAAAATATTCAGATATTTTTTATAGATGTTTAATTTTTTATGAATTGTTTATTGAAATCTAATTTTTTTAATTTTTAAAATTTAATAGAAAAATATTTTGGCCAGATCTGATTTTCTAGGATCTCCACATCAGCTGTTGATTTTGTCAAAATTTTTCGAAAAAATATGTCATTTTCAATTTGAAAAATCTGTGGCAACGCGATTTTTTTTCACTTAGAATATTTTATTATCACACTCAAAATTTTCCTCCCTAATTATGTTTCCCCAATTTTTGTTGTTATCAAAGGGGAAGTGTAGGACTGACGTTCAGAGGAGATAGTTTTTTTTTTTTGCATAATCTTTATACTTAAACTGTTTAACTTAGTTAAGTTTTATTTTTTTGTTTAACCCTAACTACACCTAGGTTGATGCACATCAAAACGGGGGAGATTGTTTGTACCCCGGTTAGTTTTGATATGATCAACTAGGTTAGGTTATGTCCTGTATTTTCTAATCCCTCTGCTAAGTGTGCAGGAGCTTTGGTATGGAGGAAATCAAGCGTAAGACGTAGCGGACGAGAAGGATTGTGCGGGGAAGTGAGCCGATGGGCTTGGTGCAATCCGAGGGGCGCGGAAGTTGCGGAAGAGTACGCTGGTGGATCGAAAAGGATGTGCGCGATGTCTGAGGGACGGGAAGCTGGGAGGAAGCACGCTCGAGCGGCGAAAGGCCAGAGTCGAGTTTGGGTGAGCCTAACTCCGGTTGGCCGAAAATCCAGAAGACGAAGAACAAAAGGTTGGTCAGTTTGACCAAGTCAAAACTAGGCGCCCGATAAAGGGGAGATTTATTTGTTGCTAAGAGGACTCGAACCTGGAACCTCAGTCAACACATGTCTCCATGCTTACCACTTGGGATAGCGGGGAGTTGCTGTCGATGTTACCACTTGGAGATCACAACAGCGAAGTCTCGAGCAGAAGATAAAGTTTTAATTAAAACATTATCTCTTAAAAGGATAAGGTTTTATCCTTTAATCAGATCTAATGGTTGCAGTTTAATCTCATCCAAGAACAATCGTCCAGATTGCATCCATGGATCAACGACCAAGAGAAAATTCATCAACAATCAACAATCCAGATTTATTCTCTTAGGCTATAAATAGGCTTAGAGTTAGCTTTAAAATTAATTCATTCCATTGTAAAAAGTCTAAGTGTGCTTTTGTTGTAAGATTTCTCCGCCATAAGGAGATTTTTATTGAGCGGCCACTGCCTTGGAAGCAACGTTCTCAGTTGCGACCAAGTTTCTTTTTAAAAGACGAGTACCTCTAAATTTTATAACCGTCTATTCACCCCCTCTAGCCGGGCCAACCCAATCCAACATATCTTACATGCTCAAATTTTTTTACATGCTCTAAAAAGTAATGATAGATATAATGGTAGGATTAATTGATATTTTAGAAATCATAGGGGTCAAATTATAAAAATACCTAAAAATTATATTCCATCAAAATTTTTGATAAATCTAGTAGGTAGAAATTTATTTTGGATTCCCAATTCAGTAATGAATTGTTAGAGAGTACTTTTTTCATGGTTTTTTTTTAATTTGCTGAAATTTCTATATTTATATAAAAATCTCTCAAAGTTCTTTTTCTAGATTTAATGTGTTACAAAAGTTTTTATGATAGACACAGATCAAATTTACCCACAATTTTTTTTTGAGATTTTTTTATTGTTAAATGAAATTTTATGAATTTTTTATCAGAAATTAAAATTTTAAATTTAAAAATACTTCAAACTTTGTTTTTAAAAAACCTGTTTTTTTAAAAGTTAACTGTTATATTTTGTTTATTCCAAAAAATTATCAAGATTTTTAACATTAAAAATCAATTTTAAAAATTTTATTTTAAAGGAATTTATGCTTCTACAAATAAATTAATATTTCTCATTCAAAAAAAATTATTGTAAAATAATTTGTATAGTTATATTTGATATTTTGATATGTTCACAAAAAGTTACAGAATATTTAGACTAATGGATAATTTCTTATGACTTTTCTATCAAAAAAATGAGTTTTTATATTTAAAATTTCACAAAAATAAATTTTTGTCAAAATCAATTTTTCTGTAAATCTTGGTTAAATATCACAAACTTTAAAAAAAATAACAACATATTTTGTTGAAGAAATCTATTTTTAAGGATTTATTTTTCAAACCTACTATTCTTGGTTAAAACTCTTTTTGCATGAATTATTCAAATTAAATTTCTTTCCGAAGACTTTCCAAACTTTAGTTTGCCTTGAAAATTATTTCAATAGTTTACAATCACTTAGAATATTCATTTTATGTGATCAAAAGGTATGGGGGTTTTATTTTGTTTTGCTATATCTTTTCTACTTGATTGAATTATCTGTGTTATTGTTTTTACTAGTTTCTTAATTTACTTGTTTATTTCCCTAATTTAACTTAGGTTAATGTATATAAAAAAGGAGGAGGGTGTATGTAGCTGAGTTGGTTTTGATGTTATCAACCGAGTCATGTTAGGTCCTATTGTGGATTGATTTCTCGTGTCTAAGTATGTTGGAACTTAGGAGCACAAGAAGTCAAGCGAAAAATACAATGAGTGAGAAGGATGACATGGGAAGCGAGTCGATGGGCTCGGTGCATCCAAGGGATGGAAAGTTACGAACGAGTACACCAATGGAGTGAAAAAGAAGCGCGCGACGTCCGAGGGATGAGAAGCCGAGGTGAAAGTCTGCTTGAGGAAAGGGTCAAAGTTGCGTTCGGATAAGCTTTACTCCGGACGACCAGAGAATCACCCAAGCATCGAATAACTGGTCAACCTAGAGTTGATCAGGTGCCTGGACTTGGTTCAGAAGCCCGAACTCCAGGCGCTTGGACCTGGTCTAGGCGCCCAGACTCTAGGCCCCTGACTTAGTCTAAGTGCCCAGGATATTACGTCATCACTGACCATTGCGTAAGCGGATCAACTCGGAATCCACATCAACATAGTCTAGGCATCCAAACCACTTCCAGACACTTAGATAGTGAAAAGTTCTTCTAATGACCGTTGACGACGGGATCACATTTGATGAAATCCAGGGGCCCAAATAGTGCCACATCAGCAACAGCTAATTTTTCCAATAAGCTATAAATAGAACCCCTAGAGCTTAGAATAAACAACACACTATGTGCTTTTTTTTCTAATTCTGTTCTAAATTGTCTGTACGATCAACTACTATAGGGGGCTTCTCCGCCTCTGACTGTTATTGAAGATGGAGTTATTACTAGTGCTTTGAACCACCTTTGATTAGCAACCACCCATGTTACAAAGCAAGTAAATCATGAGTCTCTTATTTATTTTATGTTTATTGTTTTTGGTAACTAATAGTGTGTCCTTACTAGAATAGAAAGCAAGAGATTGAGTTTAACTTTGTAACGTTATTATTTATTCTATATGTATCTATCACTAACCTCTAGATGAAGGCTACTGTTAATGAAGTGATCACAATACACTAACCTCTAGAGGCATCTATCCTAGGTGCATCTACTCTAGAAACAATGACTCCAAAGGTACCTTCACCCTCCTGAAGCCTACTCTTTTGCTTGGGTATAATGAATGTATGACACATCAACAATGGATTAGTATCCCAACAACGCAAATTAATAAAATGGGAATGGAATTTGACTAATCATTACCTAGGCGCCATTGACGAATTGAATGAAGACACTGATGGGAGAAAAACATAATACTATGTTCAACCTAACTGTTGGAGAAGTGAAATCGATTGCTAGAAACATCACTACTAGTGAACACAGTGGTGCACGTCTGAGACAAGAACAGAATCCTTATGCAGACATAAGCCTTGAAGAGTGATTGAAAGACCTGAAACATCTTGTTGGAGAAGAGAAAAAAGATTTATTGGAGGAGTTGTTCATGGGAGAGAGGGCTAGATAGGTCACCAAAAATATAGTTCGAGAGCTCCTAACGCCACTAATGTAAGTATCTTGTGCTAGTTTTGATGTAGTCAACCAAGTCAAGTTAGGTCATGTTGGGTTTTGGTCTTTGTGTATAGGAACTTAGAACTATAAGATGTCAAGTAGAAGATGCAGTGAGCGAGAATGAGTGTACGGGAAGGGAGCCAACATACTTGGTGCATCCGAAGAACAAAAAGCTATGGAAAAGTACATAGGTGGAGTGAGAAATTGGAGAGGAAGACTGCTCAAGAAGAAGGTTGGATGATTAGAAATCACCCAGAAGTGCAAGGAGACTAGTCAACCAGAAGTTGACTAGAATCGGGGTGATCATAAGCTATTTAGGGCGCTCGAATGCTAGGAGCTTGGATCAATATGAGCGCTCAGAGTCTCGGGCACTCGAGTCATTCTGGGGCATTTGGATTCCTAGGCGCCTGGGAATGCTGCCATTGCATACATGCACCCCGAGATGAGCCACGTCAGCAACAACATAACTTTTCCAGGCTCTATAAATAGAGCCCTTTTACCTTAGAATTAGAATAACAAATTATACTCGGTTTTCTAATTCTATTCTATGCTTTCAACGAGTGTAAGAAGTTTCTTCGCCTTTATTAAAGGAGTTTGATAGTAGAGCTTTCAACGTCTTGGATTAGCAACCACTTGTGGTATTGGTGAGATCGATAGAGGGGGGTGAATATTGATTCGAAAAATTTCTCGGATTTACGAAAGAGTATACGCAGTGGAAATATTAAACACAAGTCAAAAATGGTTGTTCTATTGGCTCCTCTTGGACTAAAGCCTCAATATAGACTATCTAGGAAATGAATTTTATCCTTGGGGATCTAATAATGATTTATTCCTGCTTGATTTATCAAGCTAAGTTTAGAGACCCATGTTGGCGCCGGAAGCACCAAAGTCAAACCTTTGTTTTGATAATGGCAAAGGGTTCAGAAGTTAAGATTTGGTTGTGATCTAACAAGCTGATTAAGTGTGCAGGAAAGTCCTAGGTACACTAGGCACTAAGTCCTGGTTCATTGAATTGGGCACTAAGTCCTGGCCGCGGGCTGGGCAACTAAGTCCTGATCTAAAGTTGGGCACTAAGACCTGGCGAGTGAAGTTGGGCACTATGACCTGGTCGAGGAGTAGGCACCGAAGACCTGGTGAGTGAAGCTTGGCAAAAGTCCAATTGGAGGAGTCGGTTGGCAAAAAAGGTAAATTCTCCCGAGAGGAGTATGTTGGGAACGAGATGGCTATAGAGGGGGGGTGAATATAGACAATCGCTTGCCCCTTGCAAACTTATCACGATTTCTGCAACTCAAATATCAGTAGCACAGCGGAAAGAGTGGAAAACAGAGTATGCAGAAAAACTAAACGAGAGCGAAACAACCACAACTAGCAAGATCGCTAACAAGGAGGGTTTACAAGGTTCGGGGATAACTTGCCCCTACTCCTTGGCGTGCCCTTGAGGTGGGCGATCCCTTGATCGTCGGCAGATCAAGCCCCGGTCAACACCGGATATGAAGCAACCTCCTTCTCGGTGGAGAAACCTCTCCACAGCGTGTTTCACACAATGATATATAATGAGCACAATGAAACAACAACAAGAAGGATCTTACTCAAACTCTTAGCAAGGACAAAACACAGCAAGCTTCCCTGAGCTCCACCCAGTGGCGATCTCACGCAGACCCCTGTCTGCTTCGTGTCTTCCCACTGTCGGACTCCAAGCTTCTTGTTTTCTCCTTCAAGCGCTCAAGTATGATGATTGCTCCTCTATAGCTTGCTTAGAATGGTTGAAGAACTCAAGAACAGCAAGCTTGTAGCAGCAGAACGCAAGAACACAAAGCAGTTTTTCAAACTGAATCACTTGCTCGAAAAAGCTCTACCGCCTCGTCTTCTCGCGCTTCCTTTTGTTTCTCCACCAAGCGACAAGTGACCACATCTCTGTAGCTCCCAGCTACTCATCTGCCAACGCCAGCCTCTACTGAGCTATCTCTGGACTCACTGAGCTCCTCAGCCAAGCTCCAGTCTCAGCCCCAGTCTTCGGCTCGCCGTTGCAACCTGAGATGTGAAAAGGGACAAACCTGCTCCAAGGAAAGCACGCTTTGACTTCTCCTTGAGTGTTTGAATCCTCCCCTGTCACCTGAAACTCAATCAGAGCATTAGAGCAGAAGATCACACAGCATATCACATACATCAGCAAATCCGATACGATCAGACGCTCTGACCGCGTCTGACAGTGAAATTTGAATTAAAGTGATCGGTCACCGGACCGATCCAGGGTGTGTGGATCGATCACCAGATCGATCCACTGCTTTGCTGGGGTTCCCAGCTCTCGAAGCTATACACGCCTGATCGGTCACCAGACCGATCAGGGTGAATCCTGATCGGTCACCAGACCGATCAGATTGGATCCTGATCGGTCACCCAGACCGATCAGAGCAGATGAACAGTTACTTTTTAATCAAACCCAAGATTCCTGATCGGTCACCGGACCGATCCAAGACTTTGATCAGCAAGGGAACTCACTCACTGTTTGCTCCCTGATCGGTCACCAGACCGATCAGGAGCAAGACAGCAAGGAAGCAGCCTGCTCCCTGATCGGTCACCGGTCCGATCAGGAGCCACACAGTAGATTCCCAATCTCACTGTGCGCTCCCTGATCGGTCACCAGTCCGATCAGACATAGCTGGATCGGTCACCAGACCGATCCACTAAGGAGCAGCGTGCCAATGTCCCTGATCGGTCACCAGACCGATCCAGTGACTCAACCCTAGCCCTCCAAGCTAGGAATTCATCCACCTTAGCCCCTCCAAGCTAAGGATTTTTCCATCTAACTCTCCAAGTTGGGAATTTGCACCTAACCCTCCAAGTTAGGACTTTTCACCTAGCCCTCCAAGCTAGGACTTTTCACCTAGCCCTCCAAGCTAGGACTTTTCACCCAACTCTTCCGAGTTAGAACATCATCCAACCTAGCCCTCCAAGCTAGGCACCTGACCCTCCAAGCCAGGACTTTTTCACCTAATTCTCCAGGATGGGAATTTGCACCTAACCCTCCAGGTTAGGACTTTTCACCTAGCCCTCCAAGCTAGGACTTTTCACCCAACCTTTCCGAATTAGGACTTTTCCAACACCTAGCCTCCCAGACTAGGACTTTTCCAAACACCTAGCCTCCCAGACTAGGACTTTCAACACCTAACCCTCCAGGTTAGGATTTTCCATCACCTAGCCCTCCAGACTAGGATTTTCCACACCTAACCTCTCAGGTTAGGATTTTCCATATCATGCCTAATCCTCGATCAGGACTTAATCATCATAATCATCACACCTAACCTCCCAGGTTAGGATTTTCCATATCATAATCATCCTCCTAAACTAAAATCGTTATCAACACCAAAACAACAATCAGGGCCAGACTGCATCAACAGAGTAGGTGAGGACGCGTTCCCCGTAGGAGGGAACATTAGGCGTCGGTTCGACCTAGGGTTCCATTTGGGAAACCCAAAGTCAGAACCAAGACAGCTTAGGTTGTAAATAATGTCTAACATATCATTTGCTTCTTGTGTTTTGAAACTAACCCTGGTTGCAGGAAACGAAGGGACTGTGTTTCTGCAGCTCAGGCGCCTCATTGGAAGGAGGCACCTCACTGACCGAGACCATCGAAGCAAACTGCCACGAAAGCTTTTGGACCAAGTCAAGCTAGGCGCCTGTGTTAACACAGGCGCCCCAGACAGCTCAGGCGCCTCAATGAAGGGGATAAGCGCTGACCGAGCCTGTGGATTAGAGTTTGTGCAGGAGAGGCCACGTGTCAGGCGCCCCCTTCAACACAGGCGCCCAGGAGACGACTATAAAAGGGGGTTGACGGACCCGATTTAGCTAATTAAAGTTGTCACGAAATGTGTGGATCCGTCAGAATTTAGAATTTATAAATGTGCTGGAAACCTTTTTTGCAATCAAAATCTGAAAACGTAGTAAAGGGGCCACAGGTCGTATTTTTCCTCGGGACTAGTTGACGTTGTGTGATTCAAGCTCGTGTTTATGTGTCGTTTGTAAATTTGGGTTTCGAATATGATTTGGGTTTGGTTTCAATCGGAAATGAAAATGAAATGAAAAGAAAAGAATTTTAACCCTGGAGCTTAACTCGGCAAATGGCAATTAAGGGACTCAACTAATAAAAAGAAAACTTAATCTGCCAAGAATTCAAGTTTGCAGAAATTGAAGAACAAAATCTGTTATCAAGTGCAACAATTCAAACAAATTGCGTTCTACTTCAGGAATTACTCAACCTAATAAGCAACAACCAATGCTAAAGTCTCAATTGATACCCCTGCCGGAATGACGACTGATGAGTTGAAAAGGAAGCTCGAATTCAAAAGCAAACCTAATGAAACACAACTGACATCAACCAGTTGGTTGAAATTGCATTCAATACACAGTTCAGAATCAATGAAATTGATACTCAGCGTTGAAGAAATTCCAGACACAAACAAAACTACTGAACTGCAGGAACAAGCTGCAGAAATTCAGAGAATGAAAACAGGGATGCATGTAAGATTTGATTGTGAAATCAAACAAACAAATGGGCTGGAAGTGATGTTCAGAAATAAAATGCAGAGCAAGCTTAGATCTAACACATTGGCACACTCAGTGTTATCTCAAATTTCAGGGATTAAAGCTGGTGCAAGGCTGAATCTGAAATAAGCTGCAAACTTCAGAATCAACAGTTGGTATGCAGAAAGTAAACTGTCACGCCAGGAGAAATCAGAACTCAATTGATGTGCAGGTTGAAAACTTGATACACAGCAATGAAAAGCTGAACAAATTGCTGAAATTGTAGTTAAACTAAGTGCAGAAACAAATTGCATATGTAGTGGAATTGATGCGCAACAGATACTGATTTTCAGGAACGAAAATATGCAGAAATGGCAGCTCACACTCCTCTTGGGTGCAAGGTTAACCCAGCTACTGATGTGAAGCCATTGAGTGTGAAGTAAACAAATCGGGAGTAGACTTTAGCAGTCAATAAATGCAGAAACTAACTCAATTGAAACAAACTTTCCGAAACCAATCATGATGTGCAGAAATGAAATGGATAACTTGCTGAAATTCAGATTTGCAGTTAAACAGAAATAAACCTATGCGATCTTAAGTCGAGTGCACTAATTCAAATTCAGAATAGGATTCACTAAGCTAGAACTCACTTGAAACTAATTCAGGGCTGATAAACCTACTTGCACACTTGGAAACCTAAGCTGCAGAAATTGAAAAGTTGATACGCAAGCTATAACAGGGACACAAACTGATACGCAGCAAGTAAACAAGAATTGAACTCGAATTAAAATCTAGCATCCACTAAACACATTCCCTAGCTATTAAACTTGCAGAAGGAAAAGTAATTGAAGCTAAAACAATTACAGAAACTGAAACAGAAGTGCAGAAATAGAGATTGCGGCAGAGGTTAAACTACAACTAAGAACTGAAAGTGCCATAAGAAATCTAAATCTCAATCTCTCATCTCAGCTCAAAAATCCCTTGCTGTCACTCAAGGATGAGCCTCGAATTGAGGAAGAACCGATCCATACCAGAAAATTACAGCAGCTGAAAGAAATTCAGAACTAAAGTTACGACAGAAATAGAAAATTACAGCTAAAACTGAAATTGCGATAAGAAATCTAAGCCTCAATCCTTCCCTAGCTCAAGTACTCCTTGTTCGTCACGCAAGGGTGAGCCTCGAACCCGCAAGCTCAACAAATCAGTGGAAAACAGCCCTTGCGATTCAAATCCATTCAAATCCTGCTCAAGCTGAAAACAGCCATCGAATTCTTCAACCTCGCTGTGGTGGATTGCGCCGATGAATTGGGAATGCTCCGAGCCTTCCAGGGAACCCCTCCAGATAGCTAGGATGAAATGAAATGGTACACAACAGAGATTGACGAACTCAAGTGACAGAGCTACTGAAACCTCACGAAACTCTGTCTTTGGACAAAATTCAAGCTGGAAACTTCTCAGCGAGCTCTCCCCACTGACCTAACACTTGTTCTAATGAAGGATTTGAGGGGTCGCGCCCCTTGGATGAAGAACTACTGAAGAAAAGCTAAGAACATACGAAGAAGGAAGAAGCTGCGGCGGAGACGCGACAAGGGTGAGCTGCGGAAATTTCTGATTAAATACTTAAACATGGACGGCCCTAATTGATTTGGATGAATCCAACAGCTGATCTTGCTCTGATTTGAGCCAAACTTTGAGAATGTTGATATGGGGTCAGGATCTGCCTCGTGGTAGCTCGGATCCTCCAGATGTGCAGCTGATGGTCCAGATCAACTTAGTCTTTGAATGGACGATCTAGAGCCCTCTGAGCTTGATCCAACGGTTGAATGAGCTCTGATTGGGATGAAACCTTCAGATCTTGAGCAGAGTGCTTGATCAACCCTAACCCTAGCTCGGATTGCTTCAGATAGTCCCGGATGGCTCAGATCTAGCTGCTTTTAAATCGGACGGCCCAGATTTAATCATAATCTTGATAACTCGATCCGGGTCACTTCCGACTCAAGTTCGACCCAATATGCCCTAGATCCATGAACCTTTCATGCCTACAAAAATAGATCAAAAATTTAGTGGCCAAATAATCCAATTTTATGCAAATTTGCAATTAAGTCCAAAATAAGAGTAAGTTCTAAAACCTAGGGCAATTTCACAATTAAGCAATAAAAACATAGGTCAAACATGGATTTTAACAATTAAAATAATCAATAAAATGGTACTTATCAGGGGTTCACCCCCAAGGCTTCAAAACAACTTACAAATCTCGCTTTCAACACTTTCGCTCAAGCGCTACGCTCCGGCACGCTCTGCATTCGCAATTCAAGCGCCGACAACGACCCGTTGCTCCGAAATTCCATCCACTTCGGTCGTCGCTAAAATCGTTAATTTTCTTAAGTGTTGTAACTGTTTTTTTCGATTCTGTATCTGTACTCAAAACTATAATCATTTCTACGAATATAGAATTGTCCAACGTAAATGGTCAAGGACCGTGGGCCTTGGAGTAGGAGCCGACCGCGACTCCGAACTAAGTAAAACAAATCGTGTTAGCGACTTTGCTATACTATTTCCGCTGCATATTTCTCTTTACTGTCTGAAAATTTTCGATCGATATTCACCGCCCCCCTCTATCGATTTACTCCGATCCAACATCAACCTCTTCTACCTTAGCATTATCCACCAAGGTATGTTAGTGAGCGGATTAGGTCAAAACAGCAATGTTTTTGCGCATGTTCATAAAAAATTTTATATTGATTTGTCAAATATGAAAATGTTTCAGTTTGGTTCTTAATAAATTTGTAATGCTTACAACTTGTAAGCTTCAGATGACTTTAGACAAATATTACATTGGTGTAGTGTGTTAGGTCACTTTAACAATTTTTTTGAAGCATTTCAAATTTTACATAGTCAATACATTGCGAAGATCAAAGAGTCTTCCTTCAGTGTTTTCTTGGACATACCAGAATTGCAGCATATCCGTAGAATTTTGGTTAATATATTTGAAAGTTGAGATTCAACTTTGCAAGTTTTTAGATTCTTAGGCAACACTTTTAGTTATGAATTGTAAACACTAACTATAATAAGATAAAATAGGGATAAAGAGTGTTTTCAGACCCAATTCAGTGATTTCATTTCAGGCCTACCGAGGGCCTGAAATAATTTCACTTCAGGTCTATATTCTTGAATATTACTAAATATTTTTAATGTTGCATTGTTACAGGGTACAGTGAACCGAGGTGTTTCAATCCCTATTAATTCAACTAAAGCATCGGGTGACCTCTATCTTACTTACTTCTCAAAAGAAAAACAACCTACCAGAACAAGAATTGAGGAGTTACTTAAGTATTATGTTAAAAGTGTTGAATCAGAGGATGATGTTGTATTAGTGTGTAAATTTTATATTTTGTATATATTTGTATGTGTCTTATTTTCATCTAGTACATATAAGGTCCCTCTAGATCTTGTTGATATAGTAGATGATTATAAGAATCTTGGTAGATTCAACTGGGTTGAAGTCATCCATCAATTTTTATCTTCATAATTACCTAAGATTGGGGACTTATTTTTATCTACTCAAAGATACCACACTAGCACCACCCTCCCTTACCTAAAGGGATTTGCTGACCTTTTGGCAGTGAGTATAATTTTATTGTTAAATTTTATAATATTTTGTTGTCGTTTATATATTTGTATGTAACACTTGGTATAGGCATGGTTTTTGGAGCATGTACCAATTCAAAAATCATACAATGTTCAAGAACCCCAAATAAATAAGTAGAGGAATATTCCTTTGCATATTAGTAGGGTGAGGGCCTTTGTCGACCGACTCTCGCCCGAAAAGGTAATTATTCTAAACTGTGACCTATGTTAATTTGATATGGAGTTGTTAACATTTATGTACTTGTTAATTGACAGGTGATAATTGAAATAATTCCTAACTTAAATGAAAAAATATTGTTTGAGAACCTTGATATCGGTGATGACATTCCACGCCCAATGGAGACATCACAAGGAGATGACACAGAAGCTGTAAGGCAAAGTACTAAGGGATGTGGTGACTGCATTCTTAAAGACAACCGAATCAAGGAGCTATCAACGGAGAACATGTTTTTGAATGAAAGGGTTAAAGAATTACTTGCAATAGAGGACCTGAAATCAGAGGTCCTGAAATTAGAGGACTTCAGGACTGATCTATGATCATATTTTGCTTACATTGAATTAGATAAGGTGAAATGTATCATAGTATTGGAATATCTCTTTAAGTGACAACATTAACCACAACTAGTTTTTTTTTATAATATTATCGTTGTACAATATACAAAATATATACATTCATTTCTCCTGCTTACAAAATATATACTTCAAGCAGAATATTCCTATATACATACCAGTAACTTAAGAACCTGGGGCTGGCGACATTCTACAAGTCTTTCGATTATGACCAAGTTGTTTGCAGTAGCTGCATTTGAGTTTTACCTTTCCATTGTGTCTCGACTCAATCCGTGCCTTCTTTCATCTACCGGGTTGCACAAGGCTACGAGGACATAGAACTATAATGTTGTTTACACCCTTAGACCAAAACTCCTTACTTCGACAAGGGTAAATACGATCCATGTAAATGACATTCCAATTTTGTGAATAAAATAATGCTTACAATATAGGAGTGTATCCATGTTCTGGTGAATGATGACGGCAATAGCATGTGAGCAAGGGAGTCTTGAATTTTGAAACTCCCCACATTGACTATATTTTTTTTCCAAATCAACAATATATGAAGTGCCCCATGTCTCTACTTCCATTTCTGATTGAGAGTACGGGTGAACCTTATATGCTCTAGCTCTCTCTCTCCTTGAATCCATTTCTTTTGTAGCATGAGGTGTCAAAGCAACATACCATTTTGAGACTTCCTCTCTACGGTTAAAGAACCATTGAGTTACCTTTCTTCTTGTATTATCAATTAACCTATTTATGGGAAGTTCATGTGTAGTCTTGAACAAAGCATTTAAACTCTCTACACAATTAGTAGTTAGCATTCTGTACCTTCTCCCAGTAAAGTGCGCATTAGCCCACCTTTTAGGGTCAATATTTTGAAGCCACTTATGGGCTTCTGGATGTTTTTCAAGCATTAACTGCATTATAAGATCATATTGGAGTGTTGTGTTTGCTCGTGCTGCTGCCCAAAACAAACCTAAATTTGCTCTACTTCTAGTATCGGTTACCATATTACAAGACATATGGTGGCAACAAAAAGCATGATGCGCGTTTGTGTACACTTTCTAACTGCTGATATAATGTCACGATGTCTACCTGATACTATGGTCATTGACTGTTCATCGACGGCAAAGAACCTCTTTGTATGCTCCAAAAACCACTCCTATGCAAACCCACATTCAACTTTAGCTATTCTAAAGGCAATTGGGAGAATATTGTCATTACCATCAATCACTGTAGCAATCAACAATACACCCAGATACTTCCCTCTTAGATGTGTGGCATCAATTCCGATAAGTTTCACAAATAAGACCTGAATACTATTGATGCCGAAAGCACCAAAGTCAAACCTGTGTTTTGATAATGGCAAAAGGTTCAGAAGTTAAGGTGTTGTTGTGATCTAACAAGCTTACTAAGTGTGCAAGAAAGTCCTAGGTACACTAGGCAAGAAGTCCTGGCAAAGGGCTGGGCAAGAATTCCTGGTCAAGGACTGGGCAAGAAGTCCTGGCAAAGGGCTGGGCACCGAAGACCTGATCGGAAGTTGGGCAAGAAGTCCTTGTCGCGGACTGGGCACGAAGACCTGATCGAAGATTGGGCAAAAGTCCAACCGGAGGAGCCGGTTGGCAAAAAGGTAAATTCTCCCGAGAGCTCGTAGGAGGGAACATTAGGCGTTGGTTCGACTTAGGTTCCATTTGGGAGACCCAAAGTCAGAATCAAGACAGCTTAGGCTGTAAATAATGTCTAACATACTTGCTTCTTGTGTTTTGGAACTAACCTTGGTTGTAGGGAACGAAGGAACGGTGTTTCTGCAGCTCAGGCGCCTCAATGGAGTGAGGTGCCTCACTGGGCTAGGCGCCCGTATGGATACGGGTGCCCCGGTGCAAGACCAAATCAAAACCATCGAAGCAAACTGCCACGAAACCTCTGGACCAAGTCAGCTCAGGCGCTTGTGTTAACACAGGCGCCCCCATCAGCTTAGGCACCTCATTGAAGGGGATAAGCGCTGACCGAGCCTGCGGATTGGAGTTCTCGCGGGAGAGGCCACGTGTCAGGCGCCCCCATCAATACAAGCGCCCCTATGGCTGCTATAAATAGGGGTTCACCCCCAAGGCTTCAAACACACTCGCTCACATCACTCCCAACACTTTCGTTCAAGCGCTACGCTCCTACAAGCTCCGACCTAGCGATTCCAGCGCCGACGATGACCCGCTGCTCCAAACTTCCATCCACCTCGGGCGTCGATAACATTTAAATTACGAAAAGTGTTGTATTTTCAATTTCAATTCTATATCTGTACTCGAACCTGTAAAAGATTTTTATGAATATAGAATTGCCCAACGTAAACGGTCAAGGACCGTGGGCCTTGGAGTAGGGCCGACCGTGACTCCGAACTAAGTAAAAATAACTTGTGTTAGCGATTATTTTCGTGTTTTCCGCTGCGTAATCGCTCTACTTTTCCGAAAAATTTTAAAATCGATATTCACCCCCCTATCGATTTTCTCCGATCCAACAAATACCCTTCGACAAGCACCAAAACCCCAAAAACACCGCTGGAACTCATTGTTACCATTCTTGTATAGTGCCACATAAGTTTCAGGATCTCTAGCTCTTAACTCACACAGATATTGTGGAAGATCTCTATATGCCTTATCATAATCTCCGACGACCTTTTTCAATGTTTTCTCCTTAGCTATGTATGATTTTATATATAATATGGTCACTCCAAATCTAACTTTAATATCTGATATAATCATACTTGGTTTGTATTGTGTATTATGAAGAAATTGCTCTTCAATAAAAGATGCAACAAATGATGAAGAGCATGCATGATGATCAACACTTTCCCTAACAGTTCCACATTGGTGTTCCTTTACATATTTTGTAACAGTGAACTCAACTTCCCCGGGCAACTACTCTCCATGTATATGGTTGGTTGAAGCACACTGCTTTAACTCTATTTTTTCGGGTGTCAACTAGGTTATATCTCATATGCTTAACCATGACATGTTTCACAAGTGCATCCTTGAATTCTTATCTAGATGGAAAAATTTGCCCTATAAAAAAATCATGCTCATCTCTTGCCTCTGCCTCTCCAATTGACCCAGCTAGCAATCGAGAATTCAAAATATAAGGATTCTATTGGAAACTCCTCCTCTAAGTTACTGTATTGATCTGGGGGAAATTCATATTGCTCAATTTGCATATCATCAGCTTGGAATTCTAATACACTTGTACTGGGTTGTAATTCATCTATATTTCGGATTTCATATTCTTCCTCATCACTCCAGGTTGGCTCAATGTATTCAACAAGTCTTGTAGAAGAATTCAGACACTCATCTTCTAGATTACTTGCTTCTTCATTTAAATCAAATGTCAAATTCCTTGTAATTTTATTACTACTATATTCGGAAGATAATGGAATATTATTACTAACTATTTTTGCTCCATTCCCCATAACAGCATTATCATCAAGAGTATTCCATATCTTAGAGAAAATTTCGTCAACAACATTTTCATCCCTGAAAAATAAATTACAATTAAATTTGACAAACTTTCAAATTCATAATCAAGTGTTTCAGTAATTTAAAAAACAAACAAAGATATCAGGCCCTTCTCGGGCCTGATATGGTAAGATATCAGGCCCTAGGAGGGCCTGATATCCTTTGATATCAGGCCATCTTTAGATTTCAGGGTCTCCTAAGCTTGAAATCCTTTGATTTCAGGTCCTCCTAGGGCCTTAAATCCTTTGATTTCAAGCCTTAGGAGGGCCTGAAATCCTGTGACTTGGGCCTGATATGGTAAGATATCAGACCCTCCTAGGGCCTAATATCAAAGGATATCAGGCCCTAGGAGGGCCCGATATCAAAGGATATAAGGCCCGAGGTCGTATTCAAGCATGAATTTATCGTAAGTTTAATCAAATTATGAGAAACCCTATTTATGTAATGCATCACACCGTTAGAGTCTTTCTCCAAACAAAAATTTAATAGAAAGAATTGATCATATATAAAACTAGGTCTGATATCATATCAGATCATAACAGAGTCTAGCTGAAATAAACCCTATAATAACCCTTATACTATTTCTTTTCACCGTATATACAAATTTTAAGTAGTCAATCATACGTACATTACTAAATCTTTTTCTTCCTTCTATCAAACAAATTGTTGTTTGAAGTTTCTCCTTCAACACCTATCTTCCTCAATGATTCTTTTTGTTGGATCGGGTAGGTCAGGCTAGAGGGGGGTGAATAGATGGCTAATAAATGAAAAGTGGTGGAAACTCGTCTATTAAAAAAAACTTGGTTGCAACTTGGTCGTTGCTTCCAAGACGGTTAAAGCTAAAAAAAAAATCTCCTTGTGGCGGAGAAGCCTTACAACTGAAGATCACTAAACATAGAGAATTACAATAGAATTGAATGAATTTATTCTAAAGCAAAACCTCTTAGTCTATTTATAACCTAAGAGAATAAATCTGGATTGTTGATTATTGATTGTTGATCATATTTCTCTTGGCCGTTGATCCATGGATGTAATCTGGATGGTTGATCTGGGATGGGATTAAACTGCATCCATTGGATTTGATTAAGGATAATGTAACATTATCCTTTAAGTTTTAATTGTTTTAATTAAAACTTTATCTCGCTCAAGATGGCTGTTGGAATCTCCATATCGCTGTTGTAAACTATAAGTAGTAATAGCGGCAACACTTTACTGTCATCGCCCTTCATCCCAAATAGTAAGTGGGTTAATGTTTCTTGTTGAGGACTCGGGTTCGATCCTTCTTTGGCATCAAAACTTTTCTCTTTTCTTTTGGGCGAATTTTCTCATTTCTTTCATTTCTTTTGGGCGCTTGGACTAGTCTTTTTGATTCTTCGTCTTCTGGGTGATTTCCGGCTAATCGAAGTTAGGCTCACCCGAACCCGACTCCGGCCTTTCGCCCCTCGAGCGTCCTTCCTCCCGGCTTCTCATCCCTCGGACACCGCGCACGTCCTTCTCGCTCCACCGGTGTACTCTTCCGTAGCTTCCGCGTCCCTCGGATTGTACTGAGCCCGTCGGCTCACTTCCCCGCGCAATCCTTCTCGTCCACTGTGTCTTACGCTCGACTTCCTCCGTACCTAAGTTCCTGCATACTTAGCAAAGGGATTAAAACCAACAGGACCTAACCTAACTTGGTTAATCACATCAAAACCAACCGGGCACCAACAATCTCCCCCTTTTTGATGTGCATCAACCCAAGTTTAGTTAGGGATAAACAACAAACAATAATAATATTATAATAGAATTAAGCATAAAAAAATTTTTGCAATCATGTACATAACCTCCCTCGAACATAAACTACTCTCCCCCTTAACTTAATACTATTCCTCCCCCTTTGATCACATCAAAAAAAAATGGGAAAATATAATTAGGGAAGAAGAAAAATTTTAAGTGTGATAACAAATATTCTAAGTAAAAAGAATCGCATTACCACAAATTTTTCAAATTTAAAATGACATATTTTTTTCAAAGTTAATTCCAATTTTTTTTTATATCGAAAAAATAGATTTCAATAAACGATTCATAAAAAAATCGAACATTTATAAAAAAACTCTGAATATTTTTGTCAAAGTCGAAGATGATGATATGAGTTTAGACAAAAATTTTCAGCTTTAAATTTGTTTATCAAATCTGAATAACAGATACGAGTTTTTGAAGAATATTTTTTTAAAAAAAATCGAAAAATACTTCGAATTTTTTTTTAATTATAATGAGTTTTTCCACTATATCTGAATTATGAAAAATTAGATCAATAAAAATAAATTATTTATCTATTTTTTTTAAATTTTAATTTCAAATTTTGATTGAAAATATTTGAAAAATATTAATATAACTTTTGTAAAAGAATTCTGCACAAAAAAACTTATCAGTTTAAAATAAATTTTGGAATCCAAAATAAATTTTCATCTACGGGGTTAATCAAAAACTTTGGAGGAATATAATTTCTAGGAATTTTCTTAATCTGACCCTTATGATTTTTAACATACCAATTCAGATTTTCAGGATAAAAATTCTTTTTAATTCTTAAACATGCAATATCATTTTTTAATTTCTCCACTAGATTCTTCAAATTTTCATTTTCTGTTTTTAATTGGTCGGATAGAACAGATGAGCATATAGTGTCAAATCTTTCTTTTAACTCAGAGTTTTATATCTCCAATTTATTCATCGACTTAAGCATGAATTTTATTACCGAGTAGATTCGAGCAGGTGGAAGTAGACATACCTCACTTACCGGGTCGGTTTCGAAGTTAGGATCTTTCTCTTCATTGCTGCTTTCTCCCGAGGTGCTTTCTTCATCTTCGTCCTGGTGGCTTGCCATCAGTGCAAGTCCGACGAACTCTCCGGCTTCTGATTCATCTGACGAGGTCTCGTCCCAGGTGGCTTTTAGTGCATTTTTCTTCTTTGGCTAGTTCTTTAGTTTAGGGCACTGATCTTTCAAGTGTCCCTCCTCATTGCAGTTGTAGCATCGGACCGTTCGTTTTTTCTTTCTCTGCACCCTTTTTGAGCGGTTAGTATTAATGAATTTACATAATTTTCTTACCGCTAGTGCTGTTTCTTCATCATCCGCTGAAGATTCTTCGTCGAGTTGGATCTTCCTTGTGTTTAGCGTAATGTTGTCAGCTTTCCTGTTCTTTTCTACAAACCGAGATTCGTGAAGTTCCAAAGTAGAAAATAACTGTTCTAAAGTACTTATTTCTAGATTTTTTGAAATATAATACGCATCGATTATCGAGGTCCATTCCGGGGTTCTCGGAAATGCGTTTAGAGCGTACCTTTGAGCATCGCGGTTAGTTATCTTTTCTCCGAGATTTTCGAGGCTTGTGATTAGTTCTTTTACCTTTGCATGTAATCTCGCAACAGATTCTCCGTCTTCCATCCGTAGATTGGTCAGTCGACTTCGAAGAACATCTCGTCGCGCAAGTTTTGCTTCCGAGGTTCCTTCGTGCAGTTCCAAGAACTTTTCCCAAAGTTCCTTCGCCGATTCGTACTTACCGATCCGGTTCACATCTTGCTCTGGGAGGACGGTCAGCAGATGAAATTCTGCCTTTCCGTTTGCTACAACATCAACTTGTTCCTTCTTGTTCCAAGAATTAGGATCCTTGATCTTTCCTTCATTGTCTTTGGGAGCTGCATAGCCATTTTTCATAATAATTAATAATTCATAATCCGTAGTAAAAAATACCTGCATCTTCCGTTTCCATGTCGCGAACTCCCCCTCAAACTTAGGCGGGTATATCGCTGGTCCAACCATCTTAAAATTTGCTGCAGTTGGCGGTTAGTCCTTCTGCGGCGGTCTGACTCTGATACCACTTGTTGGATCGGGTAGGTCTGGCTAGAGGGGGTGAATAAACGGTTAATAAATGAAAAGTGGTGGAAACTCGTCTATTAAAAAAAAACTTGGTTGCAACTTGGTCATTGCTTCCAAGACGGTTAAAGCTAAAAAAAAAATCTCCTTGTGGCGGAGAAGCCTTACAACTGAAGATCACTAAACTTAGAGAATTACAATAGAATTGAATGAATTTATTTTAAAGCAAAACCTCTAAGTCTATTTATAGCCTAAGAGAATAAATCTGAATTGTAACATTATCCTTTAAGTTTTAATTGTTTTAATTAAAACTTTATCTCGCTCGAGATGGCTGTTGGAATCTCCATATCGCTGTTGTAAACTATAAGTAGTAATAGCGGCAACATTTTATTGTCATTGCCTTTCATCCCAAATGGTAAGTGGGTTAATGTTTCTTGTTGAGGACTCGGGTTCGATCCTTCTTTGGCACTAAAATTTTTCTCTTTTCTTTTGAGCGAATTTTTTCATTTCTTTCATTTCTTTTGGGCGCTTGGACTAGTCTTTTTGATTCTTCGTCTTCTGGGTGATTTCCGGCCAACCGAAGTTAGGCTCACCCGAACCCGACTCCGGCCTTTCGCCCCTCGAGCGCCCTTCCTCCCGGCTTCTCGTCCCTCGGACACCGCGCACGCCCTTCTCACTCCACCGGTGTACTCTTCCGCAGCTTCCGCGTTTCTCGGATTGTACTGAGCCCGTCGGCTCACTTTCCCGCGCAATCCTTCTCGTCCACTGCATCTTACTCTCGACTTCCTCCGTACCTAAGTTCCTGCACACTTAGCAGAGGGATTAAAACCAACAGGATCTAACCTAACTTGGTTGATCGCATCAAAACCAACCGGGGCACCAACACTTTTAAGTCAACTCTTTGAAGTTACTTCTAGAACAAGTCCACTCTTTGGGGCAAGGTATAAATATATATGTACATTTGTAATGAGTCGAGCTGTACAAAGTTGAATATATATGTAGGGTGAAAAAAAGTCGACTCCCTGGAGCATCCGAACTACAATATATTATTTTAAATTGAAAAGTCTGAAAAAGTGATTCGGAGATCTCAGAATTCTAATTGAGAAAGATAATTATTGGTAGGAGAGGTATAAGAAGAAGAATACTAAATTTGATGCGTTCTTTGGTAAAAAAAATACCTCAATATATGTTTTGGTATTTATTAATTTTCACGTGCGCCGTTTAATAAAAAGCCGAAGGAACAAATGTGTAGACGCCACCCGCTACAACGGAACGCCAGAGAATCAGCGAAGGTATGACTATCGTTATATTATTGTCAAATATAGCGGCCGTTATATTATTTATATCGTTTGTTTATATGTCAATTATGTTATGATGCGGACGGGAGATATTTCTTCTTCTTCCCCTCTGAACGAACGAGTAGGGAACCATATGGCTCTCACTATTAGCTGCTGCCTCCCTTCCGCTCCAAAAAAAATCTCCACCTTCACCAGTAGCCCGAGAAAGCATGGCAAGCCCCTCCTTCCCTGTGTTTCTATGTGTGCGCGCGGCTGTCTAGGTGTTCTTTTCTACTAACCTATCAACTTTCACGTTTCTTCTCACACATTTACTATTCGATTCCGTTTTCACGTCAGTTCTAATTGGTTTCCCCCTTCGTACCAGGAAAGAAAACGAACGAATTGATAGTCGAGTTACCCAGAGTGTCGCATTCCTTTTTGGCGGCAGTTGTGGCATGTAATTTGCTCGTTCTTGTGCTTTTTAGTTATGCCTTATTGAACAAGGAACCTATTTGAGACGGTTCATCTTCTATTTTTCTGTAATTCCTTCATATTGGTGTGGTTTTCTGCAGTAGGGAGCTTGGTTGTTGCAGATACTGCTAGTGCCTTGCCTGAAAAATTCTTGGTAAAAGAACTTGTTTTTTATATTTACTGTCGTTCGTGAGATACCTCTCCTTCCATTTAACTATGCGTTTAACAATGGTGTTTTCAGTTTCATCATAACGTAGCTTCATTGGTTTCATTGTTGTGGTTGATTAGATAATCCTGATTGTAAAAATTATTTGCTTTCAGCCATAAAATTGTATGTGGTATTTGATTCTGTTGAAAAAAAATTGGTTATCGGTGGGTTGGAGATGGTCATCTCAATTGACAATCCCAATTATTTGCTTTCAGCCATAAAATTGTATGTGGTATTTGATTCTGTTGAAAAAAAATTGGTTATCAGTGGGTTGGAGATGGTCATCTCAATTGACAATCCCAAAGCACGCAACCACTTAAAGCTTAATTCACTTCTACCAGTAGTGTAAAATATAACAAAGAAGCAAGGTAATAACTTAATAAGTAAGCAATGAACAATTGATATGCCACCATGCACTCATAGGAACCTTCCTTCTTAAGAAATATAGACAACAACAACAACCGAGCCGTATCCCACTAGGTGAGGTCGGCTTCTTAAGAAATATATATTGAAAGGAAATACTACACGTGTTATGTATAAAGAGTATATGCCTCAATTCTTATCTTCCTTGAGATCCTAAACCTCATGCTTTCATCAGGTAAGTGTTAGATCTTGCATGTCACGCTCTCAACACTCCTCTACATAAGATATCCTTCACATCATGCCCTTATTGCAATTTGACATACGAGATCTTGCACATCGTTTTCTCGATGCCATTCTAAGCGTGAGATCCAAATATTGCTTCCAACACTAACCACTATATTAGAGTTGTGGATTGTTTCACTCAAGCTAAGACAAAGTCACCTCTTTGGGCCCCACAATTTAGGAGTCATTCTTTCATTTAGGAACCCCGTAGTAACCCTTCTCTCCCCATTGAGAACTCATAATTTGTCAAAAATACCATTTGGGACAGCCTCACTTCCCAAAAGAACCTTAGCACAATGGCACCCACTCTTTGATTTTTCACATCCCTACATATTTCTTTAAAATTTAATAAGTTAGCCTACTTAAAAACAAGACATTATTGTGACGAAGATGCTTCAAAGTTAGTCTAGAGTTCAACTTTAGCAACTCTATACCAAAGAGTCCGCATTAAAGCTTCTACATCTCCAGTCACTCAAAGGGGACTCTACTCCAAAGGGATGCTTACCATAGATTGCAAACCTTTTCCTTTGAAGGGTACGGTATGGCTTGGTGGGTTTCCTAAGCGAATACTTGGTTGTCCTTGAGAGACCTCTCCATATCTACGGATTAAAAATTAATCCGAATGGAGACCCGTCTCCCAAACAACCATCTCGTCATCGTATCGATCGATTCGAATTACAACTTGACCAATCTCAAAGATCGAGCCTTGTAATTCACCTAACCGATCAACCGCGGAAAAGACGACGAGTGGATCGCCTGGTTTTGTGTTTATTATCAGGGTCAAATTAATTAATTATAAAACATTAATTAACCAATTAATTAAACATGATAATTAACTAATACATCACATAAAATGATGAGAAAATCAAAGGAGCCAAGGAAGAGCATATACCTTCCGTTACCTTACGATCTTCTACCGTATGACCCTCCCCTCTTGGACGTCGTGTGGGTGATGATCTACCAAGAACCGTGGTCACCAAGTCAATCCCTTTTCCTTGCGCCAACCAAACCCTATCCTTAGGGTTGCCGCCGGCCGCTCCAAGGAAGAAGATAATCCGAACACAAACCTTACTACTCCTTTCCTCCACCGCCGGCGCTCGAGCCGTGAGCAACTTAGAGAAGAGAAATTCTCACCTTAGAGAAGAGGAGGCGTGCACCAACTTCTCACCTTAGAGAAGAAAACTTCTCACCTTAGAGAAGAGGAGGCGCATATCAACTTCTCACCTTAGAGAAGAAAACTTCTCACCTTAGAGAAGAAAACTTCTCACCTTTGAGAAGAGGTGGCGTGCACAGCTTGAATTACTCCAAGCAAATTGGATTATTAATCCTCCTCCAGAAATACTCCAACATAGAGTTGCGTGCCCAAGAGATGAGTTGCTTCTCACAGCCGAAATTCTCCAACAGAAAATTTGTGAGCAATGCAAGCAAAGAAAAGTTACGTGTGCAACTTTTCTTCAGGCGTGATCAATTGCGTGACTGACCTTTTTTCCAGCCTGTGCGTGAGCAATTTCTCCCTTGGAGAAAATTGCTTTTTCTTGGAGAAGTCGGCGCCGTTTGCTCAAACCGTGAGGGAGAGAGAGAGGAGAAGAGGAGAGGAGAAACTTAGGGTTTTCTTGTGTTCCATTGGATCCTTGGTTTCATGCCACCATGGGTATATATAAGGCTACGATAGGGACCATGAGGAGGAGTTGGGTCTTGGCCCGCTAATGGATCCAAATCCGATCTATTAATGAAGATCCATTCCACTAAAGGATCTCCATTGAACTTCCTCACCAACCCCCATATTTTCATATGGGCTCCCACCTATTATGAGTACATTCATCTCCCCGTGTTTAAGATATCGAATGCCCGTTGATTAATTTAAATTACTGACAATTTTAATCAATCAACTTCTAACTCCTTGACTAGTACCACTCAACCTTATCATCATGTTTGATCAAATCCACTTGCAGGGTTTAACATGATGAACCTTATGAGCTCATCAAGGGGGCATCACCATCCCGACTCACCAGGACACGACTTCTGTCAATAATCAATGACACACCATATAATTAATATTATTTCCCAACTTACCGAGTCTATCGATTTATCAGAATAAATTTCGCCCATTGGTAAATCAAAGAAATAAAATATTAACTATACGTGCCCGTTATTATATCGAGATTTAGAGATTGTACTCCATAATAATTCGAGGTCCAATCCAATTATTAAGTCAGTACAAATTGGACGACCTTTATTTTGGTCCTGCTTAATGCACACAAAGCACACTAGTGTAATTCTATGGTCAAGATAAACCACACCTAATTACACTACAACCATCCCGATGGTTTGTCCAACTCCATCTCGATTGTAAGCCTTTACTTATACTATGCAAGGAACTGATAACATGATCTTCTGTGCGTCACCACACACCATGTTATCTACAATGCAGAGTATGAGACTGTTATGCATATACTAATTTAAATATGCAATTGTGTTGTTGTGATTCTCTTTCAAAATGTAGATGTTTTATATAAAAGGACAAGTCTTTTAGTATACATTTAACAATCTCCCACTTATATTCAAGATTTTGCTTTCCTCAAAATGCCATACATCTGACTCCCTGATCCTTCGCATGCCTAAAAGCTCTCGCTATCAAGGCCTCGGTGAAAAAGATCTCTCAGGTTGTCCTCTGATGTAATCTAGGCAACAACTTTTCCTCTCCTGGGTGGTACTTGCGCTCTATGTGTTTACTCGCCTTATGAGCTCGTGATTCCTACGAGTTTGTAACTGCACTATTGTTTATCATAACAAAATGTGATAGCTTTGAGCAAACCAGGAATCACATCGAAGTCCATCTTGAGGTTCCTGAACTATGTAGCTTTCCTTTTTGGCTGCCACAAAGGCTGCCACATTCTCAGCTTCCATGGTGGAGTCCGCCACGCAGCCGCTGCGTGACACTCCTCCAAACTATGGTTCTCCCTCCTAATGTAAACATAAAACCCCGAGGAATACTTATATTTGCCCCTATCTGATTGGAAGTCTGTATCCGTATAACCCAGAGGAAATTGGTCTATTCGGTAAACCAGCATATAATCCTTAGTCCTTCCCAGGCACTAATATATGCTTTTACCGCAATCCAATTTCCCTGACCTGGGTTAGTCTGATATCTGCTAACCATGCCCACGACAAAACAGATATCCGGTCTCTTTTTTAGCATACATGAGGCTTCCTTCAGCAGATGCATAAGGAACCGCCTTCACCTCCTCTATTTCCTTAGATGTTTTAGAAAACATATCCTTAGATAGAGTAGCTCCATGACTGAAAAGTTCAAAACCTTTCTTAGAGCTAAAACGAGATAGGACAGTGTCATTCTATGAAGCTTGGGATAAGCACAACATCCTTCTCTGGTGATCCCTTAGAACTTTGATCCCCAAGGATGTGTCCTGCTTCTCCTAAGTTCTTCATATCAACTATTTGGACAATCATACCCTTACGTCTGATAATACTTTGTTATTGTTGCCAACTAACAAAATATTATCTATGTATAGTGCAAGAATACCACTACGTTTCCGTCATATTTCTTACATACACAAATCTCATCCGTCCTTTGAACAAATCCATATGACTGGATTATCTCTTCAAAGCGGATGTTCCTCGTCATAGGTCCAAGGATCTTGATTTATGGTCGCCAGGGACCGAGTCCGAAGACTCTCCTAAGAACATGAATCTTTTTGGTTGACTAACAACCCTCTCACTACGACGAGGTACCACCTGTGTATCTTCTGTGACACGCGGTGCAGTGACTTGTGGTATAACTTCTTGTACAGTTGGTACTAAGGTCAGAACGCCCCCTCTTAATTCCTCAAGAATAATTTTTACTCCATGGGCTTGTGGTTCATCACATAGTCCTTCTCAAAGAGTCAGGTATTCGTACCAACGATTATCCTATGAGTCTTAGGACTATAGAACCTACCTTTCGTTCCCCTAGGATAGCCTACGAACAAGCGCACGAGATTCCAACTTATCGGTATCCTCTCTCAGCACATGTGCTGAGCTACCCCAAATCCGAATATGTCTTAGACTAGGCTTTCGCCCAGTCCACATTTCTATGGGAGTAAAAGGTACTGACCTAGATGGTATCAAGTATGTACGCTGCCGTTTCTAGAGTATATTCCCAGAACGAATCCGGCAACTCGGAGCAACTCATCATTGTCCTAACCATCACCATAAGAGACCTTTTCTTTCGCTCTGCCGCACCGTTCTGTTGGGGTATACCGGGTGCATACAATTGGGATTGTATCCCAATCTTCTGATAAGTAAGTCCTAAACTTTCCCAAGAGGTACTTGCTATCACAATCTAATCGTAGTGTCTAGATACTTTTACCTTGATGCTACTCCACATCAGTCTTGAATTCTTTGAACTAATCAAAGATTCAGACTTGCTGCGCATCAAGTCAATGTACCTATGCCTTTGAATGATCGTCTATAAAATAGACGAAGTATTCAAGGCTACCTCTATCCTGGATAGACTTAGGACCACACATATCAGAATGAACCAATTCTAACATACTTTTGGCTCTATACCCCTTGGCCTTGAAAGGCCTCTTGGTCATCTTACCTTCCAAGCAAGATTCAAAGGTTGGAAGTTTTCCACCACCAACGAACCCAAGGGCCCATTGGCCATCAACCTTTGAATCCTACTAAGGTTAATAAGACCAAGCCTTAGATGCCAAAGGTATGTTTGGTTCGTCTCGGAAGGAACCTTTCTCTTATTTTGGTTAGATGATGAGCTATTAACATCTGTTCGCATCGTGGGAGGTTTTTGTTCTAAAATGCACAAAATGCTTATCCATGTTCCTAAACAGATAATCTTTCTATTCCACTTTCATAACAAAAAGTAATAGAATATCCATTATTTCAGAAACTGAACTAGAGTTCTTTTTAAAAATTAGGTACATAAAAGCAATTTCTTAAAACCAAAACTTTATTTTCCTATCTAAAGACAAATAAATAACTCCCACTGCAATAGTCGCCACCTCCATAGCATATCCCATGTAGACGGTAATCTCTTCCTTAGCTAGTCGTTGGGTTTCCTGGAACCCCTGCAAAGAGTTGCAGATATGATTAGTGGCTCCCGTATCTACACACCAGGTACCGGTAGATAACACCGCTAAATATGTTATAACGACAAAAGAAAAGATATACCTTTATTCTCCTGACGACGGGGACAATTCGCCTTCCAATGTCCAGTCTGCTGGCACGTGAAGCACTTGCCTTTCGGCTTCTTTACACCAGCCTGAGGTCCTTGCGATCCAGCTGCCTTCTTGGTCTCACCTTGTTTCTTCTTCTTCCTGCCTTTCGGCATAGAAGTAGAAACCTTCTGAGTAACCAAGGCCTGAGAACTCTGACGGAAAAGGCCCTCTGCCGCTTGGAGTTCCCCAAGCAGTTCCCCCAACGTATATTCACGTTTGTTCATATTGTAATTGAGCCGGAATTGCTCAAAACTCCTAGGCAAAGATTGGAGTATGATGTCGACCTGGGTTTCCTCGTCGACCTGTGCTCCAAGACCTCAATCTCATTGAGGTGAACCATCATCTTAAGGACATGATCCCTTACGGGTGTCCCTTCGACTATGGTAGTCATCATCAAGCTCTTCATCGCAACCTGCCTGGCGGCCCGACCTTGGTGCCCGAAGAGCTCCTTGAGGTTCAGCATCATATCATAAGCAGTGGACATGGCCTGATGCTGATGTTGGAATACATTCGACATAGATGCCAGAATGTAGCATCGCGCCATCTCATCTGCCTTGACCCACTTTTTAAAGCGCTCCCTCTGCTCTTCACTAGAATTATCGCCAGGTTTTTCAGGACATTCTTCGAAGAGCACATATTTGTACTCTTCAGCAGTAAGGACAATGTTTAGGTTTCTTTTCCAGTCTATATAATTGGGTCCAATAAGCTTGTTTTCCTTAAGTATGGTCGCTAGTGGGTTAAAGGTCATTTTGAAAACTACCTGAGAATCACAACAATCACAACTTTAGATTTCGAAAATAAATTGATTCCTCAAAAAATAAATTTTTGAAATCAACCAACGCCTCTTAACACCGAGAAATTTGCATGCCACGATGGTGTGGACGTATACAAATTTCTACATTCGTAAGAGGAGGTTTTACCCATTAATCTTACTATCTTGTCAATCTAACTTTTTGACAAATAAGATTAATAGTTGGTTTACTTCGGCCTTGCAAAGCAGTGACTCCGATGGGGAGGATAATATTATTTGCATCTAAGTGTTTACCATTACACGACACTAAGACAATTATTTCCGATTATGTGCCGTTCGATGGGGAAGTACACACGCTCTTTAATAATTTTCTATAATCTTTTCTGACCCAGTGATCCGCAGAACAAGCCCATCCGATGGGGAGGAAGGCACTCAGAGCCGACGCGCAGACTTGTTTGCATCACTTTTCAGATTGTAATGGAGGCCACGGGACCCTTAAGGTCCCTCTCCCACTTATTTATTTAATTTGAGGAATTTTACATACACAGACACAACAAACACATAAACCAACATAATGAACATGAAAAATCCTAGATTTTCCAACTATCATGGCCTTGGTCTCCAATGTGTCTCCAGTTGTGTCGCCACCTCGTCCGCTCCTCCCTACACCATGCGCAAGCCTTCCATGAACGGATCTCCGAGCCGAGATGACTAGCTAATTATTTACATCCATCGATCCTATACTCCACGAAGGAGTGTACATAAAATCTAGATCGAAAGTAAACAAAAAGCTCGGCTAAACACGTGCCGTATTTAATTATAAAAATTAAATACCTATCTAGCCTCGTCAACCCCGAGGATTTAATTAATTACAGAAATTGCACAATCAATCACACACATCTATTATTTTGGCCATGAACCTATCTAGCCTCGTCAACCTCGTGCCTGCAATAAAGAGTTAGCCTACGCACATCCACATATCATCCAGCAAAAATAAAGTATATGATAATGCGCAAAAATTAACCGAATCCTAAACACACAAAACAGGAAACCTCAGCTTTGATACCAATTGAAGGTACGGTATGACTTGGCGGGTTTCCTAAGCGAATACTTGGTCGTCCTTGAGAGACATTTCCATGTCTACGGATTAAAAATTAATCCGAATGGAGACCCATCTCCCAAACGACCATCTCGTCATCGTATCGATCGATTCGAATTACAACTTGACCAATCTCAAAGATCGAGCCTTGTAATTCGCCTAACCGATCGACCGCGGAAAAGACGACGAGTGGATCGCCGATTTTTGTGTTTTTTATCGGGGTCCAATTAATTAATTATCAAACATTAATTAACCAATTAATTAAACATGATAATTAACTAATACATCACATAAAATGATGAGAAAATCAAAGAGCCAAGGAAGAGCATATACCTTTTGTTATCTTACGATTTTCTACCGTATGACCCTCCCCTCTTGGACGTCGTGTAGGCGACGATCTACCAAGAACTGTGGTCACCAAGTCGATCCCTTCTCCTTGCGCCAACCAAACCCTATCCTTAGGGTTGCTGCCGGCCGCTCCAAGGAAAAAGATAATCCGAACACAAACCCTACTACTCCTTTCCTCCACCGCCGGGGCTCGAGCCGTGAGCACTTAGAAAAAAGAACTTCTCACCTTAGAGAAGAGGAGGCGTGCACCAACTTCTCACCTTAGAGAAGAAAACTTCTCACCTTAGAGAGGAGGAGGCGCGCATCAACTTCTCACCTTAGAGAAGAAAAAACGTGCACCAACTTCTCACCTTAGAGAAGAAAACTTCTCACCTTAGAGAGGAGGAGGCGCGCATCAACTTCTCACCTTAGAGAAGAAAAAACGTGCACCAACTTCTCACCTTAGAGAAGAAAACTTCTCACTTTAGAGAAGAGGTGGCGTGCACAGCTTGAATTACTCCAAGCAAATTGGATTAATCCTCCTCTAGAAATACTTCAACATAGAGTTGCGTGCCCAAGAGATGAGTTGCTTCTCACAGCCAAAATTCTCCAACAGAAAATTTGTGAGCAATGCAAGCAAAGAAAAGTTGCGTGGGCGTGATCAGTTGCGTGACTGACCTTTTTTCCAGCCTGTGCGTGAGCAATTTCTCCCTTGGAGAAAATTTCTTTTTCTTGGAGAAGTCAGCGCCGTTTGCTCAAACCGTGAGGGAGAGAGAGAGGAGAAGAGGAGAGGAGAAACTTAGGGTTTTCTTGTGTTCCATTGGATCCTTGGTTTCATGCCATCATGGGTATATATAGGGCTACGATAGGGACCATGAGGAGGAGTTGGGTCTTGGCCCGCTAATGGATCCAAATCCGATCTATTAATGAAGATCCATTCCACTAAGGATCTCCATTGAACTTCCTCACCAACCCCCATATTTTCATATGGGCTCCTACCTATTATGAGTACATTCATTTCCCTATGTTTAAGATATCGAATACCCGTTGATTAATTTAAATTACTGAGAATTTTAATCAATCAACTTCTAACTCCTTGACTAGTACCACTCAACCTTATCATCATGTTGGATCAAATCCACCTGCAGGGTTTAACATGATGAACCTTATGAGCTCATCAAGGGGGCATCACCATCCCGACTCACCAGGACACGACTTCCGTCAATAATCAACGGCACACCATATAATTAATATTATTTCCCAACTTACCGAGTCTATCGATTTATCAGAATAAATTTCGCCCATTGGTAAATCAAAGAAATAAAATATTAACTATACGTGTCCGTTATTATATCGGGATTTAGAGATTGTACTCCATAATAATCCGAGGTCCAATCCAATTATTAAGTCAGTACAAATTGGATGACTTCTATTTGGTCCTGCTCAATGCACACAAAACACACTAGTGTAATTCTATGGTCAAGATAAACCACACCTAATTACACTACAACCATCCCGATGGTTTGTCCAACTCCATCTCGGTTGTGAGCTTTTACTTATACTATGCAAGGAACTGATAATATGATCTTCTGTGCATCACCACTCACCATTTTATCTACAATGCAGAGTATGAGACTGTTATGCATATACTAATTTAAACATGCAATTGTGTTGTTGTGATTCTCTTTCAAAATGTAGTTGTTTCATATAAAAGGACAAGTCTTTTAGTATACATCTAACATCCTTGACATTGTAAAGTCTAAAATCTTTCTCCAAGTTGATTCCATAAAACATTCAACATTAAATCTTAGCCTCAAAGGTTAGTGATCAAGCTTATTCTCTAAAGCACCACTTAGGAAACCTCCATGAAAAGGCACTTCTAGCAGAAGGAGAAGATGAAGATTCACCAAATTGAAGAGGGACAACACCCTAATCATTTCCCTTTCTTGGTCCAACACCCAATGGAGATGCTCCTAGCCCTAAAGAGGGGAGGAGAAGGATGCCATCTTAGTGCAGGGATTAGAGAAAGGAAAACCTAGAGGTTCTTTAGGCATTAAGAGGTTGGGCGGAAGAAGAAGGGTAACACTATCATGGAGGACCTTATGCATGCAGGGGAGATGATGGCACTCCTTAAAAATACCTCATATCTAAGTTTAACCTTGTCTCCTTTTAACCAAGCCAAAATCTTACCATGTAAAAATTTTATATTTAAAACAACCTTAAAAATTCGTTAATAAATCAAATAAATATCAATTATTAAATTTATAAAAATTGAAAAATATTACACAATGCCTCCCAAATCTCAAGTCTAAATAAATAATTTATAACATAACTTTGAAGGTTGTGACTTTCTTAATTTGTATAATGATATGACCAAGAGTTATGCCACCCAACAAAGTGTTTAGCCGATGTAATCGTCTTTCTCAATTAAGTGTAAGTTACAAAAAAATCTGGTGTCTTAGATAACAATAAACTTTTATCTTACTAAGTGGGGTTGACTAATATATGTTTTTAGACATTATCAAAAGAGTGGAATATTACTAGTAATATTTAAATGTAGGTTGAGATGATATAGAGATGTTCAAGGTGACTGGTTCATTGTATAGGTAAAGACTATTGAATCGATTAAAATGGAAGATGTAAATGTACAAGGAGCCTAAGAAATTGTTCGTGTGATTGAAAATAATTTACCTAGACTTGAATATCGCTAATGATATTTTTTTTTTGCATAGAGATCAATGAAGGATCAAATACATGCAGTCAGCCCCAAACAGTTGGGACAAACATGTCAAATTATGATTGGATGTATGCCTTAGAAACCTTGCTCTATAAATGGATTAAACCATTTCTTGTGTATGGCAAGGTGATGTGATGTATGTCTTTGAAGTAATATCCCTTGGTACAACCATTGATGTAGGCCATCTTATAAGACTACATAAACTCTTTACTTCTCTTGTAAATCTTTCTTTTCTTTCATTTTTGTGCTTGCTCTTCTTCACATCTTTGTACTTCTTGCTTGTATCAACATCTACATTTGTGTTTGATTCTTAACATGATGGAGTTTCTTGTGTTTTGTCATCTTTGAAATTTTGCTGAAAAGTCTAACACTTCTATAGAGCTTGGGAGTCTTGTTCTAGATTCAGGTGTTATGTCTATGACTCCTTTGCTTTAAACATACTGCTTTATCAGATTCAAAGAAATCTACATCTCGGCATAGTTGATTAAAATAGTTATTATGTGTCATTACCTTTCGAACTGAGCTTTCTTCTCTGTTTCAGGATTTAACATCTCCAACCTTTCTTGCTGATATGAACCTGGGAGACTGGCTCGGAGGTCTACTTTATTCAGCTGGACAGCAGGCTAATGAAGCTGTGCAGAGTCAATTGTCAGCTGTCAGTTTTACAAGGTTGCTGTTATTTACTAAAGACTGGGAATCTACATATTGATTGCCATATCTAAATCTATTTTTTTTTTCAATTTCTTTCATGGCAGCCTGGCAGTAATTTTTGGTGCAGGTCTTGTCACCAGTCTTTCACCTTGCACGCTTAGTGTTTTGCCATTAACTCTAGGATACATTGGTAAGGTTTTGGTCATTAGTCTCTCATGTACATTGTTAGCATCGTGGGGGAAAGAGGATTTAGCAACTTTATATTTATTTCTGTTATTATTTTGTCTAGGAAACTAGAGATAAAACTCTTTCCATCCTATATGTAAGACATCTTGATCACATTAAAAGAGGTTTTAAGTTGAGGAATATTTTAGCATACTCATCAAGCCTGCCTTTGTTCGAAATTATGTGCCCATGTAGATGATTAACAATTTCCTTTTTCACCTTGGCTTCTATCATAACTTAATTGCCTCATGACCTATTTCTAGCAGTTAGAGAACTGAAATAATTATTTACAAGCTGCATTTAAGCCTACTCTTCCCTTCTTCTCGTACAAAATTGTCCTGAAAATTATTATTATTCTGCCCACTCGAGCAGTGTTTTACTGTTTCCTCTTCATTCTTTTTCTCTAGTATGTATTGGATATTATCATTGAAGAAAAGGAAGTTACAAATCATTTTATCACTCATGTTTGCATTCTATGTTGCTGTTCAGGGGCTTTTGGTTCTGGAAAAAGTCAAGCTGAGGTGATACTTTCTCTTGAAGATCATTAAAAGAATTTTATTCTTCAAAATTGATAGAATGTACTCATTGAAAAGATAGAATGCTGACAACAAATTGATGAAAGTATATATGTCTAAAGTTTTGTTAATTAGGAATTCTTACCTAAAATTTAAAAATACTCATCCATATTAAAAGTAGATGATTCACCACAAATTTTGGCACAAATAGGTGTTGTATGCTGCTTAAGATAGTTGCCATTTTTTCTTAGATAATCTGGAATTCAGTTTCTTTTTCGTTGGGTCTGGCAACAACATTATCCATTCTTGGTATTGGTGCTTCTTTTGCTGGAAAGGCATATGGGCAGATAGGTCAAGGTCTTCCACTGGCTGCTTCAGGCTTGGCTATCTTAATGGGTCTTAATCTTTTGGAGGTACATTTATTTATTTGCTTGCTCTAGAAAAGAGTTGTTTTTGTGTACACTTGCATCAGAGTAGGACTATGAAAGCATTTGGTTTGCTTGAAGCTGATAAAGGTGATTTGGATGATAGGAAATTGGTTTATCTTTATTTGCAGTAGCATATGATCTCAAGAAATATTTCTTTATTTTTTCATAACACTATCTATGTTTTGATAGTGAATGTATAGATTTGTTATGTAAAAGAATCAGTTGATTCAAATGTTCTTCAAGAGGATCTTCAAGAAGAAGCCTTTTTATGAACTGAATTCATTATACCAGCCAAAGCACAATGGCAGCATACGTAATTGACTGATGCTCTACATCTTTAAATGAAAATAATTAGTCACAGGGATTGTTAGTTAATGGTTAAATATGACTATTCAAAAGTAGAACTTGACAAACCAATTGGATTATCATCCATATGGTAATGTTTTAGAGTGCTTCTTTATCAGATTATTTGTTTGTATGATTATGTAAAAGTGTTCTATATCATTCAATTTTCATGTCAATAGCAAATGATGTAAAATGATATAAAATCAGTTCCCTGTGATGTCTTTTTTTTTAATTTTTTTCCCTTTCTTCTTTTTTACCCCTTAAATCTAAGTTTAAATCTACTTAATCATAACATGTTTACTTGGTGAACTACAATTAATCCCAAATCGACTTTTACTCAATAGGTATCAAATATTTTACGAGATAATATCAAATCTAGATCAATAGTAAGCATCTAATTTACTAAATAATATTAAAAATATAGCTAATCCCACCTAGTGGGATAAAACTTGGTGGTTGTTGTTGTTGTAGTATTCATTAAAGTAATGAAACTGTATCGTCACGGTCCGATATAGTATCGGAACAAGGGCTTCCTAAAGGTCAATTCCTAATCTATAAATTATAAAATGTGAGTTTAGTCAAAATTTCTAAAATATCAAAACTATTTTGCTTAAAATACTATTCATGTTAATTTTATAATCATCATATTCATGTCAATCTCATGATATGCTGTCTTTTACTTTTGCTTAGGATTCCAATTGCCCGCTTACTCCATTATCTTTTCTTGCAGATTGTTGAATTGCAGCTCCCCTCATTCTTTAGTGATTTTGACCCTCGTTCAGCAGCTCCTAATTTCCCTGTTGGTAAATAGTATCATCCAAGCATTCAGATTCGATTTTAATTGAAATAAGATCTTTTTTATGTATTATCGGTACTTTTGTAATTGTTTTAATCTTAGGTGTGCAAGCATACTTAGCTGGTCTTACATTTGCCTTAGCTGCATCACCATGCAGTACTCCAGTTCTTGCCACTCTTCTAGGCTATGTGGCAACATCCAAGGTATGAGAATTTGATACAAATTATTTCAGGATTCCATAGCTTCAAATTCTGGATTCCATAGAACTTTCTAGTTTGAACATAGTTGGTGACTGAGGAATCCTCTTAATAACATGCTATTTATTATCATCCATGATTGTAAATTTCTATTGTTACATTTGTAAAAAATTCTTCATACCTTTATATTGGATTGTTCAATTTAATCTTATGAAGGTTGCTGCTGGTTGTTTGTTCCTATCCCAATGTTGTTTTATTGCTGTTCAAATATTCAATTTGGGTTGAATAACTTGATCCTTGAAGCATGGGATACTGATTGACTTAGTTGCAGTAAGATTTGTGACAATAAAAACCTTGTAGAAATACATTTGCAGAAAATTTTGAACAGTCTTTATTCATTGTGGTCTTTAGAGGGAATAATTCCTAGGAATTCTTGAATCTCACAATATGGCTTAATCAATGAAGACTATCTACTTGCCTATTAGTTTAGTAAAGGTCAAGTATTAGAAGGTATGAATTTCATAAACTATAGTTACCACTTTAGAGCCTTGGTGCAATATGGTTATTCTATTGACCTGGGCGACCAGGGTAGGCATTACAGAATAATCTTATGTGCAACTCAAGGATCATAGTGACCCTCCCCAGACCCTGTATTGGCAAGAACCTTGTTCTGGGAGGAAGTACACTTTTTGTGAACTTATCATTATCATGTTGACATCCGGATAAGCTTGATTGGCAATGTCATAACTAGGTCAAAGGTGTTTTTCTTCATATTGGTTCGTATTTTTTTATTCATCTCAGTGTTTTTTCCTCATTCTGTACAAATTACAAGGATTGTATCTATTTGTTAAAAGAGTCGTTCCTTTGTTTAAAAACATCTTCCCCGTAAAGTACCCAGAATCCTATTAATGTATCTGTTGTATCTTTTTGATTATTTAATTGAATTATTTTAAAAAGTGGGACACAATTATTCCCTCACTCAAGGAATCTTCCAGGAATTTTTCCTTCCATTGATTCAAAGGTGTGAAAATAGTGGATGCAATTGTAAAAGCATATTCGTTGTATTGCAAGATCAAAACAATGATTTCTCTTGGTTCTATCATTATATCTGCATCATTGCTGCATAAATATTTGCATTCATTTCCTATATATATATATATAACGACCTTCTTAGAACTGGTTCCACAGATACGGAGGGAGGTAAATGAAGGTACACAGGCGGGAGACACAGCGGGGTGACTACAGGTCGTTATTCCTGGGAATCGATCCCTAACTATTATGTCAGAAATGCCATGCACCCACCGTCTACGCTAGCATACAAGATTCTATTAGAGCTCTATCACTAGGATTAATCTGCTACCAATTGTAATCATCTGCCATAAGACTGACGTATTAAATTTGCTATTCCTAATCATCAGATCCTGGTATTTGATACTAGTTCATTCATTAAGGGAATTAATAATTATTATCCAATTCGTTAGTCCACAACTTATTGGGGATGTTGTGTGAAATACACGTTTTATGGTAAAACACAGTGGAAGTGAAAACGATTTTCTTAAATTTCACATATCCCAAAACAATAAGATCTAACGTATGAAAGACATAGACATAGATAAAAGAAAAACTAGTTTTCTAATAATACCTTTCTAATAATGCTTAGAGGAAAAGATATCAACTAGCAATTCTCACAATACTTACCTCTATTAGCATCCACATTGAGTAATCTTCAATATGACTTTGCAAACCACAAGTCGTCTCTCCGTTTAGTACTAAGATGGCACAAGGCGATTCACTCGCCCCAGCACCCTTGCTAACTTGTCCTAGGGCCAATACGGAGAAGATAAATTACGGAGGCTACTAGCCCGGATACTGTGGCTAGCCCGTGGGAAGAGCGGGCACACTGGCTTTGTCAGGTTTTGACCCCAGACATCTAAGATGACAACACCGCACGCGCTAGCCATCAATCCATCCCGTGGGGACTTCTCTATTTGGTACTAGCCAAATCAAGGAGATGACATGAGAGAAGAGAGGAGCAAAAGGTCGGAGACTCAAGTGGAGGGCCGGAGACACTCAATGGAAACAATTTAGCGGTACACAAGGGAACGCTGGCCAAAACTTTGGCTGACACAAGGAAGTGACATCAAGTTGGCTTGGGTTGGCAGCAACACAAGAGGAGGTTGGCTGCTCTTTGCTTGGTGAGCGGCGACAACCAAAGGAGGGTGGGCGGCACAACAACAAGGGGTGACACCTCCTTTTGGTAGGTGACACCACAAGAAGAGGGGAGAAGAAAAACCCTTAAAAGAATTCTACCCTCTTGTTCCATAAAGTGGTATTTATACACCTCTTCATTAAGATTTGGGGAGCAGACCATAACCTAAGCCCAAGCCCAAGCCCAATCCCAAGCCTAAGCCCACATCATATGTATTGGGTTAACTCGCCTACAAGAGGTGTGAACAAAAATCAAACTCATGCCTCATGAGTAGGCCCATCTTGCCTACAATAGGCATGCCTCATTAGTGCTTCTATCGCAACAAATGCTTTTCATACTTGCCCTTCGCTTGATCTAACCAAGCTTAATCTTTTTCTTTCTTTGAGAATCTTATTCTCTAACTTATTTTTATGTTTTTAAGAGATACTCGTAGTGCGTGTGACCCAATAGTTTCACAATTAATCATTAATTATGAATCAATCATGAGTGACACCTAGTAGTACATTATGATCCCCAATTAACCACCTGGCAAAGCTAGTGTGCTTGGCCTCCCACGTGCTAGCCACAACATCCGGGCTAGTAACCCCCATGATTTCCCTCCTTTGTGTTGGGCCTAGGATGGGTTGGCGGGGGCATTGGGGGCGAATAAATCACCTTTTGCCACCATGATCCCCAATTGATCGAAAAGTCAAAGTTGATTTTATAATATTTTTTGAACCATTCAGCAACTATAGTTAGTAGTGCGTTTGTTTTTTTTACTTATCTTATATTCATTTGATTTAGAACATAGTTTATGTATAAGTCTCCATTAGGTTGACTATGTTACACCTAGCCGAAGTTGTAGTTCCTTGTCCTATGAATTCAAATTACTCAAAAACACATGTCCAAGAAGATCATCCTCTTGATGTGTTTGCTTTGGCCAAAGATTTATGAGTAATAATCCTGATAAGAGGTTAGAGGGTATACGTCTCTTTTAAAAAAGGAGTGATGAATCCTTTGTGGATTATTCAAACATCTTCGGGGATATTGACTTATGCCCAATCATCCCAGTTTTACACCTCCTAGAAGATGTTTGCCAAGATGTCAAAGTATAAACCTCCATGACCAACCCGACTTGAATACCTCAGGTTTCAGAAAACATGTACTCGAGCTGTAATGAGATCTTTATCGACATATAAAGAACCATATACAATCTTATAGTAGATCATATCTAATGAATTAGTTATCCATAACTAGCATCCATATATTAACTCTCAACATCCTGATGTTTCCAGCTAGCGAGGATCGACTGTTTGGATAAATCAAAATTATAATATATGTTAGTCTTAAAAAATTGATGATGTCTAATCTAATTGATTCGTTGACTTGGGAAGATTTTAATACGTACGTGATCACACATGACGAAATTCCCACTAATTGTAATTCAATTACAATTTCTCTTGTGCTATGCATTTTATTGTGGATTTAATTAATGGAATTTTAGATCAAATCACATACATATAAAATGCACAAGCAAATAATGAATTTATTTATCAAATAATATAATGTTAAAGATTACCTTTAGGACACCTCTAAAATATAACATACTTCCACCTTGGCCTAAAACCAATCACCTTGGTATCTAATACCATAGGGCTCAATAGGCCTCTAAACTTATTTTGTGGTAGAGGTTTTGTTAAAGGATATGCTATATTCCTTTTGGTGAGAATATTCTCAATCTTATTTCTTTCCTACTTCTGATCTTCATGATCAAGTGATAGCCACGAAACACATGTTTAAATCGTTGATGAGACCTGAGTTCCTTGTCTTGTGCAATGACCTCATTGTTGTCGCAGTAAATTGGTAATGCTTCGACAATACATGAAACCACTCTAAGTTCAGTAATGAACATCTTGATCTAAACTGCTTCCTTTGCCGCCTTATAGCCGCAATATATTCTGCCTCAGTGGTAGAATTAACATAATTTCTTGTTTGAATTTTTTTCTTAACTTATTGCGCTTCCATTTAAGATGAATATGTATCTAGACTGAGACTGAGAGTTATCTTTGTCCGTCTTGAAGCCGACATCAGTATAGCTGCATATATCACCTTTTTCATATACCAAAATGAGTTCTTAGTTCTTTTTAAGTACTTAAGGATTACCTTAACAGTCACCCAATGATCATGCTTGGATCTGATTGATATATGCTCGTGACACTTAGTGCATGATACATCAGGACCAGTACATAACATGTTAGTAATATGAGAGAAGTGTCCTAAGGCAATCGCCTTATGATTGTAATCATTTACTTTAATAAATGAATATTCACTATTTGAGTATACATATTCATGTATTTGATTGAGATCTTGAACTCATTTATTGAATGTCCGCAATACAATTCACAGCATGAGAGAATTTGTGATGAATTCACAACTAGTGATTATCTCTACGTGTGCAATTGTGAAGTATTGAAATTGTCTCTAGTCGATGAATTGATAAATACGGACACTATCAATTCTGTTGAGACTAGCATGGGTTATTCTCTAATCAGTTGATTCTCACTGGCTGGTGACATTGGGATGTCCGGAGATAAACATGGATGCTAGTTAAGGGAACTAGTTCATTGGAGTGACTGGCTGTAAAATTTCATATGGGAATCTACATGTAGATATGTCAATGAAATTCTTACTGCAGCTTAAGTGCGATGTTCCTTTGACTTGCGGTGTTCAAGTCATCTTGGTCACGGAGACTTATACTTTGATATCTTAAGCAAGCATCTCTAAGGAGGTGTGGACCCAGGATGGTTGGGTATAAGCCGAAGTGCCCGAAGATGTTTGAACAGCCTACAAAGGATTCACCACTCCTTGCGAGGAGATGTATACCCAAGGCCTATCGTTGGATTGTTACTCGAAGCCTCTGGCCAGAGCATAACATGTTCCGAGTATGAATCTCTAGGAAACATGAGAGTAATTAGAATCCGTTGGACGAGAAAGACATTACTTGGGCTAGGTGTGACGTAGTCAGCCTAGTGGGGACTGACACACATAGACCATGTCCTGAACCAAGTGGGTATAAGATGGTGAAGGGAATGAGGCACGATTCATTAGAGCTGCTGAAGGGTTTCAGAATTATATCTGAGGTCAACCATTGATCTTTCGATTAATTGGGGGTCATGATGTACTACTAGGTGCCACTCATGATCGTTTTATAATTGGTTAATTATAGACGGCCAACATAAATCGAAAGCCTATTTAGTCACACGCACTACGAGTAATCCGAGGGATTTAAAACGAGTTGAAAATTGGATTTTCCGATCAAGAGAAATAAGTCGAATCTGAATTAATCAGAGGCGCAACGGAAGCTTAAAATGGTTAAGTCTTTTGAAGGCTTATTGGGCGAATTAAATGAGTTTAATTCGCGAGGGTTTGGCTTGGTGTGGCCGGCCAAAGAGGGTGCCCACCCTCTTTGGTTTGGCCGGCCACTACAAGGAGAGAAAACCAATTTATTTGGTTTAAATTATAAAATAAATCAAGCGCGATTTGTTTTATAAAATTATGGATAAATAAATCTATATAAAGAAATTTATATAAAGAGATTTATATAAAGAAATTTATATAAAGAAATTTGTAGAAATTTATTCTCTTTTATGGAAATTAAAATGATCCATGGAATGGTTTATTTTAATTTTATAAAATCAATTATGAATTGATTTTTTCATAAAAAGAAAGTTTATAAATTTCTTGTAAAATTTATTCCATAATTAAAGGAGAGATGAATTTGTTTTATTATAAAGTTAATTATAATAAAACTTGGTTTAAACGGAATAATTCATAAGAGAATTTATAAGATAAATTTCTTATGAAAACTAATTCCGTTAATTCCGTTAAAAGAGAGACTTGACAAGGGAGAGACTACTATATAAAGGAACCAAAGGCAAGCCTTGAATTCCAATCAATAGAGTAATCAAGAGATTAATTCTCTCCCTCTCTCTCTCTTATTCTCTTCTCCTTCTCCTTCCCTCCTAGGGCCGGCGCCCCTTGCCACTCTTAGGGCCGGCGCCCCTTGTCCAACCTAGGGCCGGCGCAACCTCACCCTTCCAAGGGTTGGCGTGAGCAAGGATCACCAAGAAGGAGCCAAACAAGAAGAAGAAGAAGCGGATCGCAACTCCTCTCTTCTCGGAATTTAGATTCCGTTTCTTGTTGGTTAGTTTCCATTCTTTTCTCTTGTTCTTCTAGTTGTGCCTTTAGAGAATCTAGTAGTTCTCGTCGGCACAAAACTCGTGACTTTGCGAAGTCATCCCGAAGAGTACTCGGCGTGGACGCGAATAGAGGCGAAGCTTCCAAGGGACGCTACGGTTGGATCTCGTCCCTTTTCTTCGAGTTACGCGAGGTACAAAGTAAATTAGTTTACTTTTCCGCAATGTTTTAATTTATGATTACGTCCACACATCATAAGGTCGCATGCTAGATACGTGGTTAAAATAATTTGTGAAATTATTTTATGCTAATTCTTCCGCTGCACGTAAAATTTTAAAATATTACGAACCCGTATCCTTGTCGACATGCACCCGGTCCCAACATAACATAGCATATATGATCGATCCTATAGCTGACGTATATAAGATCTGCCTCATGCGCATCCTCTCGTCTTGTGTGATCGGACACAGACTTTGAAAGGTAAATTCCATGTCTCATGGGAAGAAAACTTTTCTTGGATTCTTCCATAGTAAATCGTTTTACCACATTATCTATGCATGTAGACTGTGAAAGACCAAACAATCTTCTCGATTAATCTTTATAGATCTTAATCCCTAGTATATAAATTGTTTCTCTCATGTTTTTGATGGAGAATGTTTTGGACAACTAAACTTTGACTGAATTTAGAATATACAGATCGTTTCCTATGGGTAGTATTTTATCTACATATAACACTAGGAACACGATCACACTCTCACTAACCTTCATGTATACATAGGTTCATCAAGATTTTGTGAGAAATCAAACTCTCTTTGATTGCCTCATTAAAATGGATATTCCAATTCCTTGATGCTTGCTTCAATCCACAAAAGGATCATTGAAGCTTGCATACTTTATTTTTGTCAACCGATGTGAAACTCTCAGATTGTATCATATACGCATTCTCAGACATTTCCATTGAGGAAAGCTGGTTTCACATTTATTTATCACATCTCATAATTATAATCTCATAATTATAATGAGCTGTTATGACAAGAATATTTGAATGGATTCAAGTATGACTATTTGTAAAATGTTTCGTCATAGTCAATACCTTATTTTTGACAATAGGTTTTTGCAACTAGTCTTGGTAGGTAATCACATTACCATCCATGTTGGTTTCTTCTTGAAAACCCCTTGCACCCAATAAGTGTTTTGCCATCGAGTAGGTCCACTAGATTCCAAACTTGGTTTGCATACATGGAAATCATTTCCGACTTTATGACTTTTAATCATGTGTTCTTTTCTAAACTTTTCAGAACTTTTTATAGCTAGTATCCCCCTCATCCTTAATGAACAATATGTCTTTCCATTCACTTATGAGAAATACATATTTCTCGGGAATTTGACGTGCCCTACTAGATCTACGAAGAAGTGGTGTATCATCAGGTTCGGTCGTTGTCTCATCGTTATGAGTAATTGACTGGTTACATACTAGACATCTCTTCCGTATCTACTAGAGTCTCTTGAAGTATTCCAAGTTTAACTTTACTCTCACTAGATTCCTTGTAAGGGAAACTCTTTCTCTAGAAATACATTATGCTTTGAGTCAAACACCTTTTATTCTAAGGAATGATAGAATTGATAGCTCTTTGTTTCTTTAGGATAGCCAATAAATAAACATTTATCAGGCTTAACATCTAGTTTATCTAATACTGTCCTCTTCACATAAGTAGGACAATCCCATGTCTTCAAATAAGACAAATGAGGTTTCTTACCGGTCCATATCTTATATGGAGTAGTAGAGACTGCTTTAGTTGAGACTCTGTTTAACAAGTAACAACTGTCTTGAGTGCGTAGGTCTAAAAGGATTTGGGAAGACTTACATCATTCATCGTCGACCTAATCATGTCTAACAAAGATTGATTTCGCCTTTCTGATACATCATTGTGATGTGGTGTGTAAGGCAGAGTCCACTGAGAAAATATGCTATTGTTTCTGAGATAATCTTGAAACTCTTGGTTTAAGTATTCGTTATCTCAATTTGATCCAAGTATTTTGATAGTTTACGTAGTTGTTTCTCTATTTCATATCTAAATTCTTTAAACTTTTCAAAACCCTCAGACTTATATCTAAAGATGTACACATACCGAAATCGTGAGTGATCATTGATGAAGGCAATGAAGTAGCTATAACCTCCTCATCTATGAGTCAACATGGGTCCACATACATTGGTTTGTATAAGATTGAGTACATCGTTCTCTCGTTCACCTTTTCCCTTAAAAGGTAACTTAGTTATCTTACCTATTAAGCATGAAATAAATATATCAAATAAATCCAATTCAAAAGATTCCAAAATGCCAACATTTGCAATTCGCTCAAGCGCTTCTTACTTATATGATAAGGTGACAATGCTATGTATAGGAAGTTAATTGATCGTCTCTTCGAGTGCGTTTGTTGCTTGTTTTGATATTGAATGTCATTCGATATGCCTAATGCGTAGATCCTATTGTATAGCGTTCCAGTTCCGTACACCATCTAAAGTTATGTAACAACAATTATTATTAAAAGTTAAATGAAAATATTTTCTATTTAAATAGAAAATAAAAATAATGTTCTTTATTAGCAAAGGAATAAAATAACAATTATTCAATTTCAAAACTTGTCCACCAGGGAGTTTTAACAAATAAGTTCCTATGATTATAACTTAAACTTTTGTCTCATTGCTAACTCGTAAATTTGTTTCTCCCTTAACTAGTCTTCTACTATTCCTTAGCTCCTGTATGCCATGACATATTTGTGAGACACACCCAATATCTAATACCCAAGTGCTTGAAAAAATAGTGTGACATTCAATAACGAAGATACCTTTTTAAGGTGGGGCATTGAATGCCCTTTTCTTCACAAACTCAAGATTAATCTTACGGTTTCTTCTCCAATGTCTCATCTTAATACAGCGGTGACACGAGCCCTTTGGAGTCTGTTCTTCTTTCTTGACCTTTTTCTCAACATTGAAATTAATTCTCAGGTTTCGAAGCTAATCCAAGAAATTCGGCCTTATTAGTTTGTTTTTTCCAAAATCGAGCGGAAATTTATAGAAGCCATGCTTATTCTAACAATGCTAGAAATACAAAATTTAGCATTTAAGAGAGATAAATTATATATGACATGCAAACAATTCACAAGGATCCCATTTGCTAGTACAAATTCAAGAGCCTTTAATTTAAATTCGGGAGATGGTAGGTTGTCTTCAAGTGGGTTGATATCCATTATAGATAAGCATAATTTTGGAGTGAGTCAAACAAACTGTCCTTTTTTTTTAGTGGTAGGTATCAAATATACCAATTATATATCACATATATATAACTATCACCTTATGCTATCAACTATTGATATTTATATAATTCATCGGGTTGATAACTCATTGACATATATACATCATATGTATATCATCCAACTTCATCTCTATTCATATTAATTTTAGAGTGAGTTCAACAAATTAATACTTCAAGTTAAAGCTAACCCATTAATCATGTGATCATAACTCGATGTTATGAACATGCCTAATGTCAAGTTAGACTTGGAGAGAGTTCAACAACCCAATCAAAAGTGAACTTTAGTTTTTATTATATTAATGGAAGGTGTAAGCTTTAATATTTACATAAGAAATTTATGTTATAAAGTTTCATCTATTCCATGCAAGGTTTAATTATGACATAATGATTATGGAATAAATATCATGGTATATAGATGACATGATATAAACACGATATGGTTTAAATATGACAATATAAAAGCATAATACTAACATGACATGATGATGATAATTAACATATTTTCATTGTTAAGGATTCAATTTCTAAAATTCAAAATTTTTAATTAAATTAGGAAATAATTTCGAAAATTCCAAAATTAGGATTTAGGAAATAATTTTCAAATTTAGAAATCCTAATCGGATTATGAAATAATTTTCAAATTGAAATTTACTAATAAATTAGGAAACAATTTTCAAACTTAGAATTTCCTAATGGACTATGAAACAATTTTCATAATTGAAATTTCCTAACATATGAGGAAATAATTTTCAAAATTGGAATTTCCTAAGGAAATAATTTCCATAATTGGAAATATCTTCCTAAATAGGAATTTCCTAACAAATTAGGAAACAATTTAAATAGGAATTCCCTAACAAATTAGTAAACATATGACAATTTATGACATGCCAAAAACAAGATCTACGATCTATGTCGAAAACACAAGAGACTCTGATACTTGGTGATTTTGCATTAAATACATGTAATTTTACGGTAAAGAAGTAGCAGAAGCGAAAACGATTTTCTTAAATTTTGTATATCCCAAAACGACAAGATCTAACATATGAAAGAATAGATATAGATCAAAGAAAAGCTACTTTTAGAATAATACCTTTCTAATGACGCTTAGAGGAAAATACATCAACTAGCAAGTCTCATAATACTTGTCTCTATTAGTGTCCATGCTAAGTAATATTCAAGACGGCTTCGCTAGGCATAAGTTGTCTCTTCGTTTGGTACTAACCAAATCAAGGAGATGATATGAGAGAAGAGAGGATCAAAAGGCCGAGGACTTAAGTGGAGGGCCGATGACACTCAGTGGAAGGGCTAGCCAAACAATCCGGCGACACAAGGGAAGGCCAACCAAACTTTGGTCGACATAAGGAAGTGGTGTCGGGTTGGCTTGGGGCGGCAACTACACAAGAGGAGGATGACTTATCTTTGCTTGGTGGGTGCAGCAACTAAAGGAGGAGAGTCGGTGACACAGCAAGAAGGGGTGCCACCTCCTTTTGGTTGGCGACACCACAAGATGAGGGGAGAAGAAAAACCTTTAGAAGAATTCTACCCTTTTGTTCCATGGAGAGATACACCTCTTCATTAAGACTTGGGGAGCAAGCCATAACCAAGCCCAAGCCCACATCATATAGTGACTTAACTCACCTACAAGAGGTGTGAATAAAAATTAAACTCATGTCTCATGAGTAGGCCCATCTTGCCTACAATAGGCATGCCATATTATTGCGGTAAAAACTTTTCATATTTGCCTTTCGCTTGGTCCAACCAAACTTAATCTCTTTTCTCTTTGAGAATCTTATTCTCTAACTTGTTTTTAGGTTTTTAAGACATTCGTAGTGCGTGTGACCTAATAGGTTTTCGGTTATTTTGACAGTTTGTAATAACCATTAATTATGAATCGATCATGAGTGACCCTGAGTAAGTAGTTCATCATGATCCTCAATTGATCGAAAACTCACAGTTGATTTTAGAACATTTTCTGATCCCTTTAACAGCTACAGTTATTAGTGTGTATTCCTTTCACTCATCTTATACCCACTTGGGTCAGAATATGGTCTATGTGTGAGTCCCATTAGGCTGACTACGTCACACTTAGCTTAAGTTGTAGTTCCTTGTCTTATGGACTTGAATTACTCAAAAATACATATCCAAGAAGACCATCTTCTTGATGTGTTTGCTTTGGCTAAAGACTTATGACAAGAGGCCCTAGGGTATGCGTATCCTTTATAAAAGGAGTAATGAATCCTCTGTGGATTATCCAAACATCTTTGAGCATATTAACTTATACCGAATCGTCCCGACTTACACTTCCTAGATCATGTTTGCTAAGATGTGAAAGTATAAGCCTCCATGATTAAGATGACTTGAATATTTCAAATATAAGAAAATTTACATTTTAGCTGCAATGAGATCTTCATCATATAAAGAATCACATGATACCTCATAGTAGGTTACATTCAATGAACTAGTTACACATAACTAACACTCATATATTAATTCTTAACATTCCAATATTTTCAGTCAACAAGGATCAACTATTTGGATAAATCAAGGAGTATAACATGTGCTAATCTTACAGAATTGACGATACCCAATCTCATCAATTCATCACCAGAAGATTTCAATACACACAAAATTACACATGATGAGATTTCCATTAATGGTCTAATTATAATTTTTCTCATGCTATATATTGTATTGTGGACTTCATTAATTGAATTTAAGATGGAATCACATACATATAAAATGCACACTCAAATAATGAATTTTCTTTATCAAATAAATAATACAATTTTAAAGGTGATTGCTTTTAGGATACCTCTCAAATATAACATAACTCTCCATGCGCAATTAAATTAATGTAAGATTCGATAGACTTTTTACGTTACCAAGAAGAGCCTCTTCAAACTTTCACGTACATAGATAATATATTGGGTATATAAAATGAAGGCATAATATGAAGAATATGTTTGTTGAAAACTAGGCTGGCCAGATCTTGCTATTGTCTTACATGTTTGTATTTTTAGGGACATGCAAATTCTATCTGGATTGGCTTTCTTCCCCTTGTTCCCATTCAAAAACAATTAAAATATTATTTGTTGCCCTATCAATTTTTCTAATTAATTCAATTTCATTTCCCATTTCAACTACTAGAATTAGACTTACCGTTACTACATATGTAAGAAACATGCCAACTTTATTTAGCTAATGTCAATGTTGTAAATGATGGTAGGTAGTGGCGTGGTGGTCAGTGATCGCCTACCTCCTCGGCCGCCTAGGTAGTTGAATTTTTTTTTTATATGTAAATAAGTTTCATCGAATACCATACAAGTTATATAAGGTACAAATAAATATATAAATGCAATTAACAAGATAAATAATAAATATTCATCACTATATTAATACTAAAAAGTAATATCGTTACTCATACCAAAAGTCTATGTTTTAAATTTAAAGTTTCAACTCAACATGACAACATGCCAACAAATATTAGACTCAACATAACTAATCTTCTAAATCATCTACACATGCATCATCAACTGCATTTATAATCCTCTGACTCAAAATCAACATCTTTTTCATTTTCTTCCTTTGATGTATCTAAATCCTCATCAAATTCTCTAATGGAGATGTTCCTTGTGCTCGTCCTGTTAGTATTAGCCCTAGAGCCAATTATGTGATGATTGACTAGGAAACATTTTGTATCATATTCTATTAATAAAGACATAATTTTGGTTATTATATTTACTTCATGATTGTGCCAAATGAGTAAGTATAATAACATTCTTGGGTAGTAGGTTCTAATCTACATTATATCAATTAGTTGAATTGATAATGAGATGATGTAGAGAACACTACTTTTAACTATTCTTAGTTAAACATTAATATTCAAGGACAATATTAATGCGTTGAGACTAGCATGTAAGTCAATTGATGACTTGATCTCACAAGTCATGGATATGGGATATCACATTGACACATGGGTATATATTAGAGAATGTGTACTGCATTGACCCGCTACGAGAAAGTTTCATGGATCGTTATATGAGTGCCATAAACTTTCTTATGTGACTATTAGTATGAATAGTCCTTAGACTTGAAGTCACTATAGTTCCTTACATAAGGAGTTGTATATTTTGATATTGTCAAACGTCACTCGTAACAGGGTGGACTATAAAGGCGATCACTGGGTATGCAACAAATTATGCAGAGGGATGCGAGCGATGTAGATGGGATTTATCTTTCCCATATAACGGGAGTGATATCTGTGGGCCCCTCGATCGAGTAGAACTACTAAATGTATGACCATGCTCAAATGAGTCAATATGAGACCTTGAGCTTATTTGCTTGAGTGAGTCTACTTGGGGATCAAGAAACACAAAAATTGATATCGTGGATGACACGGTCTATGCCTCATTGATCAATCTAGATATTGAGGATAGAAGAACAAAGTCATACGAGATAGTAGTCACGGAGGTTAAGTCGGATTTTGACTTTCTTGTCACTTGGGTATCAATAATGCATTGCTAGATGCAGCTTATTGCTTATGTGTCTAAAGAGGTTTAGACACATTGCCAACATTACGAGAACCTATTGGGTTACATACAAAGGACATGATGCTTCGGAGATTGATTGATTGATTTTAGTTTGACTAAAATATGATCTGAATTGGATTAATTAAGTTGGATTCAAATGAATCCAATTGTATTATGAAATAGTAACTTCATTCTTGACTTCACTCACTATTTTGTTTTTTGTTTTGGTCTTTTTCAGTTTTTTTTTTCATTCTTAAATAGTAACTTGTAGGTCTTTTTTTTCGTCACTTTCTCTTTTACTTCATTCCATCACTAATATTTTTTATTTGGTGGTGCTTACTCTCTTGACTTACCGAATATGCTCTTGATCATTGTTTTCAAATTTCATGTCCTATCTTGTATCATATATGAATTGCCATATATCTGATATACTCAGTGAAAAAACTCAATGAAACGCTCAGTGAATGACGTGACATTTAACATGCACACATCCGATTATCGCTCGAGACACCATCGGCGGCCTCCGACCGCCGCCCGAATCAAACTATACCCTGAGGGGCACGGTGAACCCATCGGGGATCGCTGCATACAAAATGCCACATCATTCACTGAGCTTTTCCTTGAGATTTTTCACTGAGCATATCATTTTCCTTCTCTTAATATTTGTGCTACTACCCTTTCCTTAAAGATACTCTGTTTCATATTCTTTAACTTCCACTACTTGATCATAGGAGCCATGCACATATTTTTTCTATTGAGACATGTTTCTAAAACCACAACATATGTTGGGTAGTTAGGTTTTTTCTAGGTATAACTTTGCAATCTCTATACATTTTTTCTTTCTGATAATAAGAAAGTTGATTTATAACTTATTATTTTTACTTTTGAAGGTGAAGTTCTCTTCTCTCTTCTTAAAAAATATATTAATTATTATAAAGTTTATATGCTATCACAAAATCTAACATACTTTTTCTTTCTCTGTTTCTTGTGCAAAAATTATAGTCCTCGTGCACGTTATCATATTCTAAATTATTATGCCCCCATGGGCTGACACAAATACTTTATGCAGTGTTACCACAGATAAGCTTGGTTGATTCCCAGTGGGTGTAGAAGCCCCGTAGGTTATCTCATCCCCTGCATACGCTACTGTGTTGGGCGAAATCTCTTGTGATTTACTTTTTAGCTCGGTTATCACCTTTGCCATAGATATTCTAAATTGTTACATTATATACGCATTTAGATATTTTCAAAATTGTAAAAATCGCTAGGCGGTAGTTGGGCAGAGGACTATCGCCTAGCGCCTAGTCAGCGATTCAGCGCCTAGGCGGCGCTATGGTGGGGTGCCGCCTAGCACCTAGGTGGCTGCCTAGGCCGACTTTTTGCAATAGTGGATATTTTCCTATTAAAATCATCGTTTATTAGAATTTTTTATAGTATCTCATCTAGACAAGGGAATAAGAATAGAAAGATATAGAAAAAAGTGAAATAGAAATGGAAATGGAAAAGAAGGAATAGGGTAAAGGAAAATAAGATTAAGAGGATATGAAGATAAAAAGGATAATATATGTACTTGAAAGAAAGAAAAATGAAAGAATTAATTTATTATTTGTAAGGAATGAATATAAAGAGAAGGAAACAAACCAAGAGAAGGAAACAAACCAGGTATTGAAGTATGAATGATTTGTGGATGAGAGTAATATTGAGGATGATGGTGAATTAAAGGATAACTAGCACTAAAACCAAATCACCTAGTTTTGGCTGTAATACCTAGTTAGAAATTGGAAATTGTATTAACTGAAAACTTGTCTGGGAATTTTAACTCCTTTTTATAAATTGATAACATGATAGATTTTTTAAATAAATTTATTTTAAAAAACTATGTTTTTTTGAAAATTAGCTTCACTATCATATCCCATAATTTATGCAATATTTGCACTCTATATACAAATATAAAATTTTTTATTGTTAGTTCCAGAGCCAATTATGTGATGATTGACTAGAAAACTTTTTGTATCATATCTTATTAATAAAGACATTATTTTGGTTACTATATTTACTTCATATGTGTGCCAAATGAATAAATATAATAATGTTCTTCAGTAGTAAGTTCTAATCTAAATTATATCAATTAGTTGAATTAATAGTGAGATGATATAGAGAACACTATTTTTAACTATTTCTAGTCAAGCATTAATATTCAAAGACAATATTAATGCGTTGAGACTAGTATGTAGGTCAATTGATGACTTGATCTCACAAGTCATGAATATGAGATATAACGTTGATACTCAGGTATATATTAGAGAATATATACTGAATTGAACTGCCATGAGAAAGTTTCATGGATCGTTATATGAGTGTCATAAACTTTCTCATAGTGACTATTAGTATGAGTAGTCCTTAGACCTGAAGTTACTACGGTTTCTACATAAGGAGTTATGTACTTTGGTATCGTCAAATATCACCTGTAACAGGGTGGACTATGAAGACGATCATTGGGTTTGTAACAAATTATGCGAAGGAATGTGAGTGATGTAGATGGGATCTATCCCTCCCATATGACGGGAGTGATATCTGTGATCCTCTTGATCGAGTAAAACTACTAAAATGCATTGTCATGCTCAAATGAGTCAATATGAGATATTGAACTTACTTGCCTGAGTGAGTCTACTTGGTGATTAAGAAATACATAAATTGATTAGAGGATGACACGGTCTATGTCTTATTGATCAATCTAGATATCAAAAATAGAAGGACAAAGTCATACATTATAATAGTCACGGAAAGGTTATATCAGATCTTGATATTCTCGTCACTTGGGTATCAATGATGCATTGTTAGATGTCGCTCATTGTTTATATATATAAAGTGGATTAAATATATTGCCAATGTTAAGAGAATTTATTGGTCACACATAAAGGATATGATGTTTCGGAGATAAGTTGATTTTAATTTGACTAAAATGTGATCCGAAATTGAATTTATTGAGTTATACTCAAGTGAATCCAATTGGATTATAGGGATTAAGTCTAATTCAAATTAGACTCATTTATATTAGACTTAACCAATTTAGATGGGTTAATAATTCATTAAAAGGTTTAATGAATTTATTATTAGAGGAAGACCAAGAGTCATTCTCTTCATTAGATGAAGAGAAGATGAAAAGTGAAAATGAATACCATGAGATTTTGGTATTCATTGAGTTTTATTGACCTTAATGTGATGGGAAGCTCATGGGGCAAAGACCCTTTCTATTCATTGGATGAATACATAAGCTTCATGTCAATTTTCGAAATTGACTAAGTGTTGTTCTTCCCTTCTTCTTCCTTCCTCCCTCATCGTGGCCAAAACCTTACTTGAAGGTTTTTGGTTTTCTTGTTTTGTGAACCATCCCAAAGTTGCTAGCACAACCAAGGTAATTCTTCTCCGAGGCTAGATCGTGTTCGTGTGGATACTACTAGAGGCAAGGACATTCTGAACGTGTAAGAGATCCGACGAACCAAGGACTAATGGGATAAGCGACGGACACATATCAAAGGTATATCTATTAAATAGATAAAACTTTGTATGAGTTTTTCGCATGGATCGCTCAAAGAGATCTTATTTTTCGTTGCGTTTTTAAATTGTTAGCACTATAGAGATCCCTACAAAATCATAATTTTTTTTACGGTTCCATGTATCTTTTAATATAAGTGACTTGTTATGTGAGTTGTAAGAACTAAAAATATAGACTTATGTTGCTATTGCTCTTTCCAACTGAAGAACCTTTTTAGCCTTATAAATTATTATTTTGATCATGAGAATGCTCAAATCATCCATGGTCATGAGAGTTATTTGATAATTTAAAATCATTGGTATCTTGGCCATATAGGCTAGATATATCATCTGAAAACATCTTACCGTCAAACAACTTTCATATATATCTTTAACTTGAGAGGGTGTTAAAGGTAAGAGATTATTTAGTTTTTTTTTTCCATTTTGAACCAACTTCACTTCAAACCATCTCCAATTGTATTCCAATTTGCCTACAATATTCTTCCAATTTACAATGATATGTATTTCTATTTAGCATATTGGTAGCAAAAGGCGAATCGCTCGCCCCTAGCGCCCCCGCCAACCCGTCCCAGGGCCAACACGGAGGAGGTAAATCACGGGGGCTACTAGCCCGGATGCTGTGGCTAGCGCGTGGGGAGGGTGGGCAACTGGCTTTGTCAGGATTTGACCCCCAGACCTCTTGGTGGCAACACCCACGCACTAACCATCAGTCCATCCCGTGGGGACTCTATTTAGCATATTGCCTCATATGTATATGTATAATCTATGTAAACTATCAGATTGTCCACTTTTACTCCAGCAAATGAAAAAAATAGAAGGACGTAACATTAAAAGGAATAAATGTTCCACCTCCTCAACTTATCCTACACGTCTAGATTACTAAACTTGATGGGTTTCTTTGAGCTATTTGGGCCACCTGACTTATCCAAATCATGCATAGCTTGTTTGGAGTGAACAAATTACCCGCCTTGCTAAGCCATGAGTGGCTGACCTGCTAGTCCTGATCGACCCTATCAACTAGATTGCCATGCCCATGGCTTAATCATGCCACAGATTGATAAATGATAATCCATCTAGCTTGATTAACCTGCTCAACCCATTTGACCCATTTTGTTAGTTTAGCTCTTTTGGATTGCCAACCTGTGTTACCCAATTAGCCTGACCAGTTAGAATTGGTACTCACGAGTTCAAAGTTGGAGTTTGATGATCTTGTGTCTAGCAGTTTGTGTGTGAGTATTATTTCATAAGAAACCAGGTGGATGCTATCTTATAAGGAGTTACAGACGGTCATGTTTTGAAGGTGAAATTTGGCCCTACTTGGATGCAACCAAAATGGTGAATTAAAAAGATCAGATCACATCATTTTTTTAATGTTTTTCCATGTAATCAATAGCAAGGATATTTTTATTTTTTAAAATCATCATTTTAGTTTATCCTCCCAATTTTCCACTCAAGTAATCAAGCTCTAAAACATATATTGAATGAAGAATTATTTTCCAATATTTTTTTTCGATTTAATGATAAGGTCTAAGTACTCCCTTTAATTTCTATTCTGTTGATTTTCTCTTAATAGAAGCTTACTATCTTTCTGTATAGTTTATCCATTGCTTATCCAAAATGTGTTCTACCAGGATCCTTTGATAGGTGGAGGCTTACTATTAACTTACACAACGGGTTATGTGGCTCCTCTCCTTATTGCAGCTTCTTTTGCGGGTGCATTACAGGTTCTCAACTGAAGTTGAATTCCATTTCTTTCTTCTCAATTTGTCTTAAGATCAGGTTATAAATATTTGTCTGGGCGTCCTTAGGACAATTTATGATATAAGATCATGTGATTATGATATTATGAATCAATGAGCAAAAGTTGGCATCATAATTGAGGGGCATAAAATTTTTTTAGCCAACTTGTGAGAAGTCTGAATGGAAACCTGAGGCTTGATTCCTTAATCTTTTTAACAAAGAAGTTCGTAAAAGTAATGTTTTATCAAACTCAAGAATTTTTCCCCTTTTTAATCTTCTTCTTTATGAATATTTTAGTTGTCATTGCAATCATGTGATTGTTTAGGTTAGCTATATTGGCAGCTCGATGGCTCGAGGTTCGTAGAGTTCAGAGAAAGTTGCATGAGGCAAATCGAAGGACTGCAGGGCGGAGAACATCAAGGCAGCAAGAATGATAGTTGATGGAGGCGGACTAGATAGGCAAGAGGTGAAGGATGACACGTAAAGGAGTCGAGGGCTTGTGTGCATCTGAGGGACTAGATAACCTAACAGGAGATGGACTCGGGGTGAGGTCAAATAGCGACGGTAATGTTCTAGTAAATTTTGAATGTTGAGTGACCTACGCATGGAGCGAAGGTAGAAGTCAACGTAGGTTAACTTGACCTTAGAGGTTATTGTAATTAAAGTTATTAATCAACTGAGCTTGGTGATTAATTGATTGGTGGTTGAGAAACTAAATACCCTGGAATGTTTCGGAAATTAGGGTTTGGGGCTTGACCAATCAATTGATGGTTGAGAAATTAAATGCCTCAAAGTGTTTTAGAATTCGGGGTTTGATCAGTCATCTGTTATGGAATTCTATCTACTAGGGAACTAATCCACTGTCTGAGCTGCCAAGCAATAAAATGCACTCGTGGCCAAGTCGACTATGTAGTCAACTGATGGTAAGGTTCTTGTTGAGATGGAAACTAGAAAAGTGTCGTTGCTACGCGACAATGGTCGAATTGGACAAAGCAATTGACTTAGTACACACCAGTTGACTAATCAACGATAGATTAGATTACAATAAAATAGAGCTAGTTAAACATTATTAGAAGTCTTGTGTTTCATCTTTAGCATTTTTTTGTAATCCCTTATAATCCTTGTGCTTGTTAGAAGAGGTTTCTTCATATACAATAATTGACCAAGAAGAAGAACGATAGTAGATTTGCAGGAGTGATCCTTTGACACATCATATGTCGTGGAGGAGTCTTGGGCGAGTAAACATCCATTGTTAGCGATTGTAATTGTTTTTCTTTTATATATTTTATTCCTCTATATAAATTGTGTTTGTGACCTTACTAAATAGCAATTGTATTATAGAATTGCATTTATAGGATTAGGTTCTACTCCCAGCCACCCATCCACCCACCCCCCATCCCATTCGCAACCCAACAAAATCTAAATCTTCCATTTTTTAACTTCTGCAATTTTCAGAATTTAATTCTTTTTGAATGAAACTGGAATTGAATTGATCATTACCATAGAGGGATATTTAAAAATCCCATATCAGTGTTTATTAGACCATTATACATTACTAAGCTAAGTTTGATCATCAGAAATTGTACAAGCTAAAAATGTCACCTTTGTGGTGACTATATCCGTGTCTTAGATCATCATACACAGTTCATGTTATCTAATTTGCATTGACACAGGTTGTTGTGGAACCACAGTTTTAGCACTTTCATCAGTAGTTAATTTTTAACGCATGAAATGTTCCTTGAAGTCATTGGTTCTTGCCTGTCCATCTTCCAGTATAATAATTAACAGTTGCTTTGCAGAATTTGCTTTCCTTTCGGAGGTATTCAAGTTGGATAAACCCAATGAGGTACTAACATTTTCTTAACACAATTCAAGACCTTATAATGTAAACTTGCTTAGCGCTAAAGCTAAACGAGTAGTACTGTCATCTGGATGCTGGCCAAAAGATATGGGAAGATCCTTCATTAACTTGATTTCCTGGGAAAATTCATAGTCAACATGTTTTTTTTAGTATCAATTCGTTTCTTCAATTTGTCCAGTGTGCTTGTTCAATCATAGATTTGAAGTTTTTTTCTTGATCATGAAAAATTTCTTTTCTTTATCTTGTATACCTTTGCAGTGGAGCACTTTTACTTGGAGGGGGTATTTACACCTTATTAGATAGATTGTTACCTGCTAAATCAATGGCCATGTGATGAGTGCAAACACAGAATGGACGCCGTGTATTCGTTCGGGCCGTCTCTACTTGAAGGATGAAATTAAACTACTTGTAGAGGAAAAAAATAGCCATCACATAGCATTTATTTCTCAATTTTGGTGGCGTAATAAGCATACCAGATGTTTAGTTAATAATCTACTTGTTATCTTACGATACTGTACTTATTTAATGCATATTATTGAGTTCAGCCATGCCCCAATATAACTTCCTCCAAATCGGCTAGAATCAGTATGATAGACCGATCCAATTCATATTTTTTCTTGAGCAAGGAAGTATTAATGCCTCAATATGGATATATGGATCCTTCGCAGAATCACTGTTCACTTAACCAGACTATCTAGTTGGAAACGTTGTAGTTAAAATTAAGAATAATTTCATAGTCCTCTAAATGCTCTCTTTTCCTGTTCATTATTTTTTATGTAAGATTTAATTAATGTTTCCTAATCTTCCTTGCTTAAGAATTAAGTTTATTCTTACCTTATAGTTGCTAGAATTTGGAGATATTAATATCATGAAGTAACTTTCATGCAGATTGCTTCCTCTTCTAGATAAGGAAGCTAACTTTGGATAATTATTCTATGCTCTCGGGATTCTTCCTTGTCTTTCTATTTTATAGCAGGTTGATAAGTAAAAAAGTAATCAATATCTTGCTATTTTAATATTATTATAATCCTTCAAGTTCTTTTCTCAATTATTTGTAGTTGTTCTATAGATTTTCTTAAAAAATTTGAATTAATTGAATTATCTTTTATTATACTCCTAAAATGTGTTTTCTTCTGTTTTTTTACACTTGTTACTCTAATTTGACTTTTCAATTTATAAAATATATTATATATTATATATTATTATTTTCTCTTACTTTCATCTACTATTAAAACTCCATCTAATTGTTTTTGGATATTTTGATGCACGTCACTTTATTTGATTTATTTAAATTTATCTTAAATTAATACACATATGTAATCGGTTTAACTCATTGTTTGTAGGTGAAATATGTTATGCTGGCGGTCTCTCACCATGATTGTCTTATATCATTGAGAGTGTAAATTAGATATTTAGCAGGTTTTTATGTAGAGAGGATATTTTTTACTAGCTTTGTTAGGATTTGATCATTGTCACATATAAATTTATCACATGATTATCGAATCGGCTATGTCCTTAGAGTCATAGTTTGTAAAATCGTAATCTTATACAGAATTGATTTGAGATTAGAATTGGACCGGTTGGGATTGGATTGTAGAATCGCATGATCTTATCCAAAACTCTTAAAATTGTATGAAACATAAATAATTAAAAAAATATCTATATATATATAAAATAGTAGACAATCGCTATCTCAGATTATATATTATTTGTACTAGTAATGAAACTACCATTCTTATATATTAGATTGTATAAATTTAAATCAACTAGTAATGTAACTACCATTCTTATATATTAGATTGTATAAATTTAAATCAACTAGTAATGTAACTACCATTCTTATATATTAGATTGGATAATATTTATATTTCATGAAAGAGTATAAAATGTCTAATAATAATAATAACAATAAATTTCAAGAATGTGTTTTTGATTTATAAGATAATTCAATTTAAAAGCTAACAAAATAGTTATATGCAATAGAAGTTATTAAATCTTTTGATTGGAACACGACCTAAAGACTTGATTTGGTAGAACAACAGACAATAGACATTCATAAACTTGTTAGTTTGGGGAAAAATGATAAAATATTATTAATAAAAAATTAATTCAAAAATAACTAATTAGGAGTTTAAATAGTCTTAAAATTTTATCTCTAATTATGTAAAAGATGATAAAAAGACAATAAAAAAATTATCTTTCAACCTTTCAAAAAGACTTTAAATTATATTTTTTGGGTTTGAACTTGAGCGGTTAAGGGTAAACTTTGAAACTAATTATAGATTTTTAAATGAATTTTGATTTGATATATTATATGTTGTGTGATTCAATTTGAATTAAAAGTTATAATTTTCAAAATTTCCATCGATCCACTTCGATCCTATTATGATCCTATTGATTTTGTTTTGATTCTATTGATGTTGCTTTGATTTTATTGCTAAATTGATTTTGCATAATCTAAGATCGATTTGTGCTTTCGAATCATAGGAATGTGCGATCCTATTATGATATAAGATGGTGATTTTATAAATTATGATTTAACTAGTAAATATCATAACCAATATAATGAAAAAATAATAATAAAACACAATCAAATCCCCGAACTCTTGGTTCTGTCAGACCTTCCAAAACTAGTATCCTAGTCCTTGTTTTCCACCAAAGCTACTCTTCCACTAGATTGCTATACGCATGGGCTGTGAAGAATAAGAAAGTCAGCCTCCTCGTTCCAACCTTGACCGACAATAATTCTAATAATAATAATAATAATAATAATAATAATAATAAATGTGAGGGCCATATATAAATGAGGCTCAACTTAGGTGTCATGTCATGCCCAGGTTCAACTAAACCATGCTATTGAGTGTCTCATATTAAACCCAAACTACATGAACCAGATTGAATTGAAGATAGTCTTGGCGTGGCCGAAGGCTGTGCTGAGGCCGTATCAAAACCTTTGTTATGCCATTGATGAAGGTAAGTGTTGTCATATGTTTCCAAGTCAAGGTGGGCCATAATTGTTGTGCAAAGCTCAAAAAATATTTTATGAACTAATTTTGTGGTGCATGAAGCAACTTGGTGATCTAGGCAACTGGAAGAGGTCCGAGCAACGTTATAAAAATAAACTCGATCAAACTAAGTCATAGACTTTCAAGAGACCGGAACAAGGTCTCATCAACCTTAGTGTCGGGGCGATTGGAGTGCTTCCAGACAACCCAAAGTTGAGATCTAGAGACTCCAACCAAAGTTGAGATCTAGAGACTCCAATCCAGACAACCCAAAGTTGAGATCTAGAGATCCGGAGACGATCAAAGGATAAAAATCAACCTTGCTCTAGGTCCTTGGAAGGAGTCTAGGTCACCAAAAGCTACTGTGTTAGCTAGATCCGGAGTTTGAAACGGATAGATCGACAACCAAGTTAGCAGGGTCGAGGTGACCAAAATGACTTCTAGGTGATTGAACATGTGCCACATTAGTGGCCAACAGACTATCTATACAAGGAAGGCGAAGGCTCTCGTAAGTACACCAGTTTTATTTTGATGTGATCAACCAAGTTAAGTTAGATCCTGTGTGTTTTTGATCCTTGTGTCTAAGTGTGCAAGAGCTTAGAAGCATAAGACGTCAAGCGGAAGATGCAACAGACAAGAAGGATGACATGAGGAAGGGAGTCGACGGACTCGGTTCATCTGAGGGGCGCGAAAGCTATGGAAGAGTACACCGGTAGATGAGAAGGGCGTGCACGATGTTTGAGGGACAAGAAGTTGGGGATGAAGCCTATTCGAGGAGAAGGTCAGAGTCAAGTTCGGGAAAGCTCAACTCTGGATGGCCGAAAATCACCCATGTGGACGAAAGATAAAAAAGTTAACGCAGATGTTGTCTTTGACCAAATGGTCAACTGAGGCATTTCATTTACCTCTAGAGGTGCCTCAGTTCATTCAGATCAGTTCTGTGCTAAAACAAAACTAAGTACTTCAGTTGGAACCTAAGGCGTCTCAAGTCAGAACTGAGACACTTCAAGTCGGAACTGAGACACCTTAGATCGAAAAGTTATCAATGTTTATCATTGGCCTCCGTGGATAAACTTTATCTAACTGAGACGCCTCAGATCTATGTCAGCATAACGATAACTTTCTATTTTGGGCTATAAACAACCCTCTAGAGCTAGAAAGCAACAACAACCGTAATACAAATTCCTAGTCTTTGTCTGAGCTTTCAAGAGTCTATAAGAGGCTTCTTCGCCTACAATGAAGGTTGGATTAGCAACCATCCTAGTTGCAACCAAATGAACCTAAGTCTCTTACTATTTCTGTTAGTTGTTCATATTTTAATTGCTTAAATTAATTTGTCTATCTTTGTTAGAGAATAACAAAATATTAAGTTTTTATTTGTAAGGCTATTCACCCCCTCTAGTTGGCCTACTCGGGACCAATAATTGGTATCAGAGCCCAACCGCTTCAAAAGGACTAATCACCCATTTTGAGGGGGAGTTCGTGATGTGGAAATGCTGGATGGAGGCCTTTTTCAAAACTGATTTTGATTTATTATTAATAATGAAAAATAATTTTGTATCACTTGAAGATAAAGAAGAATGCCTCTGGATGAAGAAGAAACATGCTGATTTCATAGCCAAAGGAATAGTAGAGTTCTATCTACTAACTGTGTTATCGGCTCAGGAAGTCAATCGGATTGGCAATTATGCATCGGCAAAAGAACTATGAGAGAAGTTTCTGGAGCTTCACGAAAGTACATCAAAGGCTAAGTTGGCAAGACAGGACATCCTCTGAAACCAGCTAACAAACCTCCGAATGAAAAATGGAGAAACGGTGGCCCAACTTCACACGAAGATCAAGGAGTTGATCACCAGGCTCACCAATCTTAACGAATCAGTAACATATCAAGACTCAGTTCGATATGCACTCAATGCTTTCCTTAGAACCTAAGAATGAACATTGATAGTAGATGCCTACTAAATATTTAAAGACTTGATGGTAAGTACTTTAGAAGATTTATTCTTTATATTAGAATTACATGAGTTTCAATGTGCAGGATCTATAAAAGACAAAATGAATAATATTGTCCTAAACTCAAAGAACGTTGAACCAGAAGTAGAATCTTCAGTCAACGAAGAGGAAACGACCGTCAGAAAGTTAAATAAATATTTTAAATCTAATAAATTTAAGATGTAGGGCAAGAAACATTCTCTAGAAAGAAGGAAAGTTAGATGCTACAGTTATGGTGAAAAAGGGCATGTAAAAGAAAACTATCCAAAGCTGAAGAAGAAAGTGCCAAAGGACCAACACAAGAATCTAAAAGCCATATGGGATGACACGTCATCATCAGAGTCTAAACTCGAGGAGTATGCCAGACTAGCATTTATGATGAGTCACCAAGAGAGCATCGATAAGGGGGAGCTACTTTAGAAGAAAGTAGCGATGAAGGGAGAGCTACTAGTGCAAAATGCGCTAATGATCAAGCTTATATTTTGATATATGACAAAAAGGTTAAAGTTTAATTGAGTGTGCAGGTAGGATTACTTTGATGGATTTAGAGGACCAGACACCAGGCAGAAAGTCTAGATGGGTCAGGAGAACTGGACTAGCAGAAAAGACCAGATTGGAAATTTGACAAGAGGACTCGGTGGGTCAGTGTAGACCAGACATCAAGTATCATAGAATAGACATGGTAAGCAAGATAAGAAATTGGAGTGCAGAGAAACAATGAGGACGAGTCTCATTTGAGACTTAGGTGTTGATCCCACTTAGGACCATTTTGGAAACCTAAGTCGAGATTGTAGGACCGTTGCACGTGAGGGGGGGGGGGCGGTGAATCACGTGTTTTTTCAAAATCTTTTGACTTTTTGAAATAGAGAGAGTGGGTGCGTAATGGAAATAAAAGCAAAAATCATAAAACACAATCACACGAACACCAAGGATTTATTTACTTGGTTCGGAGCCTCGACGACTCCTACTCCAAGGCCCAAGTCCCTTGGACCTTTCCAACAAGCAGTCCACTAAAATCCTCTACCGATAAACTCCTAGTAGAGTGATCGGATACAAATGTGTAGGAATTGTAACAACCCTATACTTCTACTTAATAAGATTTAAGTACAAGTAAATAACAATGAATTTCGTCGCCAACACAGTTGTAGACTTTCGATTGGGCTCGTGTGTTGGCGTCAGACATAGTTGAGTTGATGTAGGCTCGTAGTAGGAAGAAGAAGCAGCAGGATGAACATGTAAGATTGAAAGATGTAGAAGAAAAGTTGTCTTGAGCTCTTGGTAAAACAACCCTTATAAAGGGCATCCGAGACGTCTCAGTTGCCAATTGAGGCGCCTCAGATCAAGCAATTTTGATCCCGATCCAAAGTCGTTGTCTTCGCCGCTTATCCTCTGGAAGGCACCTTAGATCCCCTTTGAGGTGCCTCAGTTCCTAATTGAGGCACCTTGGATCCAACCTGAGGTGCCTTCAAGCACTCGAGGTGCCTCCAGTTCCAACTGAGGCGTCTCGGGCACTGTTCATTTGAGGTAACATTTGCAGTTTAAACCCTGTAAAATCACATTAGTTCAAAATAACAAATAACCTACAAAATAAGGTTAGTATAACTACAATATGGACTATATAAACTGAGTATTAAATAAACCCTTTCTTCCCAAGATCAGGATCTACTTAGAGATCTAAAATGGTTCTAAGTTGGACCACACCTAATGTCCTAATAGAGACTCGTCTTGATCGGAATTCGCTCCTTCAGTGACTTACCTCATTTACCTTTGTGCAGTTCTACGTGACCTCTTAATGCACTAGGACATTTTGCTAGATGCCTCATTTGGACTTCCTGCTAAGTTTCCACCAATTTGGACTTCAGCTAGTTGTTAGGTCCCATGGTCCCAATTTGACTTCCCACCAGAACTCCACTATCCTGGACTTTTGCCTAATGTCTGGTTCTAAGTGTTTCAAACCTACATACTCAGTAGAAGGTTAAATAATCACAACCCTAACTTTTGATAGGACCGAAAGGAATTTAGATATCTCCACAATGGTATGATATTATCCACTTTGGGCCTAAGCCCTCATGGTTTTGCTCTTGGGCTCTCCTAAAAGCCTCATTCCAATGGAGATATCTTTTTTCCTTATAAGCCTATGATCTTTCCCATGTGTTTTCGATGTGGGACTATGTTTACAACCTTGCAACCCTAACAATCCCCCACTCAAACAAAGGACCACAAGCCCCCCTCACACGGAAACCCTTTTCGTTTGATGTCTGATCCTCAACCCACCAGGACTTTCTGTCCCCTCGGTCCACCCGACCTACTAGGACTTCACCGCCTAGCCGCAACTAGGACTTCTCTGCCTGGTGTCTGGTCCTCTTAATCAAGACACGGGAGTCCACACATTCTTATTCAAGGCTTAACCGACATGGTTAGATCTGGATCATGGCTCTAGCTTGTGCTTCTTCTGGTGGTTAGTCCGGTGAAGAGCGACCTAGATCTGATACCACTTGTTAGGACCGAAAGGAATTTAGATATCTCCATAATGGTATGATATTATCCACTTTGGGTCTAAGCCCTCATAGTTTTGCTCTTGGGCTCTCCCAAAATGCCTCATTCCAATGGAGATATTTTTTTCCTTATAAGCCTATGCTCTTTCCCATGTATTTTTGATTGCAACCTTGCAATCCCAACATATACTACCTCTATTGCTTTATCAGTGAGAGTTTTATTTTTTATATTCTAAATCTTAGACTATTAAATTTTTCTATAATATTTATTCTAATCCGATGGTGTGTAAATAAAATGTCAACACTTGAAAAATTAGATTTGATATTATATTTTATTGTTAAGGTATATAATTTTTAAAATATGTTAAACTTGTGTTTATCAATTTATGGATTCTTTTGATAAGTGGTTTTAGCTGTGTGCTTGATTTTTGAGTAATGTGTTGATTATTTTAATAACCTATTGTATATATCCTACTTATTGTAGGATAGGATGATAAAAAGAAGAAGTGAAAGCTAATGTATTTTGTTTTTTAGCATAATGAAATTTATTGAAAATTGAACCACGTGTTTCTTTTGTGATGAAATTGATGAATGAGAGTTATCATTTCACTCATTTCTATGAATAAAATAGGAAACTTTATCTCTTTTATAAGATGTGTTAATTTTATCTTGGAAGTTAAGTGAAATTTAAGATTTAATTGAACCTTGAGTTAGATTCAAGTTTAACAAATAGTAACTTAAAAGCATATTTCAATAATTGACTTCCAGATCTTGATAAGGCACAGGAGCCTTCTTAAATATTAGAACAATGACCCTTTCCTAGACAAAGCTTTTTAATAAAATTATACTTTTAACTTACTCTTTCAGAAATCTTGGTCTAACTAGTCTAGGATGTGGCGAGGTAGCTTCGCTTGGTTCCACCCGGCTAAAAAGACTAAATAGGATACACCTTATCCTATCTGACTTCTTAGATATGCTTTCCTATTGTACTCAGCTCACCCCACCTTGGTACTAGGTTGTGTAAATTTCAATCAAGTCTAGGTCCTTAATTAACCATTTCTAATCTTTAAGCATGACAATTTACAGAAATCAAATAAACATGCAATCAAACAATCAAGGAAGCATGCAAAGTTCATCTAATAATAAAAATGGTTATTCTATTGGCTCCCCCTGGATCAAGACCTCGATATGGTCTATCTAGATAGTGAATTTGATCCTTGGGGATCTAATAGTGGTTTGGTCCGACTTGATTAGTCAAGATCAGTTTTGGGATCCATGCTTGGACTTGGGTGCTAATACGGTTCACAATTGAATAGTAGGATCTATATCGCGAGTTAGTTTTAAATCCAAGTCCAAATTAGTTGAGAATGACTTTTTGTTTTCCAAGAATCATATTAAGATTCATCGAACCCAATGTAAACCTTTATAGGGCTTCTCTAACTTCCTTAACTTGAGTTTTCAAAGAGGAATTCACTTCCTTAAGTTGTTGGACTTGAGCTGAGGTTCCTCCCTGAACTGACTCAGTCAGGGGACTCAAGTTAGCTTCCTCCTTAAGGGATTTAACTTCCTTTTGGAGGAATTAACTCAGACGTTAGACTTAGCCAACTTGCGAGATAGATAAGAAATTAAATTATACAATTCAAGCTCGGAATAACCACTTATAGTGAGTTGACCTTTTTTAACTACCTCCTTAAGGGCTTTAACTTCCTTTTAGAGAGACTTAATGTTGGGATCTTTCGGCGACATAAACACAAAAATGCAGCGGAAAGAAGATCCCTCGAGCAATCCATGCGAAAGAAAACTCGTACGAAGTTCATTTATCTAATAGATCTATCTAAAGTGTATACCTTTGGAGCGTGCCCTTACGTTTATCCCGCTCGTCCAAGTGCCGTCAGATCTCTTGCACGTTCAAACGTCCATGCCTCTATGCGTTTCCACACGGACACGATCTCTCAACTTCGGGAAGAACCACCTTGGTTGTGCTAGTAACTTGAGGTAGTTCACAAGACCACCAAGAACCTAAAAGGGTTTCGGCCAAGAGGGAGAAGAAAAAGAAGAGAGGAAGGGAAGAAGGGAAATCTCTCTTTTCTTCAAAATGACTAGCCTCTCTTTTATACTCATCTCATGAATATGAAGAGACTTTTGTCTCTTTGGCTTCCCTTTATTAAAGCTAATAAAGAGCACATCTTTCCATGTCTCTTTATCTTCTCTTCATTCAATGAAGAGAGACTTTTCTCTTTCCTTTATTAAACACTTTAATGAATTTCTCCCGCAACTCCGACCAGGGCCTCTCGGGCTTCCGACCAGGTCTCCCGAGCAAGACTCCCGAGCAAGTCCCCGAGCTCCCGATCAAGTCTGCCAAGCTAGTCTCTCGAGCTCCCAACTAAGTCTGCCGACCAAGTCTACCGACCTAGTCTCTCGAGCTCCCGACCGGGTCTCCCGAGCTCCTGACTCGAGCTCCCGACCGGGTCTCTCAAGCTCCCGACCCGAGCTCCCGACCCGAGCTCCCGAGTTCCCAACTCGAGCTCCCGATTAGATCTCCCAAAGCATCATGTCCTTAGTGTGTGACCCAGTAGGTTCTCGTGACGTTGGCAATGTGTCTAAACCGCTTTAGACACATAAGCAATGAGAGACATCTAGTAATGTATTATTGCTACCCAAGTAACAAGAAAAGTCGAGATCCGACTTAACCTCCGTGACTATGACAATGTATGACCTTGTCCTTCTATCCTTGATATCTAGATTGACCAATGAGGCATAGATCGTGTCATCCTCGATCAATCTTTGTGTTTCTTGATCCCCGAGTAGACTCACTCAAATAAATGAGCTCAATATCTCATATTGACTCATTTGAGCATGGTCATGCGTTTTAGTAGTCTTACTCGATCAAGGGGCCCACAGATATCACTCCCGTCATATGGGAGGGATAGATCTCATCTACATCACTCACATCCCTCCGCATGATTCATTATATACCCAGTGATCGCCTTTATAGTCCACCCTATTATGGGTGACGTTTGACGATACCAAAGTACATAACTCCTCATGTAGGGAACCTTAGTGACTTCAGGTCTAAGGACTATTCAGACTAATAGTCACATGAGAAAGTTTTTGACACTCATATGACAATCTATGAAACTTTCTCATGGTGGGTCAATTCAGTACACATTCACTAATATATACCCATGTGTCAACTTGATATCACATATCCATGATTTGTGAGCTCAAGTCATCAATTGACCTACATGCTAGTCTCCATGTATTAATATTGTCCTCGAATATTAATGCTTGACTAGGAATGATTTAGTGTAGTGTTTTCTGTTGAGTTCTCCCGACAACAAAATATAAAAACGCAGCGGAAACAAGAACCCTCGAGCGATCCATGCGAAAGAAAATTCGTACAATGTTCATCTATCTAATAGATCTATCTAATGTGTATACCTTTAGAGCGTGCCCTTTGCTTATCCCGCTCGTCCAAGATGCGCCAGATCTCTTGCACGTTCAAGTGTCCGTACCTCTATTCGTATCCACACGGACACAATCTCTCAACTTCGGGAGAACTACCTTAGTTGTGCTAGCAACTTGAGGCAGTTCACAAGATCACCAAGAAACCACAAGGGTTTTGGCCAAGAGGGAGGAGAGGAAGAAGAGAGGAAGGGAAGAAGAAAAGCACACACCCTTCTCATTCAAAATGACAAGACCCTCTTTTATATTCATCCCATGAATATGAAGAGTCTTTTGTCTCTTTGACTTTCCTTCATTAATGCCAATAAAGAGCACATCTTTTCATGTGACTCTTCACCTCCTCTTCATCAAATGAAGAGAGACTTTTCTCTTTCCTTCATTAAACACTTTAATGAATTTCCATGCAATTCCGACCGGGCCTCTCGAGCTTCCGACTCGGTCTCTCGACCAAGTCTCCCGAGCAAGTCCTCGAGCTCCCGACCAAGTCTGCCGACCGAGTCCCTGAGCTCCCGACCAAGTCTGCCGAGTGCCGAGCTCCCGACCTAGTTTGCCGAGCTCCCAGCCCAGTCTGCTGAGTGCCGAGCTCCCAACCCAGTCTACCGAGCTACTAGCTCAGTCTGCCGAGCGTCGAGCTCCCGACCCAGTCTGCCGAGCTCCCAGCCCAGTCTGCCGAGTGCCAAGCTCCCAACCCAGTCTACCGAGCTCCCAGCTCAGTCTGCCGATTGCCGAGCTCCCGACCTAGTCTGTCGAGCTCCCAGCCCAGTCTGGCGAGTGCCGAGCTCCCAACCCAGTCTACCGAGCTCCCAGCTCAGTCTGCCGAGTGCCGAGCTCCCGACCCAGTCTGCCGAGCTCCCAACTCAGTCTCTCGAGTGCCGAGCTCCCGACCCGCACTCCCGAGTCCCCAACTCGGGCTTAGATCTCCCGAGTTCCCAACTCGGGCTCCCGAAGTATCATGTCCTTAGTGTGTGACCCAATAGGTTCTCGTGACGTTGGCAATGCGCCTAAACACTTTAGACACATAAGCAATGAGCGTCATCTAGCAATGCATCATTGCTACCCAAGTGACGAGAAAGTCGAGATCCGACTTAATCTCCGTGACTATGATAATGTATAACCTTATCCTTCCATCCTCGATATTTAGATTGATCAATGAGACATAGACCTTGTCATCCTAGGTCAATCTTTGTGTTTCTTGATCTCCAAGTAGACTCACTCAAACAAATGAGCTCAATATCTCATATTGACTCATTTGAGCATAACCATCCGTTTCAGTAGTCCTACTCGATCAAGGGGCCCACAGATATCACTCCCGTCATATGGGAGGGATAGATCCCATCTACATCACTCACATCCCTCCGCATAATTCATTACATACCCAGTGATCGCCTTTATAGTCCACCCTGTTACGGGTGACGTTTGACGATACCAAAGTACATAACTCCTTATGTAGGGACTTTAGGTCTAAGGACTATTCATACTAATAGTCACATGAGAAAGTTTATGACACTCATATGACAATCTATGAAACTTTCTCATGGCGGGTCAATTCAGTACACATTCTCCAATGTATACCCATGTGTCAACTTGATATCACATATCCATGACTTGTGAGCTCAAGTTATCAGTTGACCTACATGCTAGTCTCCATGCATTAATATTGTCCTTGAATATTAATACTTGACTAGGAATGGTTTAGAGTAGTGTTCTCTACATTATCTCACTATCGATTCAACCAATCGATATAATGCAGATAAGAACTATCCAAGGACATTATTATACTTAGTTATTTGACACAAATACAAAGTAAATATAATAACCAAACATGCCTTTATTAATGATAGAATATGATACAAAATGTCCCTAGTCAATCATCACATAATTGGCTCTAGGGCTCCTATTAACATTCTCTACATTATCTCACTATCGATTCAACCAATCGATATAATGTAGATAAGAATCTACTACCCAAGGACATTATTATTCTTAGTTATTTGACACAAGTATAAAGTAAGTATAATAACCAAAACATGCTTTTATTAATGATATAATATGATACAAAAAGTCCCTAGTCAATCATCTCATAATTGGCTCTAGGGCTCCTACTAACACTTAACTCGAACGTTAGACTTAGCCAACTTGCGAGATAGATAAGAAATTAAATTATATAACTCAAGCTCGGAATAACCACTTACAATGAGTCGGTCGTTTTCCGAGAGGGAGATCGATCCGTTACTTTGCTCTGGTTTTTCTTCTGACTCGGACTTGGTGTCAACTTCATCTTGCGCTACCAATGTAAGGAGGTTCAAGTGGGTTAGTTCTTCCTCGTCTACCTCCTCTGAGGAAGACTTGTCCCACGTAGCTTGAAGGACCTTCTTCCACCATTGCTTTTTGCCTCCTTTACGTTGGGCCATTTCGATTTGAAATGTAGTCAATGTCCACCTATAACAGGTGATGCCCACCTTGTTCTTCTAACTTTGTTTGGTTCAGTTGGATCAGCCTTTGACTGAACCACCTTCTTTTTCTTCTAAACTTTACGCTTTTTGTACATCATCCAAACTAGATTTACTAGTTCGATGTAGTCAATGTCTTCTTGTCGAAATATGAATCGAAGTCAGATTCGGGTTCAGGTTGCAGATTCTTCTTCTTGAGTTTACCTGCAACCAAAGTGATACCTTTCTCGGCTGGAGTAGTATTAGATTGCTCATGAAGTTTAAATTTAGAAAATATTTCATCTAACTTGATTAATAAATGATCCTTAGAAACCTTGTAAGCATCTATCAGGGATGCCCACAAGGTATTCATTGGAAAAGAATTTAGCACGTATCTTACAATATCATGATTTTTCATTTTGTGGTCAATCGTGTGGAGACCGTTCATCAGTTCCTGGATGCGATTGTGTAGTCGGGTAGCAATCTCTCCTTCCTGCATTTTTATGTTATACATTTTGATTAATAATAAGTCACGCTTGCTTACCTTCGTGTTGGAGGTTCCTTCGTGGAGTTTGATCGGTTTGCTCCATAACTCCTTCATGCTATTGAAGGGGCCGACATGGTTGAGCTCTTCTTTGGTAAGACTACACTAGAGAGTTTGGGTCGCCTTGGCATATGCTTTTATCTTCTTCTATAAGGCAGAGTCCCAGTCGGTGTAACCCAAAAGCTCACCTTATTCATCTTGTGGAAAATCGAGGCCAGATTGGATGATGATCCACATGTCCACCTGAGTTTTCAGGTGGACCTCTATACCACTCTTCCAGTAGCCGAAGTTCTCACCAGAAAAAAGAGGAGAACGGCCGGTACTGTAGCCCTCTTGTTGGGCCATCAAGAGAGAAAGAGGAGAATCTTACAAAACACAAACGAGGAAAACTTGTACCAAAACTTGGTCTTGGATTAGTAGTACAGGAAGAAATAAAATAAATAATCCCGAGTGGTGTTGAACCAACTTCGAGAAATGAAAAACTAACGAACGGAGAAAATTATCAGAAAGAGGTAATAATATAGTTTCTGATTAGTTCATAAAACACAAATCTGAAAAAACGACTCAAATGGTGGTTTCATCAAATCTGAGAAAACCCCACTTTGATACCAATTGTAGGATTATAGAGAGCGATAGAGAGGGGGTGAATATCGCTTTCAAAAATTTCAATTTCGGACTTTTAGAAAATAGCGAGTATGTAGTGGAAATAAACATAAGTAAAAGAAACATGGCTAACGTAAGTTTATTTTTATTTGGTTCAGAGTCTTGTGACGACTCCTACTCCAAGGCCTATACGGTCCTTGGCCATATACTTTAGCCAATTCTATCAATCTGTATAATGAGTATAAGTTAAGTGCAATGCAAGTGTAATATCAATAAGCAAAAATTATACCGACAACACAAAAATAAGGAAGATTGAGCACGTCGTCATCGGAGTAGCTTTTTGGCATTGTCAAGTCATTTTGGGTGCAACACACAAGAGCAAAGTCGATAACTGAATTGATGTTTGGGGTTCTAGTCGAAGAGCCCTTACATACTGTCACTCGGGAGCCTATATAGCCATCACGGTCGCCATATTGCTATGATCTGGCTGTTGTGTGATCCATGCTCGGCCCAAACTTTTATCCGCACTCGGGCGCCTGACTGCAGTTGGGCACCTGTGTTGCTGATGTGGAATCTCCACTCAGTGTACACAAGTTCAACGCCTCAGCCAAGCCCTAGCTGAGTCGAAGACTCTTGGGTGCCTGTGTTCTCGGGCACCTGACTCTTATTCGGGTGCTTAAGTGTCAGCAGTCTACCCTTTTAGTTAGCTACAACATAGGATTAGTATAATAGAAATAAACTAAGTATGCATGTATTTGACAACCCATGCTATTTGATCCTGACTTTCAAGTTTCAACCGAAACCCTAGGTCAGGTCAACGCCTACTATTCTCTCTTTCGGAGAACGCGCCCCCACCTACTCCACTCAGGAGAAGTTACCTGTAGCCAATTGGAACCTATGGTTGGACTTTTGCTCGGCCTCCGATGACTTCTGAACTCGTGATATCCGTACCTCGACCCATCCCGACTCCTATCCATTGTTCTCACTCGGCTAAGTATTCTGCTCAGTCCTCAACCAGGACTTCAATACCTAACCCCCGGTTAAGTCTTCGTGCCTAGTTTCACTCACCAGGTCTTCAGTGGCCAGTCCTCAACTAGGACTTCATGCCCAACCCTACAGATCAAGACTTCGTGCCTAGTTACACTATGCCATTCCTACACACTCAGTGAACGATATTAGATCACCAAACACACTTAACTTTAAACCCTTTGTCAAAATCAAAATAAAGTTTGATCTGGTGTTTCCAATAGCAACATAATCGTCTAGGTCATGTTTCAGCATCCCGTTTATAATTTTTAGCTTTGTCTAGAGTATTAGGACCTTTAAAGTGTCATGATATTTCTAATTGTAGTAGTTGTAAACTTGCAAAAATTTTCTGTGTTACCTTTCAATAAAAGTCTATCTTTTTCTCCTAATCCTTTTGATCTTGTTCATTTTGATGTGTGGGGGTCTCCTGTTGCTATAAAAGGGGGATCAAGATATTATGTTTCTTTTATTGATGATTGTACTTGTTATGCTTAGGTTTATCTTATGAAACATAAATATGATTATTTTACCATCTTCAATGACTTTAAAGCACTTGTCAAAACTCAACATTAAGTTGTTATCAAATTCTTTCATTGTGATTTAGGGGGCAAGTACACTTCCAATACTTTTTCTTGTTTACTTTCATCAGAAGGTACAATACATCAAACCTCGTGTTAAGAAACATCTAATCAAAATGGGGTTATGGAGAGAAAGCATAGATATCTTGTTGAGATAACCCGCTTATTCTTATTGTCTATAGATGTTCCTAGTATCTTTTAGCTAGAAACAGTTCTTACTGTACTCATGTAATTAATAGGATTCCAACTTTTCATAATTTAGGTTTGTCACCCTTTCAAAAATTTTATAGTCATACTCCTAATTATTCCTTTTTATGTGTTTTTGGTTGTACCTATTTTGTTCTGTGACTACACATCGAGCATGATAAGTTGTCCTCTAAGTCTACTTTGTGTGTCTTCCTTGGTTATGGTGTTGGTCAAAAGGGATATTATTATTTTGATCTAGTTAATAACAAATTGTATATCTCTCGTCATGTTGTGTTTCTTGAGCACATTCCTTTTCTATATCTCTTCTACCATATGACATGACCCATACAGATCTTATTCGCATTATTCCCTTTGGTATCGACACCGACAAAGCCTCCCCCACAACTACTCTTCCTCATAACAGCTCCACTGAATCTGGTAATCTCGAGATATCTCCTCCTCCTCCCACTCCTGCAACTATTCCATCACCTCATGAGATTGTGAACAATCCTACTCGTCATTCTATACATCCCCATAAGTCTGCCAAACTACCTGATTTTTCTTATTCTTATTATTCTAGTTCCTTTGCTTCTTTTGTTACCTCTATTCATCATCATTATGAGCCTTTATCCTATAGAGAAGATGTTGGTAATGTGGGATCGTATTGAATCGATAGAGGGGTGGGGGGGGGTGGGGGTGAATATCGATCATAAACTTTTTCGGAAAGCGAAGAGTAATTGTACAGCGGAAAATAAAAACCAATCGCTAAAACGATTTGTTTTTACTTGGTTCGGAGTCGCGGTCGGCTCCTACTCCAAGACCCACGATCCTTCACCGTTTACGATGAGCAATTCTATATTTTCGTAAAAGATTACAAGTCGAGAGTACAAATATAAAATTGAAAAACAATTACAGTTAACAAAGTTAGATTTTACCGACGACCGAAGAGGTTGGAAGTTTCCGGAGCAGCGGGTCGTCGTCAGCGCTTGAATCACGAGTACGAAACTTGTCGGAGCAGAGCGCTTGAGCGTAAGAGTTGAAAGCAATTGATTTGCAAGTTATATGAAGCCTTGGGGGTGAACCCCTATTTATATTGGTCAGTGGGGTGCCTGTGTTGAAGGAGGCGCCTGACACGTGACCTATCCTGTGAGAATTCCAATCTGCAAACTCGGCCAGCGCTTATCTCTTCAACTGGGGCGCCTGAGCTGACTGGGGCACCTGTGTTAACACAGGCGCCTAGCTTGACTTGGTTCAGAGGCTTGTGTGGCAGGTTGCTTCAAATGCTTTATTTAACCCTTCACTGGGGCGCCTGTCTCAATACAGGCGCATAGCCCAGCTAGGGCGCCTCACTCCATTGAGGTGCCTGAGTGCAGAAACCTCCTTCCATTCGTTCCTGCAACCAGGGTTAGATCCAAAGACATACAAAGCAAACAAATGATAAGTTTAGAACATTATTTACAGCCTGAGCTGTCTTGGTTCTGACTTTGGGTCTCCCAAATGGAGCCCTAGGTCGAACCGACGCCTAATGTTCCCTCCTACGGGGAATGCGTCCTCACCTACTCTTCTTGGGAGAATTTACCTTTTTGCCAACCAGCTCCTCCAGTTGGACATTTGCCCAGCTTCACTCACCAGGTCTTCATGCCCAATCCGCGACCAGGTCTTAGTGCCCAGCTTTACTCACCAGGTCTTTAGTTCCCAGCCCTCGGCCAGGACTTAGTGTCCAACTTTACTCACTAGGTCTTCGGTGCCCAGTCCACGACCAGGACTTATTGCCCAACCTTATGTTAGGACTTAGTTGCCAAGCCCGCGGCCAGGACTTAGTGCCTAGTGTATCTAGGACTTTTCCTGCACACTAAATTAGCATTGTTAGATCACCAATAATACTTTTCTTTGAATCCTTTGCCAATATCAAAACAAGGTTCGATATGGTACTTCCGGCACCAACAGGTAACTCTCTTTAGCAAAATGCTATGGATGAGTAATTAACTGTTCTGCATCATACTCATACTTGGGATCTAGTATTTCTGCCACTTGAAAAATGTGCCATTAGTTTTTGTTGGGTTTATAAGATCAAAACTAAATATAATGGTTCTATCGAACAGTATAAAGCTCCTCTTGTTGCTAAGGTTACTCTTAGAAGTATGGCTTGAATTATGAGAAAACGTTTGCTCCTATTGCTAAAATGACCACCATTTGAATGTTAATTGTTGTTTCTGTTGTTCGTCGATGGAAAATATCTCAGATGGATGTCAAGAATGTCTTCTTGAATGGTAACCTTCAAGAAGAAGTGTATATGATGCCTCCTCCTGGAGTTGCTCACCATCTTGGTGAAATTTTCAAGCTTCGCTAAGCTTTCTATAAACTCAAACAAGCACCACATGCTTGGTTTACGAAGTTCACTATGGTGATTATCTCTCTTCATTTTCATCCCAATAATCATAATTTGACTTTATTTGTCAAGTGCACGTGTATAGGTCGTATAATTTTATCTTTATATGTGGATAATATGATAATTATTGGTGATGACTTTGATGGAATTGAGTCTTTAAAGTTTGAATTAACTCGCTAATTTGTTATGAAAGATTTGAGTTACTATGCTATTTTATGGGGATCGAGATCGCTTCTTCGCCAAAATGTTATCTCTTGTCTTAGTGAAAGTATATAGCCGATCTATGTAAGTATGTTGTCACACCCTGAGACTAACGGAGCCGCTGATCCAATATAAAATCGGACAACATCTCCCCTGTCCGGCGGACAATTTACACATCCATACATCACACACAGTTATAAAATGGCCTCAGGCCTCAAAACAGATATATATAATATAAAAACAATGACATCGCAATGTGGAATATCATAAAATCTCACCTGAGCTGCCCCCAGGGCAGACGCACAGCAAAACCACATCACAAATGTCCAACAAAAGACTCAAAAATACAATACCATAAAAAATAAGTCTAATACAAGCCCACGGTATCGCAATGAATACAAAATAAGACTAAGCTATAACAAGAAAACCGAACAAGCGGAAGCACCCATCCTATGGAGTCGTGGGAACCCGGACTGGCAACTGGACTCCTCCGGCGATCTATCAACCTAAAAACCAAAACATTGAGACGGGTTGTGAGTCCAAGTGGACTCCGCGGGTATATAGAAAGGCATGCATGGCTCATCAGAAATAGCTGAAATAGTTATACGGAAACATTGGATACAGTCTCAACGGGAATATCAGAATATGCAATACTGAAAGTAACAACTAACTGTACATACCAGAAATCAGTCTATCTTGACCACAAAAAACTCATATTGGTCACGCCCTGAGACCCAGGAGCCGCTGATCCAATATAAAATCGGACAACATCTCCCCTGTCCGGCAGACAATTTACACATAGATACAACACACGCAGATAATAAATTCGGCCTCAGGCCTCAAAATATATAGACACAACATAAAAGCAAGATAACCATAACAAATAAACATAATCAACCATACCTGACTGCGGACCGGTTCGACTTACAATAAAAACAACAAACACATAGTCCATTAGAGGACTCAAAAATACAATACCAAGACAAATGAAATGCGAGACAAGTTCGACGACATAAAACGAATACAGACCAAAACTAAGATGTAAAAGAAACAAAACAACACGGAAGCACCCATCACTGGAGTCGTAGGGACCTGGGACTGGTAACTGGGGCTCCCCTGGCGACCAATCAACCTGGAAACAGAAATATGATAAACGGTGGTGAGTCCAAATAAACTCAGTGGATACCAAAATAGATATGCACAGCAAGCTATAATAACAGTAGGAATCACACTGATACAGTCTCGAGTATAGAGGGTACAACATAACTGAAGACTAAGGTTGAATACATACCAGAGTCTGTCTATCTTGCGGGTAGGTGTAATCAATCCCCTATATAACCTCAAGAATGATACATAATCCAAATGTGTATGTCACCTGTAAGAGCGTGTCAAACATATACAACACTCAAACACAACAAGCACCAACCAAGGTGCAATGCATCCCATACACATAGTACAATGATATGTTCTGTACGCACCTCAGCCACCACCAGACCGGCGGTCGGGTGCACAGGAAACAGATAAGCCAACCACTCATGGTTGCATAAAGAAGCCAAACACTTGTGGCCTACAACATATGAAGCCCAACACTCATGGCTGTGCAGATATGACGCCCAACACTTGTGGTGATGCAAGTATGTAGCCCAACACTCATGGCTATGCTTATATGTAGCCCAGCATCTGTGACTATGCAAATATGATGCCCAGCACTTGTGGCGATGCAAATATGTAGCCCAGCACTCGTGGCTATACAAGTATGATGCTCAACACTTGTGGTAATGCGAGTATGACACCTAGCACTCATGGCGATGCAAGTATGACGCCCAGCACTCGTGACAATGCAAGTATGACGCCCAACACTCGTGGCAATGCAAATATGTAGCTCAGCACTCGTGACTATGCAAGTATGATGCCTAGCACTCGTGGCGATGCAAGTATGATGCCCAGTACTCGTGGCAATGCAAGTATGACGCAGGCATGACTGGTGACGGGCTCAGACCTCAGGGGAGCTGATGGTCTCCATCATGATAATAGCATCGTGCTAATAGATTAATCAAACCAGAAACCTGACTGCGCAATGGGCTCAGACCCTAGGGGTGCCGATGATCTCCAGTATGCAATCATACAGAGCCTACAGCTCAGTATATAACCTAGAGGGTAAAGTATGCTAACAACTCCCTTCTCACTAACCAGATCCTCAACCATGCACCGGTAGGAAAGGCATAGGTCTAACACATGTATCCAGATCTAATCATTCTAGCCTAGGTATTCATGCAAGGTATATCTAGGAAGCAATCCAACTGCAGATACAAATTGACCTACTACTGTATTTGTGCACATAAGCACGCAAGACAAATCATGAGACTGTATGGAACTAAATAGGAATCATCTAAGTAGAGTAAACAACAGATATCAGATCATGATATACAAAAGCAGGTATAGCGTATAATCCTACCGTTATCTATGTTGGGGCAATCTATGGTCCAGAGTGACCATGTGTTTTGATGTTTGGGCAAAGGGTTTAAGTTAGGTTTACTCTTGTTATTTGATATGTGTGAATGAGTCTTGCAGGACTTGGGGAGTCACACATGGAGGACGCATCCAAGGGACGAGAGCCGAGGGAAGAGGACTCCAAGGGCGAGTCGGGAAGTGGACTTCAAAGGGCGCACGTGAAGGGTGGCATAGAGGCAAGCCGAGGGCTTGGTGCGCATCCGAGGGACGATAACCGATGGAAGAGGACTTCAAGGGGCAAGCCAAGGGAGTGTACTTGAAGGCACACATGAAGGAAGGTCTACGGAGTGAGGAAGAGTGCTTTTGTAAGCTGGGCAGTTGACTGGGGATGGATCAGTTGACTGCCAGCAGAGGACTCGAACTCACTGAAACATCAGTCGACTAGTGTAGGACCAGTCGACTGGTAAACCCGAAAACTAGCCGTTGAGTTAGCCGTTGGCTAGTAGTTGGGGTGGGATCAGTCGACTGCCTTGGGGGCAGTCGACTGGTAGTGTCTATTTTCAGCCAAGAGCTCTATTTAAGAAAGCTCGGTTTGCATGGAGGAAGTTGACGAAATGAGCTTGGTTAGAGCTCATTAGTAGTCTTAGTTGCTCAGAAGTGTGTCTGGGATTGTGGTGAGGTTTCTCCACCCACAAGGAGCTACACGAGCTAGCCGGAGGGCATCCGGGGAGTGATCCACCGAAGGATCAAGGGATCGTCCACCTTACGGATACCCGTGGAGTAGGAGCGTCATCTCCGAATCACGTAAAAGGTTTGGTGTTAGCGTTGTTTATTTGTGTTATTATTGTTTCCCCTTGTGCATGCTAACATCGTAGGTAGAAATCGAAGAAATTGCTATTCACCCCCTCTAGCAAACGATCATGGTCCTTACAAGTGGTATTAGAGCGGAGGTTCGCTCATCTACGGACTAATCGCCGGGAGAGCAAAGGTGCTAGAGGAAGATGGGCTCGGAAGGTCCACTAGGATGGGATACTAGAATTCCACCTCCATACGACCGAGATGACTTCAACTATTCAAGGAATCGCTTGGAGACATGGTTCCAAATGGATTGGGATCAGTGGATCGCGTTGGAAGTTCCATTTGAAGCTCCAACGGACAAGAAGGGAAAGCGCCTTCGACCTCGGTATTGGACCATGAGTCAAACGGAAGAAGCGGAGGCGGATAAGGAGGTAACTAGAATTGTATTGAATTTATTACCTTCACATATTGTGTCAAATGTAGGAGAGTACAAGAATGCATATGAGCTATGGAGGAAAATAATAGCTTTACATGAGAATTCGACACAAGGACAAGAAGAAGAAGAGTCCAAGGAAAACGATCGATCGGAAGTTGAGTCAAGTTCAACATCCGAAGAGAAGGAGAGAGTTGAATCGTCTACATCTTCAAGTGAGGAAGAGATAGAAGAAGTCTCCACTTCAAGGATTGAGGGGGAGGAGAGACCATCCTCAATACCGGAGCAAGAAGAAGCTCCCACCTCCACCAAAGCAAGGGCAAAAGATCACATCATTTGCTTTGGGTGCAATGAAAGAGAACACTACAAGGACAAATGTCCATTTGGTAAGAAAAAGGAGGTATACCCTAAACTCAATTCAAATAGTTTGAAAACTAACATGAGTGATAGGGATGGAGCAAAGAAGGATAAGAAGCATATAATTTGCTTCACATGTGGTGAGCATGGACACTACCACACCAAGTGCCCAAAGAAAGGAGAAATCAAGAAGTTGGTGCACTTGAAGAATTGGAAAAGAAAAGGAGCTCAAGTGAAGGGGGAGCTTCAAAGGGAAAAGGAAAGGTAATTCCTTATTTAGAATTAAATTCAATTTCAAATTCTTAATTGCTTGTTAAGAATAATCATGGATTTAAATATCATGATAGGAGTATGGTTAATATTGTAGATCAAAATCCTAGGAAAATCATGCATAAATCCAAGACCTTTAGACCTAGACACATATCCCAAGAAGGGGAGACATATGCCTAGGAAGGTGGATAGGTCTAGGAATGTCCAAGGTGGACATTTTGGTGTTGGGATCGGGTGCATGCCGACGCGGACACGTATTGTAATTGTTACATAATTACATGCAGCGGAAACAAAAGTATGAATAATTTCCTAAATTTTTCTAACACATATCCTAAGCATGCAATGTGTTCACATAATCGTAATATAAAATTTTTTTACAGAAAAGGAAATTACTCTACGAATTACCTTGCGTAACTTGGAAGAAGGGAAGAGATCCAACCGTTAGCGTCCTTTGAAAGCTCCGCCTCTATTCGTATCCACGCCGAGTATCGTCGGGATGACTTCGCTAAGCCACGAGTTTCATGTTCACGAGAACTACTAGATTCTCCGTGAACACGACGAAAACGGAGAGAGTAATCAAATCGAAAGACTCACCACCAAGGTTTGCTGAAGAGGAAGATCGTCGCAAGGAAGAACTTCATCGCCTTGATGCTTCTCCTTGTACTCACGGCAAGAAGAAAGAAGGAAGGCCTATGGCCGGCCAAGAGAGAGGGAGAGAAGAAGAGGAGAGAGCCCAAGCAATTCTTGGATGGATCATCTTCCATGGCACCCCTTGGGTCCTTTATATAGGGAGAGGTTTCTTAATTCCCAAGCAAACCTCTCCTTGATTATGGAATAATTTCTCAATCAATCCATAATCAAGGCTCTCATGATCAAGCTTCTTCTTCTTGATTATGGAATAATTTCTCAATCAATCCATAATCAAGGCTCTCTTTCTTTTGGCATGATTATATAAAATTTATAAAACAAACCAACCATTGGTTCATTATATAAAATTTTATAAAACAAACCAACTATTGGTTTATTATATAAATTTTATTAAACAAACCAACTCATGGTTCATTATATAAAAATTTATATAAAATTTATATAACCTTTTATAAAATAAACCAACCTTTGGTCTATTTTATAAAACAAATCAAAATAGTCTTATCCTCTTATAGTGGTGGCCCCCCTCCTTGGCTGGCCCATCTAACCCCAATTGGATCAAATCCCTTAATGAATTAAACTTATTTAATTCACCCATTAAGTCTTTAAAAGACTTAGCCATTCTATGCTTCCGATGCGTCTGAAATAAATTCAGTTTTGACTATTGTTTGGACTTACCAAAAATAGTTTATCTCGATTGGAGAATCCAATTCTCAAATCGTTTTAAATCCTTCAAATTACTCGTTATGCGTGTGACCAAATAGGCTTTCAATTTATGTTGGCCGTCCATAATTAACTAATTAATTATAGAATGATCATGAGTGACACCTAGTAGTACATCATGATCCCCAATTAATTGAAAGATCAACGGTTGACCTCAGAAATGATTCTGAAATCCTTCAGCAGCTATAATGAATCGTGCCCCATTCCTTTCACCATCTTATACCCACTTGGTTCAGGACATGGTCTATGTGTGTCAGTCCCCACTAGGCTGCTACGCCACACCTAGCCCAAGTAACGTTTCCTCGTCCTATGGATTCTAATTACTCATATGTATTTAAGAGATTCATACTCTGAACATGTCATGCTCTGGCCAGAGGCTTCGAGTAACAATCCGACGATAGGCCTCGGGTATACATCTCCTCGCAAGGAGTGGTGAATCCTTTGTAGGTTGTTCAAACATCTTCGGGCACTTCGGCTTATACCCAATCATCCTGGGTCCACACCTCCTTGGAGATGCTTGCTTAAGATGTCAAAGTATAAGTCTCCATGACCAAGATGACTTGAACACCGCAAGTCAAAGGAACATCGCCCTTAAGCTACAGTAAGATCTTCACTGACATATCTATATATAGACTACCATATGAAGTTTTACAGCCAGTCACTCCAATGAACTAGTTCCCTTAACTAGCATTCATGTTTATCTCTGGACATCTCAATGTCACCAGCCAGTGAGAATCAGCTGATTAGAGAATAACCCATGCTAGTCTCAACTGAATTGATAGTGTCCGTATTTATCAATTCATTGACTAGGGACAATTTCAATACTTCACAATTGCACATGTAGAGATAATCACTAGTTGTGAATTCATCACAAATTCTCTCATGCTGTGAATTGTATTGCGGACATTCAGTAAATGAGCTTAAGATCTTAATCAAATAATCATGTATACTCAAATAGTGAATATTCATTTATTAAAATAAATGATTACAATCATAAGGCGATTGCCTTATGACACTTCTCTCATGTCACTAACAGTTGGTTCTAGGTTTGACAACCTAGAAAGGGAAAATCAAGCATTGAGGGAAAAGCTTGATAGGTTAGAGAAAACCCTGGATAGATTTACTATTGGATCTAAGGGTTTAGATATAGTGTTGGGTGGTCTAAAACCTAACAATGATAGATCGGGATTAGGATACCGATCTAAGGTCTCCAATGCTAATGAAAAGAAATATGCTAGGGTAGCATATAATTATGATAAGAGGAAAAATCCAAGAATGACAAGGGGGTGCCATTAAAAGGAAAGAAAAAAGTCTTAACTAAGGACAAGGGGTCCAAAGTTAAGAAGGTCAAGTTTGAAGGTCAAGAGTCACCGGAGGTACACCGGTGTGGCCTTGTGGTTGTGAATGAGTCACCTAGAGAGGTGGCTAGGGTTAAGAGCTCAAGGGGGAGCTCTAGGAATCAAGTTGGGACTATGGTCTATGGATCCCGGGAGAATTCCTCTCGGAAGTCTAGATGGGTCAAGGAGTGTGCCAAGGGATGTGGAGACAGATTTGAGTCTCAATCCTAGGGATTTAGCACGTTGGATTTGAGTTTCATGCATGGAAATATGACATTGGGGTCATATTGCATGAAAAATAGTTTTTGATGTGTATATACCATATAAATCAATGCTAGGGATGCATTGTGGATTGGTATGGGTAAAGACATCCAATGAAACCAAAACTAGGACTTTAGGTCAAGGTTTAATTGAACTATTTAGCTAATTTTGGATTTTGTGTCAATCTTGGGAATGGTGATGGATACATTTTTGAGTGTATTTTTTCCTAGTAGGTATGAGTACCACAAACCTCTCCACAAAATTTAAAATTTTTTGAAGATTTGTGGAATTTCTGGTGCATTTCTGAATTTGGGTCAGAAATGCTGAAAATTGGTTTTTTCAAAGTATCAGTCGACTGGTCCAGGGGCAGTCGACTGATCTAGGCTGAATTGGTTTTCAGCAATTGAAAAGTATCCAAAATGATGTAAAACAAGTGTATAGGGGGCTAGTACACTTTGTGTATGATCATTAGAGGTTAAAAGATCCAATAAGGGGGAAATTGTTGGAATCTTTTTGATATATGGCAAAGTGGGAGAAGTGTTGGGTTTAAGTGGGAAACCAAACACGCCTTTGCAAGAAATCCTAGGTCTAGGGGGAGCACTAGGTAAAGGGGGAGCATTGTTGCTCCTATTCTTGGTGTAAGGGAACCTTGGAGAGGTTCTTAAAAAGCCTTTGTAAGTCCAATGTAGGGGGAGCCTTGGAGAGGCTTTAAAAAGCCCAGTTTGGTAAAAAGTCCTAACTCTTGGGGAGGTTAGGTGTGGGGTTGCCTTGTGATAGGATCCATACATATTTGCTATGTATTTTCCCTAACTTAAACGTATTGTCAAACATCAAAAAGGGGGAGATTGTTGGGGCAATCTATGGTTTGGAGTGACCATGTGTTTTGATGTTTGGGCAAAGGTTTTAAGTTAGGTTTACTCTTGTTATTTGATATGTGTGAATGAGTCTTGCAGGACTTGGGGAGTCACACATGGAGGATGCATCTGAGGGACGAGAGCCGAGGGAAGAGGATTCCAAGGGCGAACTGGGAAGTCGACATCAAAGGGCACACGTGAAGGGTGGCATGGAGGCAAGCCGAGGGCTTGCGTGCGCATCCAAGGGACGATAGCCGGTGGAAGAGGACTTCAAGAGGCAAGCCAAGGGAGTGTACTTGAAGGCACACGTGAAGGAAGGTCTACGGAGTGAGGAAGAGTGCTTTTGTAAGCTGGGCAGTTGACTGGGGATGGATCAATCGACTACCAGAAGAGGACTCGAACTCACCGAAACATCAGTCGACTGGTCTAGGACCAGTCGACTGGTAAACCCGAAAACTAGCCGTTGAGTTAGCCATTGGCTAGTAGTTGGGGTGGGATCAGTCGACTGCCCTGGGGGCAGTCGACTGGTAGCTGCTATTTTCAGCCAAGAGCTCTATTTAAGAGAGCTCAGTTTGGCTGGAGGAAGTTGACGAAATGAGCTTGGTTAGAGCTCATTAGTAGTCTTAGTTGCTCAGAAGTGTGTCCGGGATTGTGGTGAGGATTCTTCACCCACAAGGAGCTACACAAACTAATCGGAGGGCATCCGGGGAGTGATCCACCGAAGGATCAAGGGATCGTCCACCTTACGGATAGCCGTGGAGTAGGAGCGTCATCTCCGAACCATGTAACAGGTTTGGTGTTAACGTTGTTTATTTGTGTTATTATTGTTTCCTCTTGCGCACGCTAACATCGTAGGTAGAAATCGAAGAAATTGCTATTCACCCCCTCTAGCAAACGATCACGGTCCTTACAATATATAACAAACTATGCATAATAGTAAGACAGTATCTGAAAAAATAAGTCAAGGGTACCCGCCTCAAAAGTAGGAGTAGTCCGTATCAAATAAGAACATTCCGTCTAGAAGTCCAAAAGTGATCAGTGTCCTGTATCAATGGACACAATTTTAGCTATTTACATAGGAATAACTAACTAATCCACTACTAATCGATATAGGTAGCAATCTTAATCATCATAATCATTTAACTAAATTTAATTAAATGATTAACTCTTAGCTACCCAATCGTATCCGGTTTAACTAAATTACTGAAACTAGGTTTTAATCCCACTTCTAACCTATCCCATGAGACCAACCTTAGACATATCACAATCATGCTGGATTATGCATCAAGCTAATCTAGGTTAAACTAATCCCTCAAATTCTCCATGAACAAACTCATGGTAATCTTCAACACTCAGGCAAGAAGGAAGGCACATATCTAAATCTCCCAACACAGACCCAAGGATAACCTAGTTTTCGATACATGTTCAAAATATCTCATAGCCAAGGCAACATAATATAATGCTCAACACAAAAATCAAACATACAGAACCTAACTATCCCCAAAGGAAACACATATAGATTAAGCACTCCAAATGGAGCTTCTTCCAAACTAACCAGGAACATATGCAAAGAGCTCAAGATAGCTCACGGTAGCATCATCTAAACCACCGAACAACTCCAATAAACCCAAGACAAGGAAGGACACATCCAAACCCAAGATCAGGATTCCTCCATGATCTACAATCTAGGGAAACAAGTTCATTCCAATATTGATCTGAATAATATACCCTAGATTCCATAAATTTTGAAACCTAAACCTAACTATTCTTACCTGGAGACGGCAACTCCCCTGGATCAGCCACGGTGTGGAGGTGTAATGATCGAGAACCACATCCTTGGCTATAGGGACACTCTGACTTACTGTAATCCTTAGCCCCACACTGGAAACAATGGAATATAGTACAATCACTCTTCCAATTCTGCTGCAATGATCTGGAAGGTCCTGTTGATGAGCGCCCATCCTTGGGAGGTCGAGGAGCTGCCACAGAATTTCCCTACACATCATGGTCCCTACTGGTCCTCTTTTGTCCTGCATACAGCTGTTCCTGGTCTGACAGTGTATCTTGACCCGACTGTCTATCACCATACACTTGTTTCTGTGCCATATCGATCAGGAGTGCTCTGTCTAACGCGTCATGGTAGGAGGTCGTACCAAATCCGGCTATCTAAATCCGAATATAACCGGTTAATCCCTGGATGAACTGAAGCATCCTCTCTCTATCATGTGCCACCAACTGGGGGTAATACTTAGAGATGACTGAACTCCGTATTATATTCCATGACCATGCACTTTCCTTGTTAGAGACTCAGAAATTCCTGACGATGAGCCATCTGATACGCAATGGGGAAATACTGACTCTCGAATGCCTCACGGTAAGCTGTCCATGTGAGGCCATGTAGTAAAATGTACCCTCCAAGGTCTCGATCCAAGAACGAGCAACCCGAGGATCAGGTCCTCCATGAAATAGTGTGAATCGGCCTTTCACCGACTCAGTCAACGCTGGGATTCGTGCTCTGGCCCTAGCCCAGTCCATAGACATGATAGGATCCACCAATGAAGCCACAACAGATACCAGAGCAAGAGCTGCAGTAGGATTCATGGGCATTCCCGGAACCGAAGCCACGGGTTGAGCTGGGTGAACTGGCAGAGCAGGCACTACTGGTGGTACAGGGGAATATCCTGTAGGGGGTACGACTGGTGGTACCACTGGATACGCAGATGTAGGTACTCCTATGGGTGTAGGCACTGCTGAATACACCGATGGGGGTACAACAGATGGTAGCTGGATATAACGAGGCAGATACCATTGGTGGTACCGCTAGATATGTCGGGGTAGGTACCGCCGGTGGTACCGCAGAATAGGCATGGGTAGGTACTGCTGATGATACCATGGAGACCACAGGGGTTGGTATGGCTGGCGGAATAGTGGGAACCGCTGATACCAATGGAACTGAGGCTCTCAGAACACTCGGGGGAGTCTGACCACGACTAACAAGTCCTATCTCGGTCGGTCTCTCTGGTGCCTTTGTCGCTTGAGTCCCAAAAGTCTACCCACGTGGCCGCCCTGGACCACATCTCGGTACGGAAGCAAATCTGCTCCGAGTCATACCTGTTGAACCATTACCCAATATTACAAATAGTACAAGTCTACTAAACTTACCATATCATACCATTGTCGTCCGGAGATGTCCCATCGCCGCCAAGTCCCAAAGTCCAACCTCATCGAAAAATGACTCCGAAAATCCAAAATGTACTCGGGTATATCATCAAACTCGAGCTCTGATACCTACCGAATCGATATCAGATACAACTCCGAAAATCCACATAACTTAAATAGGCATCTGAAACTTGGCTCTGATACCAAAATAAATTGTCACGCCGCAAGACCCAGGAGTCGCTGATCCAATATAAAATTAGACAACATCTCCCCTGTCCGACGAACAATTTATACATAGATACAACATACGCAGATATTAAATTCGGCCTCAGGACTCATAATATATAGACACAACATAAAAGCAAGATAACCATAACAAATAAACATAATCAACCATATCTGACTGCGGACCTGTCCGACTTACAACAAAAACAACAAACACATAGTTCATCAGAGGACTCAAAAATACAATACCAAGACAAATGAAACGCGAGACAAGTTCGACGACATAAAACAAATACAAACCAAATACTAAGATGTAAAAGAAACAGAACAATGTGGAAGCACCCATCACTGGAGTCGTAAGGACCTGAGACTGGCAACTGGGGCTCCCCTGGCGACCAATCAACCTAGAAACAGAAATATGGTAAACGGTGGTGAGTCCAAATAAACTCAGCGGATATCAAAATAGATATGCACATCAATCTATAATAATAGTAGGAATCACACTGATACAGTCTCGACTATAGAGGATACAACATAACTGAAGACCAAGGGTGAATACATACTAAGTTGTTTGTCCTGCGGATAGGTGTAATCATTCCCCTATATAACCTCAAGAATGATACACAATCCAAATGTGTATGTCACCTATAAGAGCATGTCAAACATATACAACATTCAAACACAACAAGCACCAACCAAGGTGCAATGCATCCCATACACATGGTACAACGATCTGTTTTGTACGCACCTCAGCCACCACCAGACCGGGGGTCGGGTGCACAGGAAACAGATAAGCCAACCACTCATGGTTGCATAAAGAAGCCAAACACTTGTGACCTACAACATATAAAGCCCAACAGTCATGACTATGTAGATATGATGCCCAACACTCGTGGCGATGCAAGTATTAGCCCAACACTCATGACTATGCAAATATGTAGCCCAACACCTATGGCTTTGCAAATATAACGCCCAGCACTCGTGGCGATGCAAGTATGATGCCCAGCACTCGTGGCGATGCAAGTATGACGCCTAGCACTCGTGGCGATGCAAGTATGATGCCCAGTACTCGTGGCAATGCAAGTATGACTGGTGACGGGCTCAGACCTCAGGGGAGCCGATGGTCTCCATCATGATAATAGCATCGTGCTAATAGATTAATCAAACCAGAAACCTGACTGCGCGATGGGCTCAGACCCTAGGCGTGCCGATGATCTCCAGTATGCAATCATACAGAGCCTACAGCTCAGTATATAACCTAGAGGGTAAAGTATGCTAACAACTCCCTCCTCACTTACCAGATCCTCAACCATGCACCGGTAGGAAAGGCATAGGTCTAACACATATATCCAGATCTAACCATTCTAGCCTAGGTATCCATGCAAGGTATATCTAGGAAGCAATCCAACTGCAGATACAAATTGACCTACTACTGTATTTGTGCACATAAGCACGCAAGACAAATCATGAGACTGTATGGAACTAAATAGGAATCATCTAAGTAGAGTAAGCAACAGATATCGGATCATGATATACAAAGGCAGGTATAGGGTATAAACCTACTGTTATCTATAACAAACTATGCATAATAATAAGACAGTATCTAAAAAGATAAGTCAGGGGTACCCGCCTCAATAGTAGGAATAGTCCGTATCAAATAAGAACCTCCCGTCCAGAAGTCCAAAAGTGATCAGTGTCCTATATTAATGGACACAATTTTAGCTATTTACATAGGAATAACTAACTAATCCACTACTAATCCATATAGGTAGCAATCTTAATCATCATAAACATTTAACTAAATTTAATTAAATGATTAACTCTTAGCTACACAATCCTATCCGGTTCAACTAAATTACCGAAACTAGGTTTTAATCCCACTTCTAACCTATCCCATGAGACCAACCTTAGACATATCACAATCATGTTGGATTAGGCATCAAGCTAATCTAGGTTAAACTAATCCCTCAAAATCTCCAAGAACAAACTCATGGTAATCTTCAACACTCAGGGCAAGAAGGAAGGCACAAATCTAAATCTCCCAACACAGACCCAAGGATAACCTAGAATCGATACATGTTCAAAATATCTCACAGCCAAGGCAACATAATATCAAGCTCAACACAAAAATCAATCATACAGAACCTAACTATCCCCAAAGGAAACACATATAGTTTAAGCACTCCAAATGGAGCTTCTTCCAAACTAACCAGGAACATATGCAAAGAGCTCAAGATAGCTCACGGTAGCATCATCTAAACCACCGAACAACTCCAATAAACCCAAGACAAGGAAGGACACATCCAAACCCAAGATCAAGATTCCTCCATGATCTACAATCCAGGGAAACAAGATCATTCCAATATTGATCTGAATAATATACCCTAGATTCCATAAATTTTGAAACTTAAACCTAACTATTCTTACCTAGAGACGGTAATGTTGATGCAGTCTGACCTGATTGTTGTTTTGGTGTTGACACCGATTTATGTTTAGGTGAGTAATATAAGTTCGGCTTAAGTCCTGGTCGGGGACTGGGCACAAATTTCGGTGAGTGAAGCCGGGTGAAGGAAATCCTAGTGAGTGAAGCTAGGTGAACGAACCCCTGGTAAGTAATACCAGGTCCCGGTGAGTGAAGCCGGGTGACGGAAACCCCAGTGAGTGAAGTCGGGTCCTGGTGAGTGAAGCCGGGTGACGGAATCACCGGTGAGTGAAGCTGGGTCATGCTGAGTGAAGCCGGGTGACGGAAACCCCGGTGAGTGAAGTCGGGTCCTAGTGAGTGAAGCTGGGTGAAAGGAAACCCCGGTGAGTGAAGCCGGGTCCTAGAAAGTGAAGCTAGGTGAAGGAAACCCTGGTGAGTTAAGCCAGGTCCTAGCAAGGGAAGCTAGGTTGAACCAAGTTCCCGATGAGTGAAGCTGGGCACGAAGTCTTGGTCTGGGGGAATGAGCATTGAGTGTACTGGTCGGAAATGGTACGTGAGCTCTTTCTCAGGGACCAGAATGAGTCAGAGAAGGCAAGGGAGCATGTTCTCTGGACTTAGGGTCGAAATGGTCGGAGCTGGATCGGTCTGTGGTCCGATCAGGGAGTTGGCACTAACTCCTGCGGTTGTGGATCGGTTTGGAGTCCGATCAGGGAGTTTGCATGAACTCCCTTGATAATAGATCGGTTTGGTGACCGATCTAATAGATCGACTGGCGTGCTAGAGGGGGGGGGGGTGAATATCACTTTTTCGTTGAACTCTCTTCACCTATGTTGTTAATTGCGCAGCGGAAATACAAATAAAATAAACTAACAAAATAAAACAACGCTAACAACCTGATTTACTTGGTATCCACCCTGGACGGGTGACTAATCCAAGAATCCGTCGGTGGATCAATCCCCGGATAACCTCCGGCTAGATCTGTCGCTCCTTGTGGGTGGAGAAACCTTGCCACAATCACGAACAACTCTCTGAGCACAAAAAAACTGCTATCTTGCCTTTAACCAAGACAAGATTCGTCAAGAATCTCAGCCACCACGAAGTCCCCTTTAAATAGGACTCAGGCTGAATCCCTCGCCACCAGTCGACTGCTCCCAGGGCAGTCGACTGGTGCCACTGAAATTCGACCGTTGCACCCCAACGTTCGAATTCTCAGCCAACTCACCAGCCACCTACCAGTTGATTGCTCCAGATCAGTCGACTGGTCCCTAGCTGAAACCCTTCTCGACTACATTCACACAGCACTCGTACCCTCACGACTCAACTGACTCCTCATCCGCAGCCTCGATTGTTGCCTTCGCACCCCTCTTCATCTTCGGCTCCCGTCCCTCGGATGCACGCAAGCCTCCAGCTTGCCTCCATGCCATCCTTCACGCATGCCTCGAAGTCCACGCCCATCAGCTCATCGTCCCTGCTCTCCAAGGTCCCTTGGGTGCACACAAGCCTCCAGCTTGTCTCCATACCACCCTTCACCGTACTAAGGCCGTCCAGCCAAGTCTATATGTGCAACCTGTACAACCTGCACACTCAACATACACATATAAGAACACAAGGGTAAGCCTAACATAAACCCTTTGCCGAAACATCAAAATACTTGGTCACTCCAGACCACAGATTGCCTCAACACGATCCAGGGTGTTTGATCATTCTAGTGAACGATCAAAAGAGAACAAAAACCTTCTGTGTGGTTTCTGATCGTTCTGGTGAACGATCAGAAAGAGAACATAAGGTTTAGGTATAAACCCTGATCAGTCAAGCTGACCAATCAGGGCCATCCTGGACCGATCAGGATTATTCCTGATCGGTCAGGAAGTGACCTGATCAGTCACCTTGACCGATCAGGATCTAACCTGACCGATCAAGTGACCGGTCAGGGGGTTTGAGTTGAGAGATTAGGCTGTGGCCTGATCGGTCAGTGAACCGATCAGGCCGTGGCTAGATTCTTGAAGCTAAACCCTGAAGAAGTTTAGGATCGGTCTGGTGACCGATCCCTGATCACTGATCGGTCTATGAGACCGATCAGATTGTTACTGGATTGATCAGGAAGTGACCTGATCGATCAGAGGGGTATCTGATCGGTCCGAGTGACCGATCAGTTTCTAATCACTTTAATTTGAATCGTTGTCGGACTTACTGATCACTTCTGATTTCACTCTGATTTCTTTCTGATACCTGCTGATACACTTTGATTTGCTGTGCTAATCTTTCTGATGAGTGTGTAGGTGATACAGAGATGACACAAACCAAGAAGGAGAGTCAATTGGCGACTTTCGCTTCTGGCAGGTTTGTCTGTTTTCCATTCGCAAGAATCAACGGCTTCTGGCGCGGGCTAGCGACTGTCTGGCGGGCTGCCAACTGACTTGAGGCTCAGCTGAAGAGGTCTTCAGTGGACTGAGCGCTAGTGGGTCAGTGGTGACGGAGCTATGGTTCAGCGGTTGCAGACGCGCCTGGTGATGAGCAGAGACGAGGCTTAAGAGAAGGCGGACGAAGAAGAGACAGGGTAACTTTGAGAACTTTACGAGTCGATCAGCAAGCAGACACAACGAGAACGAAGGGCTGAGTGATGGTTCTTGAGTTAGGGTTGTGCTGTGTTGAGCTCGGTGAAGTTTTCTCTTCTTTGTACTTTCTGTGCTCGCGCTCTGTAAGCTTTCTCGAGTCTCTGTGCTTATTCTGATATTGTCTTGAGACTGTCTGTGGAGAGGTTTCTCCACCGAGAAGGAGATTGTTTTATCCGGATTTCTGGGGCTTGATCTGCCGACGATCAAGGGATCGCCCACCTCACGGGCACGCTAAGGAGAAGGGGCATGTTATCCCCGAACCTTGTACATCTCTGAGTTAGCGTCTGGTTTATGTTTAGTCTATTTCTGTATTTCTGTTATTTGTCTTTCTGTTGTTTGTATCTTCCGCTGCTAACCTCAAGTGCAAAAACTGAAAGAAGCCAAAGTTTAAGTGTCTGGCTATTCACCCCCCCCCTCTGTTGGATCGAATAAAACGATAGAGGGGGGGGGGTGAATATCGTTATGAAAATTTTTCAGACAGTTAAAGAATATGCGCAGCGGAAAGAAATAAAGTACACAAGAACACAAGTCAATTTTTTATTTGGTTCGGAATCACGGTCGTCTCCTACTCCAAGGCCCACGGTCCTTGACCGTTTACTTTGGGCAATTCTATGATCACGATAAAAGATTTACAATTTAAGTACAGAAGTAGATCAGAAAATTGAAATTGCTACACTTTTCGTTACCGACACCCAAGGTGGATCGAATTTCAGAGCAGAGGGTCGTCGTCAGTGCTAGAATCTCGAAGTCTGAGTTTGCTGGAGCGTAGCGCTTGAACGAAAATGTTTGGAGCGTTGAGAGCCAGTTGTGTTGAAGCCTTGGGGGTGAACCCCCTTTTATAGTGCTCATACGAGCGCCTGTGACGTTGGGGGCGCCGAACACGTGACCTTCCCTGCGCGAATCCTTATCGCGGGCTCGGTCAGCGCTTATTCACCTCCACTTGGGCGCCTGAGCTGATGGGGGCGCCCATGACCTCAGGGGTGCCTGATCCGCCTTGATCCAGTGGCTTCGCAGCTTGTGTTTTGGGTTTTGCCTTCACGTTTGGGCTCCCGTATCCATACGGACGCCTGAGCTCATTCGGGCGCCTGAGCCCATTCGGGCGCCTGAGCCCATTCGGGCGCCTGAGCCCATTCGGGCGCCTGAGTCCTTCAGGGCGCCTAGGCTCAGTGAAGCACATCTCTTGTAGACGACCAGTCCTTCGACCCTGCAACTAAGGTTAGTATAAAAAACACAATAAGTATTAATTACAGCCGTAGCTATCTTGGTTCTGACTTCGGGTCTCCCAAATGGAACCCTAGGTCGAACCGACGCCTACTGTTCCCTCGACGGGGAACGCGCCCTCACCTACTCCTCTCAGGAGAGTTTACCTTTTGCCAACCGGCTCCTTCGGTTGGACTTTTGCCCAATCTACCTGACCAAGTCTTCGTGCCCAACTTCCGGTCAGGTCTTCGGTGCCCAGCCCCTTGCCAGTGTTGGTGCCCCGGTTGGTTTTGATGCGATCAACCAAGTTAGGTTAGGTCATGTTGGTTTTAATCCCTCTGCTAAGTGTGCAGGAACTTAGGTACGGAGGAAGTCAAGCGTAAGACGCAGTGGACGAGAAGGATTGCATGGGGAAGTGAGCCGACGGGCTCAGTACAATCCGAGGGACGCGGAAGCTGCGGAAGAGTACACCGGTGGAGCGAGAAGGACGTGCGCGGTGTCCGAGGGACGAGAAGCTGGGAGGAAGGACGCTCGAGGGGCGAAAGGCCGGAGTCGGGTTCGGGTGAGCCTAACTTCGGTTGGCCAGAAATCACCCAGAAGACGAAGAATCAAAAAGACTAGTCCAAGCGCCCAAAAGAAAAGAAAAAGTTATTTGGTGCCAAGGAGGATCGAACCCAAGAACTCAACAACACACACTAACCCACCTACCATTTGGGATAAAGGGTGATTGCAGTGAAATGTTGCCAATATTCAAAAAGACTGGTCCAAAGAAAAGAGAAAATTATTTGGTGCCAAGAAGGATTGAACCCGAGACATGAACAATACACAGTAACCAACTTACCATTTGGGATAAAGGGTGATGGCAGTAAAATGTTGCCGGTATTACTACCTAGAGATTAGAACAGCGACATGGAAATTCAAACAGCCATCTCGAGCGAAAAGATAAAGTTTTAATTAAAACTTTATTTCTTAAAAGATAATGTTACATTATCCTTTAATCAAATCCAATGGATGCAGTTTAATCTCATCCAAGATCAACCATCCAGATTACATCCATGGATCAACGGCTAAGAGAAAAGTCATCAAAAATCAACAATCCAGATTCTTTCTCTTAGGCTATAAATAGACTTAGAGGCTTTGCTTTAATTTTCATTCATTCAATTCTATTGTAATTCTCTAAGTTTAGTGATCTTCAGTTGTAAGGCTTCTCCGCCACAAGGAGATTTCTTTTGAGCTTTAACCGTCTTGGAAGCAACGACCAAGTTGCAACCAAGTTTTTTTTAATAGACGAGTTTCCACCACTTTTCATTTATTAGCCGTCTATTCACCCCTTATAGCCGGACCAACCCGATCCAACAGCCAGGACTTCTTGCCCAGTCCTCCACCAGGACTTCTTTGCCCGACTTCAGGTCAGGTCTTCTTGCCCAGTCCATGACCAGGACTTCTTTGCCCAACCCTTTGCCAGGACTTCTTGCCTAGTGTACCTAGGACTTCTTCCTGCACACTCAGTGAACATATTAGATCACAATAGCACCTTAACTTCTGAACCCTTTGCTATTATCAAAAACCAGGTTTGACTTAGGTGTTGCTTGCACAAACAATCTCCCCCTTTTTGATTTATGGCAACACGGTTCAAAAAGTTAAGTTTAAAGATACAGGTAATGTAAGAGATTTTAATTTCCTCCCCCTGGAAGAAATTCTCCCCCTGAGTTTTTCAAAAATATGTGGGGTTTTTGAAAAAAATACGTGGGGTTTTTGAAAATATTTCTATGTCCTTGTTTATCCACAAAATGAAAAGATTTTTCAGGTTTTCAACACATAGAAAATTTTCAAAAGGATTTTCAAGTTAAATACTTAGAAAAATTTTCCAAAATATTTTGAAGTTTTAACACTTTAGAAAATTTTCCAAAACAATTTTGAAGTTTAGTACTTAGAAAATTTTCAAAACAATTTTGAAGTTTAGTACTTATAAAATTTTCAAAACAATTTTGAGTAAAGTACTTAGAAAATTTTCAAAATATTTTGAGTTAAGTACTTAGAAAATTTTCAAAATAATATTGAGTTAAGTACTTAGAAAATTTTCAAAACAATTTTGTTGCTTTACTTTTTGAAAAAGGAGATAAAAGTTTTTGAAAATTAAAAATTTAAAAAAAAAGAAACCTTAATATTTTAAATTAAAAAAAAACTCTTTTCTCTCCTTTCCAATCCCTCCCCCTTTGCCATATATCAAAAAAATATTGTAGCAAAAAATGAGTAAGGAAAGTAAAGTACTGTATTGAACCAATTCTAAGCATAAACTGGACCAAATCAATTTAAATTTTTCTCTTTCGGGTCCTGTCTAACCCAGTTAGCTACTTACTAACTGTTATGAACAGTAGCTTTCGCTAGGCTTAGTCAAGTTAAGTGATTTGATCAAGTTAGGTTTTCTAAGCTTGACACTTAACCTGATTGCTGTTCAATTGGTATTTATTGCCCAATTACTGCAGATGCACTGACTTAAAGCATCTTGAATCAAGGCATAGACCTAAGCATCTCAACCCAGTTTAGGTTGTCAATCAAAAGTACCCTAAGGTGCTTGTGAGATGCTGGCTTCTAGATCTATAGGTGCATGCAGTTCTAGGGTTAGGGCCTAAGCTAAGTCCATTTCTGAAAAAAAGCTCTAGTTTTGAAGGGGGTAAGTTTTGAAAAAAAACTAAGTCGGAAATCATTTTAAATTTCAAGATAACAATGATTTTTTAAATATATTAAATAACAGATAAGAAATAAAATAATTTTTGAAAAAAACATAAGTAGAGCAGTCCTATTCTACTAAGCATAACCCTAACTGATAGTAGAGCAGTCCTATTTTAAAATGGCATAATACTAATAATTCATCAACTAACCAAGTAAACCTGATAGATGCATAAGAGTTACCTGGTCAATAGTAGGACCAGTAAACCATAGTCAAATACATGTCAACCCTACTCAGTAGGGGTAGTCAAATAGTCAATACAGTGAGATAATTGAAGATATCAATCTGAACTAAGAAGAGGGGCCAGGATGGTCAGATGGGCCAGGCTGCCAGGATCGAAACAGCGACATCATTTCGTTGTATCGTGCGTCGCTTGTCTCTCGATTAGCTCGAAGGGCGTCCATGTGCTCAATGTGATAGGCCTCGACCTCCTCCCTGAGACTATATAACTCCGTCTGCAATAATGTGATGCGCTGGTCGGTAGTTGGCGGAGGAGGCTCCTGTAATTGCTTGTTGATCTTGGCTGCAAGATCAGCTACGTCTACCTCCACTTCCTCGTCGGAGTCATCCTGCCGTCTAGCCCGCTCCCGTCTCCATGCTAGGACCCCCGTGGCCGAAACGTCTATCCCCGCTAAAGAGAAATTTCTAAACCCTATTTCATCGAACTCAGTCATCGAAATGATCTCTCCAGCAGTGATGTCGCGACCATGGTGGTGAAGAAGGGAGGTGATAATGTGGCAGTAGGGCGTACGAACTCGATCGTGAGTAGATACACTCGATGCGTAAATGATGGTATGGAATATGTGGAGACATATGTCGATATCAAGCTGATGAATCATGGCATAGAGTAAAAAGGTGTGAAATGATCGCATGGTCGTGACATCTCGGGTGGTAAGTGGGAGTACACAGCGAACTATCACTCGGTAAAGGACATAATCCTGGACTCGGAGGTCAACGGATTGAAATCGTCGTGCTAACGGGTTTCGCACATCTCCAAAAAAAATAGGAGTAAAGAGTGTCTAGAGTGATGTGCGAATAGGGGGGTGCGAAGGGAGGATCGGTCGGAGGATAACAAGAAAAGGTAGATTGCGAAGGTGTTCGAGAAACCGATTAAACAGGGTTGGAGAAATGGTTAGGGGAGTGCCTTGTACTGTGGTAGAGTAGAGTAGGTTATCAATCTTGACTAGATTATTGTAAAATTCTGCACACAGGGTCGAGTTCATAGGATGTGTGCAGAAGACTAGATGATCTAGTTGATAGAAGTTGATTGCATCCATGGCTAAGGGACAAGATTGAGTAAAGAATTGTCTATTTAGGAAGCTAGTCTTAATAGGCTTATAGGTTGTTTGGGCAAACTTGTTGAATAATTCTAAGTTGGGGAACCTTGGATCAGGGCTAGGTTCGGCCACGGGGTTGGGTTGAGAGATGCGACGTTTTCTAAGTATGTAAAGGAAAATGGTGCATTTAATAAGCGAAAGAAAGAAAAAAATTGCTTGAAAATGTATAATAAAATTGATACCGGTGTGGAGCGTTTGAAGACGAGGAAGGAGCGTCCGGACACCTTGGGAAGAAGAGAAGTGAAGGAAGGTTTTGGTTTTGGTGTGGAGGAAGAGGAAGGAGTCATGCTCCTTATATACTGTCATACGGGTGCCCGTAAGGTCACGAGCGCCCGAGTAAGAAGGCATCTTTTTGGCAGACTTGACTGCCTTGGATGAAGACAAAGACCTAGGCGCCCGATAGGTCACGGGCGCCCGGGTCAGCTGGGTAGGGTTGACAGCTTTTGCAGTCTTGGTCGAAGAGAAAGTCGGGGGCGCCCGACAGGTCACGGGCGCCCGAGCTGACCATGGTTTGACTATTGACCAGTTTGACCGTTTGACCAGGTTTGACTATTTTGACCCAGTTTGACTCTTTTGACCAACTAACAATTAAGTCAATTAAGCTCTAAATTGCCTGATTCAATGTTTTTACCTGACAAAAGTATAAGAACCAGATGAATTTGAGTTAGATCCTAACCATCTCACCCAGTCTATAGTTATCAATCACGTTAACCTTATGAGTTTTGTGAGACAGGTTTTAATAGAAGTAAAGATTTTATTTTGACAAACATGATTAATTTTGAAAAGTTGAATTAATTTTAAAACCAGTTTATTTTGAAATATGGTTGAATCTAAGATTAATTGAAATTTGTGTTAGATTCAAATATGACAATAGTAAAGTGAATTTGATTTTCAATAATCGGCTTCCAGGTCTTGGCGAGGCACTAGGCCTTCTTTGGTCGTAGCCTTATTGGATCATCAACCCTTTCCTTGACAAAGCCTTTTATTGAAAATTCATCTTCATGTTACTCCTTGAAAGATTTTGATCAAACTAGTTTGGGTCTTGGATCGGTAGCTTCGGCTAGTTCCACCAAAATGGCTTCTCTAACGTACTATCATCTCACCTCCACCCAATACTATGTTGTTCAAATTTCAGTTAAATCATTTTAGTCCTTAGTCTAATAGTCCTAGGTCTAAGCATGATAATTTGCAGAAATAAATAAACAATCAAGCATGCAATTAAAATTAAGGAGTAAAAGAAATTTATCTAATTATAAAAATTATTTTTAAATTGGCTCCCCTTGGACTAAAGCCACGATAATGATTAGGTAAGATGTGAATCTTGTCCTTGGGGATCCAATACTGGTTTGGTCCAGTTTGGTTGTTCAAGCACAGCTTGGGTACCCATGCTTGAACTTTGGCTTTAGATTGGTTCAACACAACATAATATGACCGTTGTCTCGACTTGGTGCGATACCCTAACCCAGATCGATTTAGAACGGACTTCTGTTTTCCAAGGATCATGTCAAGACCGTTGGAACCTGAAGTAAATCATTCTAAAGTCACTCTGAGGTCCTTGACTTGAGTTTTCAAGGAGGAGTTCTCTTTCTTAAGCTTTTCAACTTGAGTAGAGGTTCCTTCTTGAACTTTCTCGGTCAAGGATCTAGAGTCAGCTCCCTCTTTCAGGAGTTGTACTTCCTGTCGGAGGGACTCGACTCGGATTTTGGCTTTCGCCAAGTTACGAGATAAGTACGCTATTAATTTTGATAATTCAATTTCGGAATAACCACTTATTGTTATTTGGCCATTTTCTGAGATTGTGAGCCTTCCGTCGTCCGGCTCCGATTCCGATCCGGTATCGATGTCTTCTGAAGCAGTTAAGGCGAGAAGGTTTGATTGTGGGGCCTCTTCTTCTTCTTCGGAGGAAGATTCGTCCCACGTGGCTTGAAGAGCCTTCTTCCTTCGAGTCTTCTTGGCTTCCTATAGATTAGAGCACTCCGATTTGTAGTGTCCCTTCTTGTTGCATTCGTAGTAGGTCACATTTGGTTTGGTCTTTGAAGTTGAGGGTTCAGCTGGATCATCTTTTCTTCGGTTGGCTTTCCTTCTATTGGTCTGATGCTTCAGCTCCTAGTAGTAGTCCCAGGCTAGCCGAACCAACTTGGGTCGATCCCCTTCACTATCGTCTAAGTCTGAGTCAGACTCGGGTGCAGGTTGAGGTTTTTTCTTGGCTACCTTTCCTTGAGGTTTACCTTCAAGAAAAGCAATACCTTTTTTGGCCATAATGCAGTTAGTCTGTTCATGTAACTCTAATTCTGAAAACAATTCATCTAATTTAATTTTTGAGAGATCCCTAGAAACCTTCTAAGCATCTAGCATAGATGCCCACAGAGTATTTTTTGGGAAAGCATTTAGGGTATACCTGATAAGGTCACGACGATTTTCTACCTTGTGACCGATTGTGTGCAGACCGTTCATCAGCTCCTGGATTCTGGCGTGGAGCTGTGCTGTTGATTCGCCTTCATTCATCTTTATGGTGTAGAGTCTGTTCAGCAACAGATCCCTTTTGCTGATTCTGGTGTCGGAGGTGCCTTCGTGCAGTTCAATTAGTTTGCTCCAAAGTTCTTTAGCACTATTGAAGGGACCCACCCGGTTCAGCTCTTCCTTGGTTAATCCGCACTGCAACGTCTGGGTTACTTTTGCATCAGCCTCGATCTTTTTCTTCAGCGAGGCGTCCCATTTTGAGTAGTGTTGTGTCACTCCTTCAGCGTTCTTGGGGATTCCAAGACCAGATTGGATTATGATCCACATATCCACCTGAGTTTTCAGGTGGACATCCATCCGACTCTTCCAGTAGGAGAAATCTTCTCCACTGAAGAGCGGTGGTCTGGCTGTGTTGAAACCCTCTTGCATGGCCATAATAATTTCTGAAAAAAATAAGAAAAACAGAGAAACTTGTCCCAAGACTTGGTCTTGGATTAGTAGTGCGGGAAAAAATTAATCAAAAAAAAATGATCGAGTGGTGTTGCACCAACCTCGATTAACGAGAAAAATTCGAAAAAGAAATTAAAATAATTTCGTAAAAATCGAAAAAACTCTCAAATTGGTGGTTGCACCAAATTTGAGCCACCCGCTCTGATACCACTTGTTGGATCAAATAAAACGATAGAGGGGGATGAATATCGTTATGAAAATTTTTCGGACAGTTAAAGAATATGCGCAGTTGAAAGAAATAAAGTACATAAGAACACAAGTCGATTTTTACTTGGTTCGGAGTCGCGGTCGACTCCTACTCCAAGGCTCATGGTCCTTGACCGTTTACTTTGGGCAATTCTATGATCATGATAAAAGATTTACAATTTAAGTACAGAAGTAGATCAGAAAATTGAAATTGCTACACTTTTCGTTACCAACGCCCGAGGTGGATCGAATTTCGAAGCAGAGGGTCGTCGTCGGCGTTGGAATCTCGAAGTCGGAGTTTGCTGGAGCGTAGCGCTTGAACGAAAAGGTTTGGAGCGTTGAGAGCCAGTTGTATTGAAGCCTTGGGGGTGAACCCCCTTTTATAGTGCTCATACGGGCGCTTGTGACGTTGGGGGCACCTAACACGTGGCTTACCTACGCGAATCCTTATCCGTGGGCTCGGTCAGCGCTTATCCACCTCCACTTGGGTGCCTGAGCTGATGGGGGCACCCGTGACCTCACAGGCGCCTGATCCGTCTTGGTCCAGTGGCTTCGCAGCTTGTGTTTTGGGTTTTGCCTTCACGCTTGGGCGCCCGTATCCATACGGGCGCCTGAGCCCATTCGGGCGCCTGAGTCCTTCCAGGCGCCTGAGTCCTTCCAGGCGCCTAGGCTCAGTGAAGCACCTCTCTTGCAGACGACCAGTCCTTCGACCCTGCAACTAAGGTTAGTACCAAAAACACAACAAGTATTAATTACAGCCGTAGCTGTCTTGGTTCTGACTTCGGGTCTCCCAAATTGAACCTAGGTCGAACCGATGCCTACTGTTCCCTCGACGGGGAACGCGTCCTCACCTACTCCTCTCAGGAGAGTTTACCTTTTACCAATCGGCTCCTCCGGTTGGACTTTTGCCCAATTTACCTAACCAGGTCTTCGTGCCCAACTTTCGGTCAGGTCTTCTTGCCCAACTTCCGGTCAGGTCTTCGGTACCCAGCCCCTTGCCAGGACTTCTTGCCCAGTCCTCCACCAGGACTTCTTTGCCCAACTTCAGGTCAGGTCTTCTTGCCTAGTCCTTGACTAGGACTTCTTTGCCTAGCTCTTTGCCAGGACTTCTTGCCTAGTGTACCTAGGACTTCTTCCTGCACACTCAGTGAACATATTAGATCACAATAATACCTTAACTTCTGAACCCTTTGCCATTATCAAAACCCAGGTTTGACTTAGGTGCTGCCTGCACCAACACCCTCTCTTGCCATCCAAGGTCCAATAGGTAACTCCCCTGGATCATCCATGGTGTCGAGGTGTAATGATCGAGAACCACATCCTTGGCTCAGTGAAAAAAACTTCCATGCTAAAGATCAGAGGAATGTTGTGTCTCAGATTCGATTAGGGCCTCATCAACCGGCGAGGATCGCTTGCAACAATCGTGATGAAAAAGGCAACCACAAAGGTGGCAATCGGGGAAAGAAAAACGAAACAACCAAGACCCATCTCGTGCGTACTCATGGCCGGAGAGGAGAAGACCCAAGGATGTCAGCTCCAGCAGAGATGGGTGATGCCAATCGATTGGAGAAGAGAAAGAGGGATCGAGCAGAGGTGCGCCAGGTGCTGCATGCGATCGCTTTCCCTCTTCTCTGACTACGGATCTTAGAGGCACTAGGATGTGCGATGGAGGCTAGGATCAGCTCCGGTGATGCCCGGTCATAGTTGGCCACGGGGATAGGTGGCGCGGCGATTGAAGACGAGGAGTCGGGCGCTGCAGCTAGGGTTCACAGAATGGAAGAAGGGATGGCTGCGGGATTTTATAATAGGGTTATTTTACATTTAAACCCTCCGGATTTGACAAATCCCACCCAAGCCCTCAACTTAGGTAATTTTCATTTTAATCTCCCTCTCATGGTTTCTTCTCAAAACACCTCCCAAAACCCTAGGGTTTAAACAAATGAGCCATCCAAAATAGGGTTCTACTTCCTCTAATACCTTGGGACCCCTATTTAAATCACGGAAACTTTTTATAAAATTTCTCGAAATTTTCTAGTCCGTATTTAATTTAGCCGAATCTAATACGTACCGACATGAGCAAGTACAGGGTCATCAAACCAGACATAAGTATATCCTGTACGTTTATGTCAAACAAGTGCAACAATGGAATGCAACAATCATAATCAAAATGTACTATGCATCATATGCACATGATGCAATGACATGGTCACCCCTGACGCCAGTCAAGCTACCGAAACATGCGATAATGTATCAGCCGAGTGGCTAGGGCTATGACACTGTACGCACTCTGCCATCACTGCTCCTGAGTGACCGAGTGGACAGGATGCTGGCGGGGGGCCACCCCCTACCCCATGTATATATGAGGGAGCGTCGCTCTCATCTTCTCTGGTCTATGGAAAGAGAATGGATCCCTGCCTGCTACCACACTTCGAAACCACTACCCATGAGCGGTCAAGCGGAGCAGTACAGAGCAAATACACACACCCAACGGTATCCACTAACCCATGAGTGGTTGTGTGTACATATCATGTACCAGAAGACAATAGGCTCAACCACAAGGGAGTCTCTGATCGCTGGCATGCAACAGTGCAAGGATGGTGCATGACTCTAAACACATGCAACTCCTCCCGGTCATCATACATAACACAACCTATCATGCACAGGTCGATCACAAGTATAATAGCCTAACGATCATGCATCTAGGTGCATATGCAAGTAATAACAGAAATCAAACCAATGCAGATATCAAGAGACATGCCGCCATAACCCAATCATTCTATATCTAGACATATGTGCAAGTATGACTAGAAACGATCAATGCAACCAAACAATGGTCTGCTATTCTATATCTACATACTCATGCCATACCAATGCTATACTGAATCAGATAACAAATAAACAAAACTGTATAGAAGGAAAATCTAGATCATATCCAAGGTCAAGCATAAGTATCAAGCACGATAACAAATCGGTAGCGGATAAAGGTCAATAAAAGCCTACTGCATAAATAACCACTAGCTATGCATAAAGATAAGGTGGAACTACATATGCAAGCAAGAAGTACCCACCTCAAAGTAGAAGTCTGTATCAAATGAAAACCACCCATCCAAGAAGTCCAACGCAAATCGATCAGTGTCCTGTATTAAAGGACGTATTAGATAGCTATTATAAAAATAGTACTAGCTAATACCCCCCAAACCATATTAGGGTTAACACTAACTATCACAGTTACTTAATTAATCAAAGGAAACATATGTCTCTAACTAGTCTAAGTAATCGAGATATTTAATCCATTACCTATCTTAACATTCATAACTTAACTAGAGGAGGAATGGATATCCCACGGACCTAAACCCAAGCCTAATCTATGACCCAAATACTCCAAGATCTAGAATGCAATTTGAATCATAATTGCATCCAACCAATCTACACCAACCTTTAATACCTCACGGTGGGGTGCATCACAACCAAAGGACTAAGCTAAACCTTAGTCCAAAACCAAACTGATCCAAGAGTTTCTCCACACAAACCATCATCCTTTCACCAAAACAGAATGGCTACCAAATCATTACACACTAAAACAGCTACTCAACCTCACGACAAGGGACTGCCGAGTGAACAAAGCAAGCATCTGCGGGAAATCAACAACTAAATCGGAACCACCTCAACCTCCATGTTATACCTTCCAAGAATACAAGTTTTATTCACATGTTCTACTCCATATGAAACCAACAGATCATATTACAAGATCCAACCACAACACTATAACCAAAATCTAAGATAAATTAAATCTAAACAGAATTCAATCTCATTATGTGCTACCATTCACATCAAAACACAAATCAAACGAAGATAAACCACACCACACCCTACTGCCACACACACAACTAATCTTCAACAAAATTAATGTCAAGCACACCAAGTCAAAATAGTACGGGGTAGCAAATCCCTCTCGAAACTTGAATTTCTGAAACTAGAACCCTCATGAACACAAACCCCTACTACAATGGCAATATGATCGAAGTACTCAGATCTAATCATATAAAACCAAATCTGAGTAGATGAAACTCTACAAAATAGAAACCAAATTCGAATATAGAATTATCCAAAACCAGATTTGATTGCTAATCCAGCATCCAAAATCGAAACACAACTCGTCCAAGGAGAGCATTGAACCGAGGCAAACCTTACTTGATTTAGCGCCTCCAGAACTCCCTTGCTCCCTGATAGGGTTGAATAGTTCATGCCCGACCCGAGGGATGAAGAAAGTCGCGGGGCGTGACATGACAAAAGCGAATTCCCTTCCTGGGCCCCGGGGCCCCTCTCAGGAAACGCGCCCGGGAAAGGTAGTCTGAAAACCCCTCCCGGGAGCACCCCAGGAGGTTAGACCCCGAGAGCGCCTCGGGAGTTACAGCATTGAAGGCCCCCGAGCTCACCTCGGGCGGTGGAGTCCCCGCAATAACCAACCTCAGGTACTGACCTCCCTTCTTGGTATGGATAAGCATCCCCACAAGAAGGGGTCCCCATGACCCTTAAATATCGCAATAGGTGGGCGCGTGATAATGGCGCTAACCGTTTCAAGGGATATCCCGCTACCGTCGAAATAGGAGGGTGTGGCTTGTTGGTGCAAGATGCATCAGTGATGTCCTCCTCTAAGGATTTCAACGTTTAACAATATGCTCATGTCAGTAATACATTGAACAGGGGAAGGGTTAGTCAAGAAAGGTGTAACAAAGTGAAGAAAAGTCCTAGTTAACCTAGGCACTAAGTCCTGGTTCTAAGAATTGGGCACTAAGTCTTGGTAAGTGAAGCTGGGCACTAAGTCCTGGTGAGTGAAGCTGGGCAAAAGTCCTGATGAGTGAAGTTAGGCACTAAGTCCTGGTGAGTGAAGCTGGGTAAAAGTCCTGATGAGTGAAGTTAGGCACTAAGTCCTGGACCTAGTGAAGCTTGGTCCGAGGGATTGAGCAACTTAGCTGATCGATGACTAAGGACAGAAGTAGAGACGGGTCGAGGGTCGGACGTCTTGAGATCCGAGAGTATCAAAGGCTAAGCTAAAATCCACCCGAATGACTGGGTGGCAACCGTCTCCTGAGAGGAGTAGGTGAAAGGCGCGTTCCCGGGGGTGGAAACTTGCGTCGGTTTGACCTAGGGTTTCGCGAAAATCCGAAGTCAGAACCATTTCCTTAAGGTTAAGATTATATGTGTATTTGCCGTGTATTTATGTATCTTGCAGGTACCTAAAATGGAAGACAAAGCAGGCAAAAAAACACACAACGCGGCTGGAAACTAGGCTGCTAGGCGCCCCCATCAACTAGGGTGCCTCAATGAATGGAGGGCCTTATTGAACCAGGCTACTCATTCATTCAGGCGCCCTATATGTCACAGGCGCCCTGGTTGAAAGCTGTATCTGCTGCTGCGAGTTCGAAGCAGAGATAAACTTTGACCAAGCTCTTTGAGGTGCCTCAATGGTCCAGGGCGCCCTGGCAAAGGGCTTTATCGGCTGCGGCAAGTTCGGCGCGGAGATAAGCTTTGACTAAGCCTTGTGAGGCGCCCCAGTGATCACAGGCGCCCTAATGAAGACTATAAAAGGGGCTTCGACCCCTCAGCTCATAACACAACTTCTGAAACCATTCTAAGCTTCCCAAGTGATGACAAAGCGCTAACGACGAAGCTCTACGACCAGGAGGCTCCAGGAGGAAGTGCGCGACACTTCAGAGGTCCAGATCGGCCGAGTCTTCAATTCTTGTTGTTAGGTTTGATTTACATTTCAGTACTTAAGTTATTTAACATTTGTGATTGTATATCTTGCACTGTAAGACGGGTTTCTCTGCCTCTGTAGAGTCTGAAAAGGAGACCATTAGTGGACGGGTATTCCCGTGCTTAGGCCTTGGATGTACTGACCCTGTGGGGTCGGGAACCATGTAAAATCCTGTGTGCAATTTGTGTCATTCTTTACTTTACTGTTTTATTTTCCACTGTGCTACTAACTCTTTGATTAGAACAAATCTTGAAAGTATACGAATGATGATTTCCGTGAAAGATTGTTACGGTCGATATTCACCCCCCCCCCTCTATCGACAGCACCGGTCCTACATGGCTTACGTATCGAAGGTGTGGCACCGATCGAGGGGCACGTCTAGTCTGTCAACATCAGTATAAAAGGTAGTCCAACCCCTCCGGTAAAGGGGTTACGCTCTCTCAACTCTAGACATCTTCTTTACTTTTCGTAACCTTTTCTTCTCGACAGACACTGACCTGAGCGTCGGAGTGAACTCTGCGGGACCCTTGCCGGCGTGTCCCCTAACGCTTGTATTAACTTCGCAGAACCCTAAGTTCCTCCCCACCACAGCAACTACCACAGGGGCAAAGCTTCGGTGCCTAGCCATCATCATTGACTCTTTTCGGAACAAATTTAGCGTCGTCTGTGGGAATCTAGCAAAGCACCTGAAGGAGCACCGATGGCAGGATTGGAGGAACAACCCCTTGCCCTTACAAGAGAGGAATTTGACCGCCTAGTGGCTAACGCCATCAAGGAAGCACTGGAGCAACACCAAGTCGAACGGGCTGCCCCGCAACCGGGGGGTCCGGCGAGGGAGATCCCCAAAGCCTCCGTCTCACATTCACGAAGATCCGTCACCCCGGTGGGGCGACAGGACGGAGCAGCCCAGGGCCCTCAGAGAGAATCCCCTGGAGACATTGAGAAGGCCCACTCGGTGGCTTCCAGCGCCCAGAGGCACGAAGAGGGACCGGGGAAGAGGGATGGACTCAAGACCTCCCATAAGGGCCCCTCTACCCCTTTCTCGTCTGAGATTATCAAGGACCCCATGCCAAAGCAATTCCGCGGGCCCGGGATCCCTGATTATGATGGGAAGACGGATCCGAAGGATCACGTCTGTAAATTCGAGAATGCGGCATTCCTGCACCAGTATACTGACGGTGTGAAGTGTCGAGTATTCTTGAACACCCTGTCCGGAGTAGCTCAGCGGTGGTTCCAGAGGCTGCCACAAGGTTCCATCAACTCCTTCGCGGAGTTCAAGAGAGCCTTCCTCCACCATTTCGCGAGTAGCCGTCGCTACCAGAAGACGACACTTAACCTGTTCACCCTCAAGAAGAAGCCTAACGAACCGCTCAAGGAGTACATCTAGAGGTTCAACCGAGTGGCGCAGGACGTGCCTAGTCCAACATCAGAGATACTTGTCAATGCTTGTACCCAAGGGCTCGCTGAAGGGGACTTCTTCCGGTCCTTGGTGAGGAACCCCCCCCCCCCCCCCCGCGCCAGTTTCGATGATTTGCTGGGATGCTCCGTCAAGCATGTCAATGTGGAAGAAGTACAGTACACCCGGCGCAAAGACCCTGTCGGAGCCCCTCCTCCGGCAGTTCCCCGATCCGACAAGAAAGAGCCCCCGGCCCCAGCCTGGGGAGAGGAGCTTCACCCTGGGAAGGACCAGTGGGCTGGCAGGCGCCGGATGGTGGAGACGATAGACACCGAGCAGCCAGAGTCATCACCAAGGTACTGCGGTTACCATGGCAGCTCAACACATTCCACTGAAGAGTGTCATGCCTTGAAGAAGAAGTTCGGCGAGGAGGCAGACACCAAACCTCGAAGGAAGTGGAATAAGTCAGGGTACCGCAGAAGGTCCCCACGGCGAAGTTTCTCTCCTCGGCGATGGCCTGCCGGGGAGAACAAGGTTCGTCCTCGGTCCCGATCGCGATCAAGAGGTAGAAGTCGGGGACCCGCACACCGAAGATCCCTCTCCTTAGAGAGAGATCCCCAAAAAGGCAAAGCTCCTATGTGTAGTCCGCCTTCAGGCCATGTAGGGGTCATCTCCGGAGGACCTACGGGAGGGGACTCCAACCGGGCAAGGAAGTCTTACACCCGGCGATTGGAGAACTACTCCATCGGGACAAGCCAAAGCCAGGAACCAGGCCCTACCATCTCTTTTGGGCCATCCGACCTTGACGAAGTGGAAGCTCCCCACGAGGACACCATAGTGATCGTGGCCCACATCGCCAATTATGAGGTGAAGCGCATCTTCATGGACATGGGGAGTTCCATGAACATTCTGAACAAGGCGGCTTGGGAGCAGATGCAGATAGACAAGGAGGAATTGCTCCCGGTCTCGACTCCGCTATTCGGTTTCATCGGGAATTACGTGCAGCCGATAGGGCATATCACCTTGTCACTCTCATTGGGCAGTGACAGACTCGAGAGAACCCGACGGACTCCTTTCTTGATCATAGACGTGCCCTCCTCCTACAAAAGTATTGTCTTATTTATGCGAACGGTTCAGGGAGAACAACATCTCAGAGAATTATCAAGATACAATTGGATGAGAGAAAGCACTTTGCTACTTGGGCCTCTCTCCTCTACGACTCCATCCCTGCAGGTTTGCTAGGCTCGGAATCACCTTCTGAGTATGCAAAGCGTGGAAGCCTGTTGACAGGTCTCTTGAATCTTTTTCACCTTCTGGGTATTCCATCCGAGTAGTCAGGTACGGATGAGGACGCCTGAGGTAACACATGAACGGCTCGACCCTCTCTAAAGACCCCCTCCTCGCAAAGATACAGCCTAGTACAACATTCAAAAGGAAGAAAAAAAGAGGAGGGGGAACAACAAGTGCAATTTCTCTCCGGAGCGTGTAAAGACGGAAAGAAGAATTGCCTTAACAGGAGAGGGGGAACATCAACCGCAATTTCTCAACGAAAAGAAGAAAGAGAAAGAGAAAAGCTAGCAGCTGTGGCCCCTCCCCTCTTGGTGACGACGTATCCCATAAAACGCCATCCTCCGCCCAAAACATGTGGAAAATAAGGATCCGGAAGAGGATGGCGTATGCTGGCGCAGGAGAAGGCAACCATCATGATACGCCATCTCCTCCATATCCCCTAGAGGGCCATGTAAGATCTTTTCTGAATTCCTCAGATAATCCGGGAGACCCACAGCCTCCAGGATCTTCAACGAGACCCCAGACCTCATCTCCATCATGCTCCCCGGAGAGGGTAACGCCACAATAGTTTCTACCTCTTAGGGGTCACTCAGCCAAAAACAAGCCTGCATCCTCGGCATTGGGCAGTTTGGGCGCCGACAAGGGTGAAGGAAAGAGAGGTGACATCCAGCCAAAAAGGGGCAAGCAGACAGAAGGGATGAGGGAGACGGGACTCCCGTCTTTCCCTATTTATAGTGAGGGTTGCCTCTCCATGCAATTAGTGCGGAGAGAGCGCCAAAGCAGCAACAGACGCTGAAGCATCGTTTCGACCAACGCACCCACGCCGTACCTTGGAACCCGTGACTCTTTATGAGTCCATTCAAGAGGATTGCGTGTAAGGCAGAAGTGACGGTTCAGGAGCCGCTCGTATACGCTAGAAGGAAGCATCGGTGGGGACCCGTTGTGAACTTAAATACAGGCAGGTAGTTTTGACTTGAAGAATTTTTCAGGAGGGATCTATCCTCCGGATCAACCTCGAGATAAACATGTACCTTTTCCATTCATTATACCCGTAAATGTAAAGACGTGAGACATGTTGGGGAAAGGCACATACACCGAGAATAGTAAAAATGATTGCATTAATTCAAAACTTCTACAATGAGGCCCGATCCCCCGAGGAGCGGGGGACTCCACCAACACAGGCCCTCAGGCAAAGTCCCCTCTCTAGTGAAGAAGGCACCTATAATCGCAGGTTGGCATCGGGAGGGAGGAGCTGGTCCTTCTTCAATTTATCGATAGCCCCGTGGAAGCCCTGCTGTAGGCGCTGCATTACCTGGTCGGCTACAATGGCACAGAACTCATCCGACTCCAGAAACTTCATTTTGAAGCCCGCCTCGGTTTCCTTGGAACTAGAAGCTTGGGCAACTCGAAGAGTAAGGAGCTCGACCTCGGCAGCCTCGTAGGAATGTCTCAATCATTCTAGCTCGGCAGACATCTCCGCCTGCTCGACCAAGGCCTCTTTGAGTCTCTCCGACATGGCATGCTCATCGGACCGAGCCTGGACCAAGTCATCCTCCAGGATGGACGCGCAGTCGGTGGCCACCAGGAGATCGGACTCCTTCTGACTAAGTTGTTGCGCCTGATCTTGATTGTGCGAGTTCAGTCTCTTGGCCGAGGCTACCATGAGCCGGATGTCACCTGACAACTCCCTCTCCCTCTCCTAGAGTTGGTCTCTCTCCTGCGTCACCTGGAGCAGGTTCTTGGTGACACTCATAGCCTTCTCGGACGCCAGACGTTCTTTGTGCCGAAAATTTTGAAGAGCCTGCTCCTTGTCTTGCAAGAGGTTCATCAGGTGATCGACCTTCGCTCGGAGAGCCCTGCTGACCCCCGCTTGCATCAGTCCTGCCCGACGCTCGTGGTCAGCTGTAGCCTCCGCCCTCAATGCTCGACGGAGCATGGCTTCAACCCGGGGCCAGGAATACAGACCCCGACCTGTTGTCACGCAATCCTCAGTGGCCTACCATTCCGGCAAGGAGTCAGGTAATGGACAAGAGAACATCCAATGCAATAGTGATCTATACCTTTAGGTGAGTCTCCCGAAGAGTGGTGAGTGGGCCCGCCGAAACATGAACGACCCCCCTCCAGAGGCACTCCTACGCCCCTCAGGCCGCTGCGAACTCGGATGGGGAGGAAGTCGCTTGATGGTGGGGGCTTCAGGTGGCAGACTAGAGGGGCCGGAATCAATTTCCTCGGAGCTAGAAGTTTCCTCGGACACGACCCCCTCGACTGGAACCTCCTTGAACTGCACCGGGGGGAAGGATTGCATGGAGGCCTCCAATGCTGCGACCAACTTTTTCTTTAGGTGGTCTAGTCACATCTGGTATTGGGTATGTAACACCTCCTTATCCTTGGAAGAGGTAGACGGGTCAATGGAGCTGGCCGGAGGCGCTGCGATAACCACTTTCAGAGCAGGGACCGGTTGAGCAGGCACAGAGGCTACTACCTCGGTGGGTAGAGTCTCTTCCTCGGGCATCGAGGGAAGAGGGGAGGAACGTGTAGAGCGTCGCTTTTTCCATGAAGGGCCCAAGCCCTTGGGGAGCCGCCTCTTCTGCCGCCCAGCAGACTAGACTACTGAAGAAACAATAGGAGGGGAGGCCCCCTCGCTAATTCCCTCTGGACGGACAGCCTTCGGTGAAGATTCACCCCCAGAGGAAAGATCCGCCTCAGGGCCGAGCTGCTGATCGGAAGGCCCCCAGCTCACAACCGGCGGGGATGTAACAGTAGCCTTGACCCTCTCGGGTGAGGCAAACCCACGGGGTTGTTAGTGCAAGTTGCATCAGTGATGTCCTCCTCTAAGTGTTTTAATATTTGACAATATACTTAAGTCAGTGATACATTAAACAAGAGAAGGGGAGTTAATAGAGGAGTAACAAAATGGACCAAAGTCCTAGTAAATCTAGGCAATAAGTCCTGGTTCGAAGAATTGGGCACTAAGTCCTGATCATGAATTGGGCACTAAGTCCTGGCAAAGGGCTGGGCACCGAAGACCTGACCGGAAGTTGGGCACGAAGTCCTGGTCGAGGACTAGGAAAAAGACCTGGCCAAGGGTTGGGCACCGAAGTCCTGGTCGAGGACTGGGCAAGAAGACATGGCTAAGAGTTGGGCACCGAAGTCCTGGACTTAGGGTTTGGGCACGAAGTCTTGGTCCGAGGGACTGAGCAACTTAGCTAAGCGATGACTAAGGACAGAAGTAGAGACGGGCCAGGGTTCAGACGTCTTGAGATCCGAGAGTATCGGAAGCTAAGCAAAAGTCCACCCGAAGGACTGGGTGCTAACCGTCTCCTGAATGGAGTAGGTGAAAGGCGCGTTCTCGGGGGTGGGAGCTTGCGTCGGTTCGACCTAGGGTTTTGTGGAAATCCGAAGTCAGAACCAAGTCCTTAAGGGTAATATTGTGTGTATATTTGCTTTGTATTTGTGTATCTTGCAAGTACCAAGAATGGAAGACAAAGCAGGGAAATCACACAAAAGGCGGTTGGAAGCCTTGAAGCCAGGCGCCCAATAGGTTCCAGGCACCCCCATCAATAGGGGCGCCTGGCTCAATGAACAAAGTTGCAGTTTCGGGAAGAAGGCAGAATAGGCTTCCATTCAGGCGTCCGGGATGATACAGGCGCCCAAGTTGAAAGCTGTATTTGCTGTTTCGAGTTTGAAACAGAAATAAGCCTTCATTCAGGCACCCGGGAGGTCTAGGGCGCCCTGGTCAGAGATATTATCAGCCGCGACGAGTTCGGCATGGGGATAAAGTTTGACCAAGTCTATAGGGGCACCCCCCATCGTCACAGGCGCCCGAATGAAGCCTATATAAGGGGCTTCGACCCCTCAGCTTCAGACACACCTTTCCAGAATGATTTTGAGCATTCTGACCGACGACAAAGCGCTAAAGATGAGGTTCTGCGACCGGGAGGCTCCAGGAGGAAGTGCGCGGCACTTTGGAGATCCAGATCGACCGAGCTTCAAACCTTGTTTTGTTCGGTTTGCTTTTATTATTCTGCAGTTAATTTTCTATATCCGTGCTTGTAATTATCAACTGTAAGATGGGTTTTCTCCACCTCCAGAAATTTCGGAAAGGAGACCAATAGTGGACTCACGCCGAGTACATAGGCCTTGGATGTACTGACCCTGGGGGGTCGGGAACCAAGTAAATAAATCCCGCGTGTCTGCTGTGTTCTTTTAGTTTTCTGTTTTACTTTTCCGCTGCACTAACAGTCTGAGTCTAGAACGATCGAATGTTTTCTACGAAGTTTTTCACGGTCGATATTCACCCCCCCCCCTCTATCGACGGCACCGGTCCTACAGGAGCGAGACAATAGGCCCCTCAGGGGATTCGGGGAAAGCAGGTGGAGCATCAGGAGCGGCTGGAGGAGGATTCAATGCCTCCTTGTTGGCCTCCTCAGATCTGATGAGCTTGCCCATCGCCTTGGCGAATATGACTTCCTCTGTAAAAGCCAGATAGAGAGAATATCAATCAGAACCAAGAGGCATCAAAGGAAAAAGATGAACGTACCCAGGGAAGGGCTAATTCATGTCACTTTAGGACTGAGGCATGCCCGATACATAAGCTCTTCACTCTGCACCAGCCCTGAGTCGCTAAACTCCATACCAGCAAGCACCTCCTTAGCACGTTGGTACACCGGATTGTGGAGAAAGCTCCCCAGAATAGGAGGAGTCGACAAATACTCTATCCAACACAAGGGACTGAAGGTTAATGACGACAGCTTAATGAAGAAGAATTTCTCCTTCCACCCTTTATGCGAGGAAGGAAACCCCCCTAAAAACCTATGACCCGGTCGGGCCGCGACTAAAGACCCCTCGAGACCCTATCGGGACAAAGAAACAATGAAAGAGATGAGGAGTCAATGGAAGATCAAAAAGCTTGAAGATGATATACGCCCCTCCCATCTATGCAAAGGCATTGGGAGCCATCTGGTGAAGGGGGATATCAAAATATGAGGCTATGTTCGTGAAAAAGGGGGGGGGGGGATAGGGAAGCAGAGCTCTAACTCCATCTGCTCTAAAAAGAAGGTCAACATGCCTGCGGGAGGCTCCACGGGCGTCTGACTCACTTTGGGGATGACCATTGTCATCTCGACCGGGATGCCATAGGCCTCGGTGGCCGCCTGCAAGGCTTCCGGTTTCACTCTCGAGGATGTGGACTCATACCATTCTGCATGATAGCTTTCCATGTTCTCTAAGAAAGAAGACAAGAAGGAGACAAACTACTCACACGCAAAAGAGGCTTTACGAGAGAGGAAGATAAAAGTGCACCCAGCCGCCGAGGCGGAAGTAGGCGTAACATCTGCACCTTCCCCTCTCATACTCAGGCAAGCCACCTGCCTGGACGCAAGGGAGAGGAGACACGTGGAAAGCAAGAAACCGCCGCACACAGGCAATCGTTTGTCGCCAGTCGGTCAAGACGGCGCACGTCCGTAAAAGCTCATGGAGACGGCCATTGGGTCATGTGGCCATAAGGTATTCGCTGGGGCGCCCCATCGCCCTCAAAAAAGAACCATGCACCTTTATGATGAAGAGACGGACGCCATCATAGTCCCTCCAAAGTCGAAGTAGCCTTTTGATTAAAGGACAAGACCATTAAGGGGGATTTCTCCGAACTCGGGATAAAAGTTAAAATCCAGAGGCCCCCTATAACTATAGGGGTAGTAGGGGGCGAAGGCCCGCGATTTCTTCATCTCTGCACTAGTCCGATTAGTTAGTCACACTTCCTTCGATCAGACTTAAAGGGAGGGACTTGTGATAGGGTTGAATAGTCTGTGCCCGACATGAGGGATGAAGAAAGCCGTGGGACACGACATGACCGAAGAGACTTCCCTTCCTGGGCCCCGAGGCCCCTCTCAGGAAACGCGCCCGGGAAAGGTGTTGGTGCAGGAAGCACCTAAGTCAAACCTGGGTTTTGATAATGGCAAAGGGTTGAGAAGTTAAGGTGTTATTGTGATCTAATAAGCTTACTAAGTGTGCCGAAAAGTCCTAGGTACACTAGGCAAGAAATCCTGGTCAAGGACTGGGCAAAAAGACCTGACCGGAAGTTGGGCAAAGAAGTCCTGGTCGAGGATTGGGCAAGAAGTCCTGGCGAAGGGCTGGGCACCAAAGACCTAACCGGAAGTTGGGCAAGAAGTCCTGGTCACGGACTGGGCACGAAGACCTGGTCAGGTGGATTGGGCAACAGTCCAACCGGAGGAGCCGGTTGGCAAAAGGTAAACTCTCCTGAGAGGAGTAGGTGAGGACGTGTTCCCCGTGCGAGGGAACAGTAGGCGTCGGTTCGACCTAGGGTTCCATTTCGGAGATCCAAAGTCAGAACCAAGACAGCTTAGGCTGTAAATAATGGCTAACATGTTTGCTTCTTTTTGTTTAGGTACTAACCTTGGTTTCATGGATCGAAGGACTGGTTTTCTGCAGCTGAGGCGCCTCAATGGAGTGAGGCGCCTCACTAGGGCTAGGGGCCCGTATGGATACGGGCGCCCCAGTTGAAGGCTAAATCAAAGCAAGCGAAGCAAAACTGCCACGAAGCCTTTGGACATACTCAGCTCAGGTGCCCGGGACCAGCCGGGCGCCTCCATCAGCTCAGGCGCCCCAATGAAGATGGATAAGCGCTGATCGAGACTGCGGATAAGAGATCGCGCAGGGAAGGCCACGTGTAGGCGCCCTCATCGACACAGGCACCCCTATGGGTGCTATAAAAGGGGGTTCACCCCCAAGGCTTCGAACAACATCACTCCCAACACTCCAAGCACATTCGTTCAGATGCTACACTCTGACACGCTCCGACTTCAAGATTCCAGAGCCGACAACGACCCTCTGCTCCGAAATTCGATCCACCTTGCGCGTCGGTAACGAAAAGTGTTGCAAGTTTAATTTTCAGTTCTATTTCTATACTCAATTTTTAAAACTCTTTTAACGACTATAGAATTGCCCAAAGTAAACGGTCAAGGACCGTGGACCTTGGAATAGGAGCCGACCGCGACTCTGAACCAAGTAAAACCAACCTGTGTTCGTGTTTGTTATGATATTTTCTGCTGCGTATATTCTCTGTTTCTCCGAAAAATTTGATATCGATATTCACCCGCCCCTATCGATTTCTCCGATCCAACAAGTGGTATCAGAGCGGGTGGCTCAAATTTGGTGCAACCACCAATTTGAGAGTTCTTTCGGATTTACGAAATTATTTTAAATTTTTTTTTCGAATCTTTCTCGTTAATCGAGGTTGGTGCAACACCACTCGATCGTTTTTCATTTCTATTAATTTTCTTCTGCACTACTAATTCAAGACTAAGTCTTGGAATAAGTTTTCTTTGTCTTTATTTTGTTTTCAGAAAATATTATGGCCATGCAAGAGGGATTCAGCACAGCCAAACCACCGCTTTTTAGTGGAGAAGATTTCTCTTACTGGAAAAGCAGAATGGAAGTCCACCTGAAAACTCAGGTGGACATGTGGATAATTATCAAATCTGGCCTGGAGATCCCCAAGAACGCAAAAGGAGTAGCACAACACTATTCTGAATGGGACGCCTCGTTGAAAAAGAAGATCGAGGCTGATGCCAAGGCAACCCAGACGTTGGAATGCGGATTGACCAAGGAAGAGCTGATCTGGGTGGGTCCCTTCAACAGCGCCAAAGAACATTGGAACAAGCTAATTGAGTTGCACGAAGGTACCTCCGACACCAGAATCAGCAAAAGGGATCTATTGCTGAACATACTCTACACAATCAAGATGAATGAAGGTGAATTAGCAGCACAGCTCCACACCAGAAATCAGGAGCTGATGAATGGGATGCACACAATAGGTCATAAGGTAGATAACCATGATCTAATCAGGTATACCCTAAACGCGTTCCCAAGAAACACACTGTGGGCATCTATGATAGATGCTTACAAGGTTTCCAGGGACCTTTCAAAAATTAATGTAGGATCGATCGTGTCCGCTAGAGGGGGGGTTGAATAGCGATTTTCGAACCCCTTTCTTCCTACACGGTTAGTTGCACAGCGGAATATACAATAAAAATAATAAAACAAACACTAACCAATGCTAACACGGATGATGTACTTGGTATCCACCCCGGTCGGGTGACTAATCCAAGAATCCGTCGGTGGATCACTCCCCGGATAACCTCCGGCTAACTCTCGTCGCTCCTTGTGGGTGGAGAAACCTCACCACAACACCTTTGACTACCTTGAGCCCAAAGACTACTAACTTGCCTTTAACCAAGCCAAGTTTCATCAAGAAACTCAGCCACCACGAAGTCCTCTTTAAATAGGACTCGGGGCTGATTTCTCGCTACCAGTCGACTGCCCCCAGGGCAATCGACTGGTGCCAGCCAAATTCGACCGTTGACACTCCCAATGTTCGAATTTGCCAGCTCACCAGCCACCTACCAGTCGACTGCCCCTAGGGCAGTCGACTGGTCCCTAGCTGAATCCCTTCCCGAGTACATTCACACAACACTCGACCCTCACGACTCGACTGACTCCTCCTCCGCAGCCTCGACTGTTGCTTTCGCGCCCTCTTCATCTTCGGCTCCCGTCCCTCGGATGCACGCAAGCCTCCAACTTGCCTCCATGCCATCCTTCACGCATGCCTCGAAGTCCGCGCCCATCAGCTCATCGTCCCTGCTTTCCAAGGTCCCTCGGATGCGCACGCAAGCCTCCAGCTTGCCTCCATGCCATCCTTTACCGTACCGAGACCGTCTAGTCAAGTCCATATGTGTAACCTGTACAACCTGCACACTCAACATACACATATAAGAACACAAGGGTAGACCTAACTTAAACCCTTTGCCCAAATATCAAAACATATGGTCACTCCGGACCATCTTAGGGTCGATTGCTCCAACAATCTCCCCCTTTTTGATGTTTGGCAATTTGTTTAAGTTAGGGAAAGCAAAACAGTAGTCAATAGTAAAAATAATGCATATGCAATGCAAAACTGGATCCTATCCCAAGGCATCCTACACCTAACCCTCCAAGCTAGGAATTTTCCGAAGCGGGCTTTTTAAAACTTCTCCCAAGCTCCCCCTACATTGGACATACAAAGGCTTTTTAAGAACCTTTCCCAGGTTCCCCTTACGCCAAGAATGGAGCAGTCATGCTCCCCCTTAAACTCAACTCCCCCTAAACCTAGGGTTTCTTGCAAAGGTAAGTTTGGTTTCCCAACTTAAACCCAAACTTCTCCCCCTTTGCCATACATCAAAAAGACCCTAATAAAACCCAATTATTGGTTCTTTTAATCCCTAATGGTCCTAAACACAGTGTACTAACCAGCCATACACTTGTTTCTTATCATTTTGATTCCAAACCAGCTGCTGATACCCAAATCAGCCCTGGCCAGTCGACTGCCCTCAGGGCAGTCGACTGATACTATGAATATCAGACTTTTCTGGCCAAATTCAGAATTGCACCAGAAATTCCACACTTCTCCAAAAATTCCCAAATTTCGTAGAGAACTTTGTGGTACCCATACCTACTTGGGAAAAATACACTTCACCATGTATCTATCACCGTTCCCAAGTTGGACACAAAACCCTAACATTTTTCTATGAAAATTAAGGCACCTAGGAGGCAATCTCCCCCTTAACCCATGCCTTCTCCTAATTTTCAATTTTCCTAGGTGAAGTTCTACCCAACTTAACACCATAGATTCAAATTAGGTTCTACCCAACCTAACAACCAAGTTCTTCTCCCTTGGCCACCATTAAAGGATTGCTCCCAAGCAACCTTATCCCTAGTGCCAAAAAGAACTCATCAACACTTAGAAAACTCTGAAGGTTTGCAAGCACATTTGCTAGGATATGCCATATCCTAGAAAAATATGGTTTGATTTAGATTATCAAATGTGCTTGACTTTGGTACAATCCTCTAATTTCCTTAAGGAACCGACATTTTGTATCAATTTTCAAATGTATCTCTAATTCCATGTGTTTGTCAAAGCTAACCACTATAAGTTTACACAAGGAATTGTCCTTAACTCTTTCTTTTCAATATCCTCAAATATTTCCCTTTTTATCTCCTAATCCTAGACATATGTGGGAAACTTCCATTCATCAAGAGTTGATTATCCAATATCATCCAATATTAGTCTATGAATCATATAATATTAATCCATAAAATCTCTCAAGATACCATGATACTTTCCTATGTTTCTAATTTTGCAACTTCTTATCACCTAATAGGCCCTTTTTGCAAACTCTCACTGATCAGTCGACTGCCCATATGGCAGTCGACTCCCAAATCGAACAGAGAGTTTCTGGGCTGAGACCAGTCGATTGCCTCCAGGGTAGTCGACTGATAGCTGAATTTCAGGTTTTTCAGCCTAGTTTCAGTAATGCCTAAATAATTCTACAAATTTCCGAAAAATCTGAAATTTTGCAGGGAGATTTGTGAAGCCTATATCTACTTGGGAAAAATACGTTTCCAAACAAATGTACTCCGGATCCTAAGATTGGCACAAAACTCATCTTTCTCCTAAAGTGTATCATTTAAACCTTGTCCAAAGGTTCTAATTTCAACCTCACTTTGATGCCTCTTCCCATACTCAACCACACAACATTCCTAGCACCAAATTATATGGTATTTACACTTTAAAACCAATTTCTCTCAAATATACTCCAATTTTCACATTTTTTCCCTAAATCCCCTTTTTTAATGTGCCAAAACCTATGATTAAGACTTACCCAAGTCTTCCAATCCTTCTTGGCACATTTCACCTAATTTCTTTGGAGAAACACTTTTGAGATCCATCTACCATGGACCCCAAAGGCTCCTAGAGCTCCCCCTTGAGCTCTGAGCCTTAGCCACCTCCCTAGGTGACTCAATCCATACTAGACCACACCGGTGTGCCCCCGGTGACTCTTGGCCTACAAAATGGACCTTCTTAACCTTGGACATTTTGTCCTTGGTTAAGTCACTCGTTTTCCCTTTGAATGACACCCCCTTGCCATCCTTGGACTTCTCCTTCTTGCCATGATCATATGCCTTCCCAGCATATTTCTTTTTGTTGGCCTTGGAGACTCTAGATCGGTAACCCAAACCTGATCTATCATAGTTGGGTTTTAAGCTACCCAACACCATGTCTAAGCCCTTAGATCCAACCGTGAATCTTTCTAGGGCCTTTTCTAATGTATTAAGTCTTGCCCTCAAGACTTGATTTTCCCTTGCCAAGTCCCTAACTTTGGTTTCCATAGATCCACCTTGGACATTCCTAGGCCTACCCTCCTTTCTAGGCACATTCCTTCCCTTTTTGGGATTAGTGCCATGATCCTTAGGTACAAAGGTCCTAGGTTGATCATGATGCATGCTTTTTCTAGGGTTATGATCTACCTTGTTAACCCTAGTCCTATTATTATATTTAAATCCGAAATTGTGCACCATTAAGCAATTTTCATCAATCCTAGCATGCATGGATGAATGATTAACATGATTTTTATCATGCATACAGAAATTTGAATTTGAATTAAATCTTGGCTTAAGGTTAGAAATTACCTTCCTTACCTTTGGAGTCCCTCCTTGATGTGGGATTCTTCTCTTCTTTCTTTCTTCTTTCTCCTATCTCCTCAAGTGCTCCATTTTCTTTAGCTCACTTTGTTGGTGCAAGTTGCATCAATGATGTTCACCTTTAAGTGTTTTAATGTTTGACAGTACACTTAAGTCAGTGATACAATGAACAGACAAAAGGGAGCAAAAGAGAAGTAACCAAAGTGGAAGAAAAGACCTAGTTAACCTAGGCACTAAGACCTGGTGAGTGAAACTAGGCACTAAGTCCTGGCGAAGGGCTGCTGGGCACCTAGCGAAGGGCCGCTAGGTATCGAAACCTTAAGACCTAGCAAAGGGCTGCTAGGCACCTAGCGAAGGGCTGCTAGGTATCAAAACCTTAAGACCTAGCGAAGGGCTGCTAGGCACCTAGCGAAGGGCTGCTAGGTATCGAATCCCCAAGACCTAGCGAAGGGATGCTAGGCACCTAGCGAAGGGTTGCTAGGCATAGAAGACCTGGCAAAGGGCTACTAGGCACTTAGCGAAGGGTTGCTAGGCATAGAAGACCTAGCGAAGGACTGCTAGGTACCTGGCGAAGGACTGCTAGGGAATGAAGTCTTGGTCCAAGGGACTGAGCAACTTAGCTGAGCGATGACTAAGGACAGGAGTAGAGACGGGTCAGGGTTTGGGCGTCTCGAGGTCCGGAGGTATCGGAAGCTAAGCAAAAGTCCACCCGAAGGGCTGGGTGGCAACTGTCTCCTGAAAGGAGTAGGTGAAGGGCAAGTTCTCGAGGATGGGAACTTGTGCCGGTTCGACCTAGGGTTTCGTGCAAATTTGAAGTCAGAACTAAGTCCTTAAGCCTAATATTATATGTATATATGCTTCGTGTTTGTGTATCTTGCAGGTACCAAGAACCGGAGACAAAGCAATCAAAAAAATAAGGGTTGCAGTCTTTAAGCAGGGCGCCCCCAACAAGGGGGGTGCCCCCATGCAACCAGGGCGCCCCCAACAGTAGGGGCGCCCCTAGACAAAGCTACAAGTGCAGTATAGCGGTGGTAAGCAGAATAGGTGTCAAGCGGGGCGCCCGGAGCGTCCGGGGCGCCCGGGTTCGAAGCTGTTTTGCTGTTTCGAGGTCGGAACACAGGATAAGCCTTCACAAGGGCGCACGGAAGGTCCGGGGCGCCCTGGTCAAAAGTCTTATCAGCTGCGGCGAGGTCGGCGTAGGGATAAGAGTTGACCGGGTCTTTCGGGGCGCCCCCAGCGTCCAGGGCGCCCCCAGGAGACCTATATAAGGGGTCTCGACCCCTCTCCTTCAACAACAACTACTAAGTACCATTCCAAGCATTCTGACCGATGACAACGCGCTAGAGACGAGGCTCTACGACCGGGAGGCTCCAGGAGGAAGTGCGCGGCACTTCGGAGGTCCAGATCGGTCGAGTTTCAGATTTTTGTTCGGTTCGCTTTTATTTATTCCGCACTTAACTTTCATATTATTGCTTGTAATTGTAAACTGTAAGACGGGTTTTCTCCGCCTCTGGAAATTCCGGAAAGGAGACCAATAGTGGACTCACGCCGAGTACATAGGCCTTGGACGTACTGACCCAGGGGGGTCGGGAACCAAGTAAATAAATCCTCCGTGTCCTTTGCTTTGTTTTTCTTCGTTCTATTTATTTTCCGCTGCGCTAACACTCTAAGTCTAGATCGAAAGTTTACGAAGTTTACCGAAAAGTTTTCACGGTCGATATTCACCCCCCCCCTCTATCGACGGCACCGGTCTTACACACTTTTCTTTGGGTACTTGGTGTGGTAGTGCCCCATTTCTCCACATGTGAAACATCTAATCTCCTTTTTCTTTTCTTGGGCTCCTCCAATCATACAACCCATGTTAGATTTAAATCGAATGGACTCGGGTTTAGATTTTACCTCCTTCTTACCTTTTGGGCACTTGTCCTTGTAGTGCCCCTTTTCGTTGCAACCAAAGCATGTGATGTGCTCCTTCGATTTAGCTTTGGTGGAGGTGGAGACTAGGTTGACTTCTTCAACCTTGGATGATGTAGATTCTTCTTCTTGATCTGACATTGAATTGGGTCTCTCCTCCCCCTCAATCCTTGAGGTGGAGACCTCTTCCTCTTCTTCTCTTGAGGAGGTTAATGATCTTTTACTTAATTCCTCCTTCTCACTTGAAGAGGTTGACACTTCCTTTTCTTCTTCTTCTTCTTGACCACTTTGACTTTTCTCCTTGAGCTCTTGAGCATGTGTAGGACTTTCATGATACTCTTTCACTTTACTCCATAATTCACATGCACTTTGATACTCCCCTACACCATTTAACACATTAGTAGGCAAAATATTGATTAATACATCTATTACCTTCTTATTTGCCCGAAATTGTTCTTGTTGCTCTTTGTCCCAATATCTAGGACGAAGCTTCTTCCCGTGCTTGTCCTTTGGAACTTCGAAGGGGTCTTCAAGCACGATCGGCATGCCCAATCCATTCTGAACCATGTCTCGATCCTCGCCCGCCAATAGTTGAAATCCTCGTGGTAGTAGGTCGGCGAAGTGTAGATGTCGTCCCCTAGCGGACCTTCTCCTTCCATTTTCCTCTAGTGTGTGCTCCCTCGGCGGTTAGTCCGATCAAGAGCGGTCCTTCGCTCTGATACCAATTGTAGGATCGATTGTGTCCGCTAGAGGGGGGGTGAATAGCGATTTTCGAACCCCTTTCTTCCTACACGGTTAGTTGCACAGCGGAATATACAATAAAAATAATAAAACAAACACTAACCAATGCAAACACGGAAGATGTACTTGGTATCCACCCCGGTCGGGTGACTAATCCAAGAATCCGTCGGTGGATCACTCCCCGAATAACCTCCGGCTAGCTCTCGTCGCTCCTTGTGGGTGGAGAAACCTCACCACAATACCTTTGACTACCTTGAGCCCAAAGACTACTAACTTGCCTTTAACTAAGACAAATTTCGTCAAGAAACTTAGCCACCACGAAGTCCTCTTTAAATAGGAGTCGGGGTTGATTTCTCGCTACCAGTCGACTGCCCCCAGGGCAGTCGACTGGTGCCAGCCAAATTCGACCATTGACACTCCCAACGTTCGAATTTGCCAACTCACTAGCCACCTACCAGTTGACTGCCCCCAGGGCAGTCGACTGGTCCCTAGCTGAATCCCTTCCCGAGTACATTCACACAGCACTCGACCCTCACGACTCGACTGACTCCTCCTCCGCAGCCTCGACTGTTGCTTTCGCGCCCTCTTGATCTTCGGCTCCCGTCCCTGATACATGCAAGCCTCCAGCTTGCCTCCATGCTATCATTCACGCATGCCTCGAAGTCCGCGCCCATCAGCTCATCGTCCCTGCTCTCCAAGGTCCCTCGGATGCGCACGCAAACCTCCAACTTGCCTCCATGCCATCCTTCACCGTACCGAGACCGTCCAGTCAAGTCCATATGTGTAACCTGTACAACCTGCACACTCAACATACACATATAAGAACACAAGGGTAGGCCTAACTTAAACCCTTTGCCCAAACATCAAAACCTATGGTCACTTCGGACCATCTTAGGGCCGATTGCTCCAACAATTAAGTTAGATGAATTTTTCTCAGAATTAGAATTGCATGAATAGACTAACTCCACAATGGCCAAGAAAAGTATTGCCTTTATTACAGGTAAATCCCAAGGAAAAGTCGCCAAGAAGAAGCCTCAACTAGCACCCGAGTCTGACTCGGACTCAAGACTCAGAAGACAGTGAAGGGGATCGACCCAAGTTGGTTCGGCTAGCTCGGGACTACTACAAGGAGCTGAAGCACCAGACAAACAGAAAGAAAGCAAGCTGAAGAAAGGAAGATCCAGCTGAACCTTCAACTTCAAAAGGCAAAACAAATGTCACCTACTACGAATGCAACAAAAAGGGACATTACAAATCAGAGTGCCCCAATCTGAAGGAAGCAAAGAAGACACGAAGGAAGAAGGCTCTCCAAGCCACTTGGGTTGAATCTTCCTCTGAAGAAGAAGAAGAGGCCCCACAATCAAATCTTCTCGCTTTAACTACTTTGGAAGACATCGACACCGGATCGAAATCGGAGCCAGACGACGGAAGGCTCACAATCTCGAAAACGGCCAAATATCGGTAAGAGGCTATTCTGAAATTGAACTATCCAAATTAATTGCTTATTTATCTCACAACTTGGCGAAAGCCAAAATCTGGGTTGAGTCCCTCCGACAGGAAGTAAAACTCCTGAAAGAGGAAGCCGACTCGAGATCCTTGACCGAGAAGGTTCAAGAAAGAAACTCTACTCAAGTTGAAAAGCTTGAGAAAGATAATTTCTCCTTGAAAACTCAAGTCAAGGAGCTCAGAGTGGCTTTAAAACGATTCACTTCGGGTTCCAAGGGTCTTGACATGATCCTTGGAAAACATAAGTCTGTTCTTAACCGATCTGGATTAGGGTACCAAACCAAGTCTAGGCAATGGTCTTATTATGTTGTATTGAACCAACCTAGAGCCAAAGTTCAAACATGGGTCCCCAAGCTCTGTTTGAACAACCAAGCTGGACCAAACCAGTATTGGATCCCCAAGATAAGATTCACATCTTGCCTAATCATTATCGAGGCTATAGTCCAGGGGGAGCCAATTTAAAAATAATTTTCATAATTAGATAAGTTTTTTTATTTCTCTAATTTTATTGCATGCTTGCTTGTTTATTTCCTTTTGCAATTCATTATGCTTAGACCTAGGTCTGCTTAGACCTAGGACTGGTTAGACTAAGGACCAAATGACTTAATTGAAATTTGAACAACATAGTATTGGGTGGAGGTGAGATGATAGTACATTAGGGAAGCCATTTTGGTGGAACTAGGCGAAGCTACTAATCCAAAACCCAAACTAGTTAGACCAAAATCTTTCTAGAAGTAACTTGAAGATGAATTTTCAATAAAAGTCATTGTCAAGGAAAGGGTTGATGATACAATAAGGCTACGGCCAAAGAAGGCCTAGTGCCTCCAATTAATCTTAGATTCAACCACTTTTCAAAATAAACTTAAATTTAACTTTCAAAATTAATTTAACCTTTAAAAATTAACCATGATTTCAAATTAAAATCTTCATTTCTGTTAAAACATGTCTCATAAAACCCATAAGGTTAACTTGATTGATAACACTAGATTGGGTGAGACAGACTAGGTTGTGAAAATCAATTTAAGCTATCCTTAATTCTAATTGGATCCAAATCAATTAATACTTTATATGTAGGAACATAAAGATTTGGACCAATAGATGTTGGATAGTGGATGCTCCAGACACATGACTGGAGACAAATTGAAATTCACCAAACTCAAGTTCAAGAACCTAGGCTCAATAGCATTTGGCAACAATGCTACGCTCAAAGTCATTGGGTCAGTAACATTGAACTCAAATCCGATTTTGTGATTAAAAAGGTACTCTTGGTTGAGAATTTCAAATTTAATTTGCTTAGTATAAGTCAATTATGTGATACTGGCTATGTAGTTACATTTACCAAACCCTTACCTGAGTCTGAGTTTAGCTCACTAAGAAGGCAGTTAGGGTTAAGCTTAGTAGAATATGACTGCTCTACATGTTTTGTTAAAATTTGTTTTATTTCTTATTTAATGTTTTATGAAAAATCATTTTTTTTGTTTTGAAATTTAAAATGATTTTTCGACTTAGTTTTTTTTTTTCAAAACTTACCCCTTCAAAACTAGGGCTTTTTCACAAATGGATTTAGCTTAGGCCCTAACCCTAGAACTGCATGCACCTATAGATCTAGAAGCCAGCATCTCACAAGAACCTTAGGGTACTTTTGATTGATAACCTAGACTGGGTTGAGATGCTTAGGTCTATGCCATGATTCAAGATGCTTTAAGTCAGTGCATCTACAGTAATTGGGGCAATAAATACCAATTGTACAGCAATCAGGTTAAGTGTCAAGCATAAAAAATCTAACTTAATCAGATCACTTAACTTGACTAACCCCAGCGAAAACTACTATTTATAACAGTTAGTAAGTAGCTAACTGGGTTAGACAGGACCCGAACAAGAATAATTTAATTTGGTTTGGTCCAGTTTATGCTTATTAGAGTTGGTTCAATACAGAACTCAATTTTTGTTGTTGCTCTAATTTTTTTTGCTATAATAGTTTTTTGATATATGGCAAAGGGGGAGAGAAAGGAAAGGAGAGAAAAGAAGCTTTTTTTAAAATTTAATTTTTTTTAATTTTAATTTCTCAAAATTTTTATCTCCTTTTTCAAAAAGTAAAGTAAATAAATGCTTAAAAATATTTTCAAATCTAAGCATTTCAAAAATGAAAGTTTTCTAAGTACAATGTGGAATTTTTTTTTTGAAATTTCTCTAAGTGTGGAAAACTTGAAAATTTGTTTTGAAATTTTCTAACTTGAAAATTTGTTTTGGAAATTTTTCTAAGTGTGGAAAACTTGAAAAACTTTTGAAATTTTTCGAAGTATGGAAAACTTGAAAAAATTTTCTAAGTATGGAAAAGGTTTTCTGAAAATTTCTAAGAATCATGTGAAAATTTTTCTCAAGTGTGCAAAAACCTTCTGGATCTAAAGCACTTAGAAAATTAACAAAAACCCACTTATTTTTGAAAAACTCAGGGGGAGAATTTTCATTTCAGGGGGAGGAAACTAAATAGTTTTTGTTATCTATTTTTAACTTAACTTTTTGAACCGTGTTGCCATAAATCAAAAAGGGGAGATTGTTGGTGCAGGAAGCACCTAAGTCAAACCTAGGTTTTGATAATGGCAAAGGGTTCAGAAGTTAAGGTGTTATTGTGATCTAACAAGCTTACTGAGTGTGCAGGAAAAGTCCTAGGTACACTAGGCAAGAAGTCCTGGTCAAGGACTGGGCAAGAAGACCTGACCGGAAGTTGGGCAAAGAAGTCCTGGTCGAAGACTAGGCAAGAAGTCTTGGCGAAGGGCTGGGCACCGAAGACTTAACCGGAAGTTGGGCAAGAAGTCCTGGTCACGGACTGGGCACGAAGACCTGGTCAGGTGGACTGGGCAACAGTCCAACCGGAGGAGCCGGTTGGCAAAAGGTAAACTCTCCTGAGAGGAGTAGGTGAGGGCCCGTTCCCCGTGCGAGGGAACAGTAGGCGTCAGTTCGACCTAGGGTTCCATTTCGGAGACCCAAAGTTAGAACTAAGATAGCTTAGGCTGTAAATAATGGCTAACATGTTTGCATCTTTTTGTTTAGGTACTAACCTTGGTTGCAGGGATCGAAGGACTGGTTTTCTACAGCTGAGGCGCCTCAATGGAGTGAGGCGCCTCACTGGGGCTAGGCGCCCGTATGGATACGGGCGCCCCAGTTGAAGGCTAAATCAAAGCAAGCGAAGCAAAACTGCCACGAAGCCTTTGGACGTACTCAGCTCAGGCACCCGGGACCATTCGGGCGCCCCCATCAGCTAAGGTGCCCCAGTGAAGATGGATAAGTGCTGACCGAGCCTGCAGATAAGAGATCACGCAGGGAAGGCCACGTGTAGGCGCCCGATCGACACAGGCGCCCCCATGGGTGCTATAAAAGGGGGTTCACCCCCAAGGCTTTGAACAACATCGCTCTCAACTCTCCAAGCACTTTCGTTCAAGCGCTACACTCCGACACGCTCCGACTTCGAGATTCCAGAGCCGACGATGACCCTCTGCTCCAAAATTCGATCCACCTCGAGCGTCGGTAACGAAAAGTGTTGCAAGTTTAATTTCCAGTTCTATTTCTGTACTCAATTTGTAAAACTCTTTTAGCGACTATAGAATTGCCCAAAGTAAATGGTCAAGGACCGTGGGCCTTGGAGTAGGAGCCGACCGCGACTCTGAACCAAGTAAAACCAACCTATGTTCGCATTTGTTTTGTTATTTTTCGCTGCGTATATTCTCTGTTTCTCCGAAAAATTTGATATCGATATTCACCCCCCCTATTGATTTCTCCGATCCAACAAAAGGTAGTTCGAAGACCCCTCCCGGGAGCACCCTTGGAGGTTAGACCCTGAGAGTGCCTCGGGAGTTACAGCATCGAAGGCCCCCGAGCTCACCTCGAGAGGTGGAGTCCCCGCAATAACCAACCTCACGTACTGACCCCCCCTTCTCGGTACGGATAAGCATCCCCGCAAGAAGGGGTCCCCACGACCCTTAAATATCGCAATAGGTGGGCACGTGATAACGGCGCTGACCATTTCAAGGGATATCCCGCTATCGTCGAAATAGGAGGGTGTGGCTTACATATCGGAGACGTGGCACCGATCGAGGGGCATGTCTAGTTTGTTGACATCAGTATAAAAGGTAGTCCAACCCCTCCGGTAAAGTGGTTACGCTCTCTTAACTCTAGACATCTTCTTCACTTTTCGCAACCTTTTCTTCTCAACAGACACTGACTTGAGCGTCGGAGTGGACTCCGCCGAACCCCTGCCGGCGTGTCCCCTAATGCTTGTGTTAACTTCGCAGAACCCTAAGTTCCTCCCCACCTCAGCAACTACCACAGGGGCAAAGCTTCGGTGCCTGGCCATCGTCGTTGACTCTTTCCAGAACACTCCCGATCCGGGATTCAGAAATCACACGAAAGCTACCACAGCAGCTCCTTCTTCCCAATGATTCCTCCTCACTCCCTCAGTCACCTTTCTCCATCAGTGGGTACCCGACGTCACGAACCCACCTCCGACAACAGCTTAGCGTCGCCCCTCATCCACGTGCGTGAAGGCCAAAGGAGGAGTGGTCGTCGGATGGGATTTGCTGCGATTAGGGCTCGCAAAGGAATGGAAGAAGAAGAGGATCAGGTTGGAGTTTGGTTGCGGGTGAGTAAAGAGAAGAGGAAAGGAGTCGGGAATCGCATAGCGTGGCTGTGGCTAGAGCATCGCGGAAAAGGGAGAAGAGGAAGGAGGTCGAGCGCTCGGCTGCGAGCGAATGACAATGAAGGGATGAATCGAAGTAATCCATATGAGTGAAAATTTTGCATTACAACCCCTTATTTTTTACTAATCCCACATCAACCCTTAACAATTAATGTATAATCGCAAATCAGCCCTTAAAACTTAAGTTTCAAAGCGATTTAACCCTCTAATTTCAATTTGGATCTCGAAAACTTTAAATCTTCTTCCGAAAAATTTTCTGGACCACGTCAAAAGTGTCGAATTTAACATCCTCCCCCACTAACAAAAATTTGGTCCTCAAATTTCATTCTTCAGGTACGGTATCTACTAACAACTCCTATGTCGTATAAGTGCTGACGGACATTAACCATATGTTTTCAAATCAGGTAACGACCTACTGAAACCAGTGGTCTCTAATAATCACCGTTTGCTGACCAGCGTCTCTCCCGCTGATATGGACAACCTAAACTCCATGATCAAATCCTATGTACTCTCCGGATTTTACCCCCAAGTATATCTGTGACAAGTACAAAAGAGAACTACCAATATCTATCACTAATTTAGTTGAAAAATGCATATATGAATCTCATACCATGAAAGGCTAACCCCTCGGTCCGCGGTGCCTCCTCTCTGGTGCCAATAGAAACTCATCCCATCTCTGGTGGTGGTGGTGCATGGTCGGATACTGTTGAGGCAAAACCTGAAACTGAGGCTGAGCCTGTGGAGCTAACCCTCCAATTGGCTGCTGAGGTTGTGAAGCTGACCCTCCATCAAGGTATTGAGGTTGATACATCATAGACGGATATGCTAAATAAGTCTGATGCTGAGGGATAAACTGCTGCTGAGGTCCTAATGTTGAACTCTGCGATATAGCTGAGGTGTAACTGGACTCATATCTGGCATAAAATAGGCATGCGCTGGAGGGGCTAACGGTGGCTGACGGAAAGAAGACTGTGTCCTATGCCCTCCCCTCTGAGATCCTGACTGCCCGAAATGCCCACCCAGATTAGTAGCTCCCATCTTCTCGTTCTGTGCCTTCAGTGCACACTCACGACTCATATGTCCCGGTAACTTGCAGTAGTAGCAAACAGGCTGCTCCAGCTGGCAATTCACCCTACTATGTGTAGGATCGATGTCGTCGATAGAGGGGGGGGGTGAATATCGACTCGTAAAATTCTTTCGAAAAACTCATCGTTTGTTCGTTCTAGTCAAAGAGTTAGTACGCAGTGAAATAATTGTTGGGGCAATCTATGGTCCGGAGTGACCATGTGTTTTGATGTTTGGGCGAAGGGTTTAAGTTAGGTTTACCCTTGTATTTTGATATGTGTATTGGAGTGTGCAGGTCTTGCAGGATACACATTGACTTAGCTAGACAGCTTCGGGAATGGTGAAGGGTGGCATGGAGGCAAGCTGTGGGCTTGTGTGCACACTTGAGGGACCATGGATAGCAAGGACGATGAGCTGAGGGATGCGAACTTCGAGGCATGCGTGAAGGATGGCATAGAGGTAAGCTAAGGGCTTGCGTGCGCATCTGAGGGACGGGAGCCAAGGATGAATCGCGAAGGCAACAGTCAAGGCTACTGGTGAAGAGTCAGCTGAGTCGTGAGGGTAGAGTGTTGAGGGAATGTACTCGGGGAAATCCTAGGGGTCGAGTGCTAAGGGAATTGTACTCGGGAAGGAAACCTAGGTAGGGCAGTCGACTGGTGTTCTGGTAGTCGACTGGTAAACCTCACAGAAAGATCAGTCGACTGCTGTGGGGGCAATCAACTAGTAACAGCCAGAATTCGAACGTTGGGCTTGCAATGGTCGAATTTGAATGGGAGCAGTCAACTGGTAGTGGCTGGTTTTAGCCTTGAGTTCTATTTAAGAGAACTCAGTTTGGGTTGGGAACTTCTGACGAAATGAACATGGTTAGAGCTCATTAGTAGTCTTTGGTGCTCAGAAGTGTGTCCAAGTTTGTGGTGAGGTTTCTCCACTCACAAGGGGCTACACGAGCTAGCCGGAGGCATCCGGGGAGTGATCCACCGAAGGATCGAGGGATCCTCCACGTTACGGACAACCGTGGAGTAGGAGCGTCATCTCCGAACCACGTAAACGGTAACGTGTTAGTGTTTGATTGTTTTTATTGTTATTGTTTCCGCTTGCGCACGCTAACATCGTAGGTAGAAATTGAGAAAATCAAAGAGAAGCTATTCACCCCCCCCTCTAGCTTGACGAACACGATCTAACAATAATAACGAATGAAAACAAACAACACAATAAGACTCGCGGGATTTATTTACTTGGTTCCCGACCCCCCTGGGTCAGTACGTCTAAGGCCTATGTACTCGGCATGAGTCCACTATTGGTCTCCTTTCCGGAATTTCCGGAGGCGGAGAATACCCGTCTTACAGTTCAAGTTTACAACCAAAGAATAAGTAAATTAAGTGCGTAAAATAAAAGCAAACCAAAAAGAAAGTCGAAGATCCGGTCAATCCGGAAGTCCGAAGTGCAGCGCACTTCCTCCTGGAGCCTCCTTAGTCGCAGAGCTTCGTCTCTAGTGCTTTTTCTTCGCTCAGAATACTTAGAATGATGTAGCAAGTGATGATCTGAGCTGAGGGGTTGAAACCCCTTTTATAGTAGTGTCCCAGGTGCCCTATAGGCCTCTGAGGCGCCTCATATTCGGTCAAACCTGATCCGCAATCGCAAACTTTGCGCAGGGATAAAACTGGCCATCCCTGGCACTCTGGACCTTCCTAGGTGCCTGGGATATAGGGCGCCTGACCCTTGAGGGAGCCCTGAAGCTTGGGGGTGCCTGTATTAACACAGGCGCCCTGAATGCTTATCACAGGTGCTATTTCTCCTGCGTTTGTTCTTCTATCTTGCCTCCAACTCTAAGTACCTGCAAGACAATCAAACACAAGGTAAATATATAGATAATCTTAGCCTGTAAGATTGGTTCTGTCTTTGGATTTCACTCACACCCCTAGGTCGAACCGACGCCTAATGTTCCCTTTCCCGAGGAACGCGTCCTCACCTACTCCACACTGGAAAAGTTACGTTTGCCAATCGAAACCTCCGATTGGACTTTCACTCAGCCTCCGAGAACCCAAATCTCGAGATGTCCAACCTCGACCCACCTCTACTTCGGTTCGCGATCCCCACTCGACTAAAGCTTTTGCCAACCGGGACCTCCGGTTGGACTTTTGCTTGACCTCCGAGAACTCGGATCTTGAGACGTCCGACCTCGACCCGTCTCTACTTCTGTCTGACAACCCTTGCTCGGCAAAGACTCCATTGCCCGATCCCCAAGCAGGACTTAGTGCTCAGTCCCCCAGACCAAGATTTCGTGCCTAGCTTCACTCACCAAGACTTTGTCCAACCTAGCTTCACTCGCTAGGACCCAGCTTCACTCACTAGGATTTAATGCCCAGCTTCACTCACCAAGACTTAGTCCAACCTAGCATCCCTTGCTAGGACCCGGCTTCATTTACCAGGATTTAGTGCCCAGCTTCACTCACCAGGACTTAGACCAACCTAGCTTCCCTTGCTAGGACCCGGCTTCACTCACCAGGATTTCTTTCAGCAAAATCACTCCTTCGCTAGTCATCATAATCCTGACTAGACTTTTTCCATTTTTAGATAAATGTAATTCCAAACCTCAAGTCCGGTTTGGTTTGATCCCTTGGTCAAACTGACCAACCCTGGGTTTTGGTTCACTCTGCCAAACATAAGATCATGTTTGGATAACCTTTTGTCAACCTGATCAAACCTGGGTTTACCCTACCAAACATAAGGTCCTGTTTGGTTTAACCCTTGATCACTTTGACTAACTCTTACCTTTTATAACATATACTACTAACTTAAGTATATTGTTAAACATCGAAACACTAGAGGAAGACATCACTGATGCATTTTGCACCAACACTATGCTCTCGGGAACCACACTGTACATAGTGCGTCCTATCCGTAGACTGCTCCCGACTCTGCTGAGAAGACCGGGAGGATCCTCCCGCGAAACTTCCAGACTTCTGAGGTCGTATAAATGACCCAGAAGTGCTTTGAGCTGACTGGCTCTAGCTGCCCCGCTTCTGCCTTGTGGTCTGCGGTGGTTGAGACTGAGCTGACTCTTTTCCTTTCTTCTTCTCTCCGGTAACCTGCTGCTGAGCCATCTCTATCAGTAGGGGTTTCTCCAAAGCCTCACGGTACGATGCAGTACTAAATTGTGCAATCTGAAGTCTGATGTACCCGGCTAGTCCCCGAGTAAAGTGAAGCATCCGTGATCTATCCTTAGTGACCAGCTCGGGACAAAATTCAGCCAAACAGTTAAATTTTCCGTTGTACTCCATGACCGTGCGACTCCCCTGCTGTAGGGTCAGGAACTCCTGATGCTGAGTCATCTAATAAGCCATTGGGATATACTGACTCTCAAAGGCCTCTCGGAAGACGACCCAGGTGAGGCGCTACTCTCCTATGATCGTGCACTGCGAGGCCCACCAGGAAACAGCTTCGTCGCGCAAATGGTAGTAGCCAGCTCTGCCTTCTCCCACTTTGAACATGCCATATAGTAGAATGTCCCCTCAAGCGTCTCGATCTAGGAGCGAGCAATCCGTGGGTCAGATCCTCCATGGAACAAAGTGAATTGGCCTTTCACCGACTTTGCAAATGCTGGTATCAGTGCCCTGGCTCTGGCCCAGTCCATCAGAACAGCAGGAGCTACTAGTGGAACTACGAAAGGTGCCGCGACAGAAACTGTAGGCGGAGCCGAGGAAAATCCCGGAGCAAGAGCCACTGGTGGGGTCGGATAATCTGTCGGAGCAGGAACAACTGAGGGTGCCACAGAAACTCCCGTGAAAGGTACAGACAAAGGCACTGAAGGGTAGACAACCATAGGCACCGCCGGGGGTGTAGGTACTACTGGGTACGCTGTAGCGGGTGCCGACGGTGATACGACTGGGTACGGAACTGCAGGCACCACTGCAGGTGTAGCAATAGGTACCGCTGATGGTCCTGCTGAGTATGCAGTGGCAGACATCGATGTTGGTACTGTGGGGATCAATGATGTGGTAGTCGCGGGTGGTATGTGTTGGATGGGAGAAAACGATAGAGGAGGGGGTGAATATCGTTGTAAAAAATTTTGGACAGTTAAAGAATATGCGCAGCAGAAAAAGATAAAGTACACAAGAACACAAGTCATTTTTTACTTGGTTCGGAGTCACGATCGGCTCCTACTCCAAGGCCCACGGTCTTTGACCGTTTACTTTGGGCAATTCTATAATCGCGATAAAAGATTTACAATTCAAATACAGAAGTAGATCAGAAAATTAAAATTGCTACACTTTTCATTACTGACGCCCGTGGTGGATCGAATTTCAGAGCAGAGCGTCATCGTCGGCGCTGGAATCTCGAAGTCGGAGTTTGACGGAGCGTAGCGCTTGACGAAAAGGTTTGGAGCGTTGAGAGCAAGTGTTGTTGAAGCCTTAGGGGTGAACCCCCTTTTATAGTACCCATACGGGCGCCTGTGACGATGGGGGCGCCTAACACGTGGCCTTCCTTGTGTGAATCCTTATCCGCAGGCTCAGTCAGCACTTATCCACCTCCACTTGGGCGCCTGAGCTGATGGGGGCGCTCGTGACATCACGAGCGCCTGATCTGCCTTGATCCAGAGGCTTCGCAGCTGTATTTGGGAATTTACCTTCACACTTGGGCGCCCGGGTGCCTGAGCCCATTCGGGCCTGTAGGATCGATCGTGTCCGCTAGAGGGGGGTGAATAGCGATTTTCGAACCCCTTTTCTTCCTACACGGTTAGTTTGCACAGCGAAAATAATAATAAACAAAATAAACAACATTAACCAATGCTAACACGGAAGATTTACTTGGTATCCACCCCGGACGGGTAACTAATCCAAGAATCCGTCTGTGGATCAAACCCTGGATAACCTCCGGCTAGTCCTCGTCGCTCCTTGTAGGTGGAGAAACCTCGCCACAAACTCAAACAAAGCACTGAGCACAAAGACTACTGTTAGGCCTTTAACCAAGATCAAACTCGTCAAGAATCTCAGCCACCACGAAGTCCTCTTTAAATAGGACTCGTGCTGAAACCCTCGCTACCAGTCGACTGCCCTCAGGGTAGTCGACTGGTGCCACTGAAATTCGACCGTTGCACCCCGACGTTCGAATTCTCAGCCAACTCACCAGCCACCTACCAGTGGACTGCCCCCAGGGCAGTCGACTGGTCCAGGGCTGAGACCCTTCTGTGAGTTTCATCAGTCTGCTGCCCCCAGGCCAGTCGACTGGTCTACTCACCCACCTAAGGTTATCCTTCCTGAGTACATTCCACTCCGCACTCAAACCCTAGGATTTCCCGAGTACAATCACACAGCACTCGTACCCTCACGACTCGACTGACTCCTCATTCGCAGACTCAACTATTGCCTTCGCGCCCTCTTCATCATCGGCTCTCGTCCCTCGGATGCACGCAAGCCTCCAGCTTGCCTCCATGCCATCCTTCACACATGCCTCGAAGTCTGCGCCCATCGGTTCATCGTCCCCGCTCTCCAAGATCCCTCAGGTGCACACAAGCCTCCAACTTGTCTCCATTCCACCCTTCACCGTACCGAGACCGTCCAGTCAAGTTCATATGTGTAACCTGTACAACCTGCACACTCAACATGCACATATAAGAACACCAGGGTAAACCTAACTTAAACCCTTTGCCCAAACATTAAAATACTTGGTCACTCCGGACCACAGATTGCCTCAACAGGGCCCCTATGTCCATTCAGGCACCTAGGCCCAGTGAAGTACCTTACTTGCAGACGACCAGTCCTTCGGCCCTGCAACTCAGGTTAGTCCCAAAACATAACAAGCATTAGTTACAGCCGTAGCTGTCTTGGTTCTGACTTCGGGTCTCCCAAATGGAACCCTAGGTCGAACCGACGCCTACTATTCCCTCGACGGGGAACGCGTCCTCACCTACTCCTCTCAGGAGAGTTTACCTTTTACCAACCGGCTCCTCCGGTTAGACTTTTACCCAATCCACCTGACCAGGTCTTCATGCCCAACTTCCGATCAGGTCTTCTTGCCCAACTTCCGATCAGGTCTTCGGTGCCCAACCCCTTGCCAGGACTTCTTGCCCAGTCCTCGACCAGGACTTCTTTGCCTGACTTCCGGTCAGGTCTTCTTGCCCAGTCCTTGACTAGGACTTCTTTGCCAAGCCCTTTGCCAGGACTTCTTGCCTAGTGTACCTAGGACTTCTCCCTGCACACTCAGTGAACATATTAGATCACAATAACACCTTAACTTCTGATCCCTTTGCCATTATCAAAACCCAGGTTTGACATAGGTGCTGCCTGCACCAATAATCTTCCCCTTTTTGATTTATGGCAACACGGTTCAAAAAGTTAAGTTAAAGATACAGGTAATGTAAGAGATTTTTAATTTCCTCCCCCTGGAGGAAATTCTCCCCCTGAGTTTTTCAAAAATATGTGGGGTTTTTGAAAATATTTCCAAGTCTTTGTCTATCCACAAAATGAAAAGATTTTTCAGGTTTTCAACACATAGAAAATTTTCAAAACAATTTTGAAGTTAGAAAATTTTCCAAAACAATTTTCAAGTTGAGCACTTAGAAAATTTTCAAAACAATTTTGATGTTAGAAAATTTTCCAAAACAATTTTGAAGTTTTAACACTTAGAAAAATTTTCCAAAACAATTTTGAAGTTTTAAGTACTTAGAAAATTTTCCAAACGAACTTTGAAGTTTTAAACACTAAGAAAATTTTCCAAAACAATTTTGAAGTTTTAAGTACTTAGAAAATTTTCCAAACCAATTTTGATGTTTTAAGTAATTAGAAAATTTTCCAAAACAATTTTGAAGTTTTAAATACTTAGAAAATTTTTAAAATATTTTGAGTTAAGTACTTAGAAAATTTTCAAAACAATTTTGAGTTAAGTACTTAGAAAATTCTCAAAATAATTTTGAGTTAAGTACTTAGAAAATTTTTCAAACAATTTCGTTGCTTGCTTTACTTTTTGAAAAAGGAGATAAAAGTTTTTGAAAATTATTTTTAAAAATTTAAATTAAAAAAACCTCTTTTCTCTCCTTTCCAATCTCTCTCCCTTTGCCATATATCAAAAAAAATATTGTAGCAAAAAATGAGTAAGGAAAGTAAAGTACTGTATTGAACCAATTCTAAGCATAAACTGGACCAAATCAATTTAAATTCTTCTCTTTCGGGTCCTGTCTAACCCAGTTAGCTACTTACTAACTATTATAAATAGTAGCTTTTGCTAGGGTTAGTCAAGTTAAGTGATCTGATCAAGTTAGGTTTTCTAAGCTTGACACTTAACCTAATTATTGTTCAATTGGTATTTATTGCCCCAATTATTGCAGATGCACTGACTTAAAGCATCTTGAATCAATGCATAGACCTAAGCATCTCAACCCAGTCTAGGTTGTCAATCAAAAGTACCCTAAGGTGCTTGTGAGATGTTGGCTTCTAGATCTATAGGTGCATGCAATTCTAGGGTTAGGGCCTAAGCTAAGTCCATTTGCGAAAAAGCCCTAGTTTTGTAGGGGATAAGTTTTTGAAAAAAAACTAAGTCGGAAATCATTTTAAATTTTAAGATAAAAATGATTTTTTCAAATATATTAAATAACAAATAAGAAATAAAACAGTTTTTGAAAAGAAACATAAGTAGAGCAGTCCTATTCTACTAAGCATAAAGTATCTGATTTAGCATACTAATTAAAATGGCATAATACTAATAACTCATTAACTAAACAAGTAAACCTGATAGATGCATAAGAGTTACCTGGTCAACAGTAGGACCAGTAGAGTCAAAGCATAGTCAAATACATGTCAACCCTACTCAATAGGGGTAGTCAAATAGTCAATAGTACAGTGAGATGGCTGAAAATATCAATCTGAACTAAGAAGAAGGGCCAGGAGGATCAGATGAGCCAGACTACCAAGATCGGAACAACGACATCATTTCATTATATCGTGCGTCGTTAGTCTCTCGATCGGCTCTGAGGGTATTCATATACTCCATGTAATGGGTCTCATTTGCCTCCATATACTCTGCGTGATGGGCCTCCATTTCCTCCCTGAGGTTGTGCACCTCCGTCCGCAATAGTGTAATGCGCTGATCGGTGGTCAGTGGTGGAGGCTCCTATAGGTGCTCGTTGATCTCGACAGCGAGATTGGCTACGTCTACCTCCACCTCCTCATCGGAGTCATCCTGCCGTCTAGCTCTCTCTCGTCTCCATAATATGACCCCCGTGGCCGAAACGTCTATCCCCGCTAAAGAGAAGTTTCTAAACCCTATCTCATCGAACTCAGTCATCGAGATAATCTCCCCGGCAGTGATATCGCGACCATGGTGGTGATGACATGGCAGTAAGGTGTACGTACTCGATCGTGAGTAGATATGCTTGATGCGTAAATGATGGTGTGGAATATGTGGAGGCCTATGTCGATATCTAACTGATAAATCATGGCGTAGAGTAAAAAGGCGTGAAACGGTCGCATGGTCGCGACATCTCGGGTGGTAAGTGGGAGTACACAACGAACTATCACTCGGTAAAGGGCATAATCCTGGACTCGGAGGTCAACGGACTAAAATCGCCGTGCTAACGGGTTTCACACATCTCCAAAGAAATAGAAGTAAAGAGTGTCTAGAGTAATGTGCAAATAGGGGGGTGCAAAGGGAGGGTCGGCCGGAGGATAACAAGAAAAGGTAGACTGCGAAGGTCGTAGTCCGAGAAACCGATTAAACAGGGTCGGAGAAATGGTTAGGGGAGTGCCTTGTACTATGGTAGAGTAGAGTAGGTCATCAATCTTGACTAGATTATTGTAAAATTCTACACACAGGGTCGAGTTCACAGGATGTGTGCAGAAGACTAGATGATCTAGTTGATAGAAGTTGATTGCATCTATAGCTAAGGGACAAGATTGAGTAAAGAATTGCATATTTAGGAAGCTAGTCTTAATAGGCTAATAGGTTGTTTTGACAAACTTGTTGAATAATTCTAAGTTGGGGAACCTTGGGTTCGAGCTAGGTTCGGCCACGGGGTTAGGTTGAGAGACGCGGCGTTTTCTAAATATGTAAAAGAAAATGGCGCATTTGATAAGCGAAATAACAAGAATGAAAATTCCTTTAAAAAATGCATAATAAGATTGATACCGGGGCGGCATTTTTGAAGTAGAGCATTTGAAGACGAGGAAGGAGCGTCCGGGCGCCTTGGGAAGAAGAGAAGTGAATGAGGGTTTTGGTTTTGGTGTGGGGGAAGAAGAAGGAGCCATGCTCCTTATATACTGTTATACGGCGCCCGTGAAGGGTCGAGCGCCCAAGTTCATTGGGGCACCCGTAAGGTCATGGGCGCCTGAGTCAGCAGGCAGCTTTTTGGCAGACTTGACTGCCTTGGATGAAGACAAAGACTTAGGCGCCCGATAGGTCACGGGCGCCCGGGTCAGGTGGGTAGGGGTTGACAGCTTTTGCTATCTTGGTTGAAGAGAAAGTCGGGAGCGGCCGACAGGTCACGGGTGCCCGAGTTGACCAAGGTTTGACTATTGACCAGTTTGACCATTTGACCAGATTTGACTGTTTTGACCCGTTTGACTCTTTTGACCAACCAACAATTAAATCAATTAAGCTCTTAATTGCATGATTCAAGGTTTTTACTTGACAAAAATACAAAAATCAGATGAATTTGAGTTACGTTAGGTCCTAACCATCTCACCCGGTCTATAGTTATCAATCATGTTAACCTTATGGGTCTTGTGAGACAGGTTTTAACAGAAGTAAAGATTTTATTTTGAAAAACATGATTAATTTTGAAAGGTTGAATTAATTTTAAAAACAATTAAGTTTTAAATTTATTTTGTAAAATGGTTGAATCTAAGATTAATTGAAATTTGTGTTAGATTCAAATCTGACAATAGTAAAGTGAATTTGATTTTCAATAATTGGCTTTCAGGTCTTGGCAAGACACTAGGCCTTCTTTGGCCATAGCCTTATTGGATCATCAACCCTTTCCTTGACAAAGTCTTTTATTGAAAATTCATCTTCAAGTTACTCCTTGAAAGATTATGGTCTAACTAGTTTGGGTCTTGGATCAGTAGCTTCGGCTAGTTCTACCAAAAATGGCTTCCCTAATGTACTATCATCTCACCTCCACCCAATACTCTGTTGTTCAAATTTCAGTTAAATTGTTTCAGTCCTTAGTCTAACCAGTCCTAGGTCTAAACATAATAATTTGCAGAAATAAATAAACAATCAAGTATGCAATTAAAATTAGGGAATAAAAAGAATTATCTAATTATGAAAATTATTTTTAAATTGGCTCCCCCTGGACTAAAGCCACGATAATGATTAGGCAAGATGTGAATCTTGTCCTTGGGGATCCAATACTAGTTTGGTCCAGCTTGGTTGTTCAAGCACAGCTTGGGTACCCATGCTTGAATTTTGGCTCTTGATTGGTTCAACACAGCATAATATGATCGTTATCTCGACTTGGTTTGATACCCTAACCTAGATCGATTTAGAACGGACTTCTGTTTTCCAAGGATCATGTCAAGACCTTGGAACCCGAAGTGAATCGTTCTAAAGCCACTCTTAGGTCCTAGACTTGAGTTTTCAAGGAGGAGTTCTTTTTATCAAGCTTTTCAACTTGAGTAGAGGTTCCTTCTTGAACCTTCTCGGTCAAGGATCTAGAGTCAGCTCCCTCTTTCAAGAGTTTTACTTCCTGTCGGAGGGACTCGACTCGGATTTTGGCTTTCGCCAAGTTACGAGATAAGTACGCTATTAATTTTGATAATTCAATTTCGGAATAACCACTTACCGTTATTTGGCTGTTTTCCGAGATTGTGAGCCTTCCGTCAGAAGCAGATCAGAAAATTGAAATTGCTACACTTTTCGTTACCGACGCCCGTGATGGATCGAATTTCAGAGCAGAGGGTCATCGTCGATGCTGGAATCTCAAAGTCGGAGTTTGCCAGAGCGTAGCGCTTGAACGAAAAGGTTTGGAGCGTTGAGAGCAAGTGTTGTTGAAGCCTTGGGAGTGAACCCCCTTTTATAGTACCCATACGGGCGCCTGTGACGATGGGGGCGCCTAACACGTGGCCTTGTGTGAATCCTTATCCGCAGGCTCAGTCAGCGCTTATCCACCTCCACTTGGGCGCCTGAGCTGATGGGGGCGCTCGTGACATCACGAGCGCCTGATCTGCCTTGATCCAGAGGCTTCGCAGCTGTATTTGGGAATTTACCTTCACACTTGGGCGCCGTATCCATACGGGCGCCTGAGCCCATTCGGGCCCATATGTCCATTCGGGCGCTTAGGCCTAGTGAAGTACCTCACTTGCAGACGACCAGTCCTTCGACCCTGCAACTTAGGTTAGTCCCAAAACATAACAAGCATTAGTTACAGCTGTAGCTGTCTTGGTTCTGACTTTGGGTCTCCCAAATGGAACCCTAGGTCGAACCGACGCCTACTGTTCCCTCGACGGGGAACCCGTCCTCACCTACACCTCTCAGGAGAGTTTACCTTTTGCCAACCGGCTCCTCTGGTTGGACTTTTGCCCAATCCACTTGACCAGGTCTTCGTGCCCAACTTCCAATCAGGTCTTCTTGCCCAACTTCTGGTCAGGTCTTCGGTGCCCAGCCCCTTGCCAGGACTTCTTGCCCAGTCCTCGACTAGGACTTCTTTGCCTGACTTTCGGTCAGGTCTTCTTGCCCAGTCCTTGACCAGGACTTCTTTGCCTAGCCCTTTGCCAGGACTTCTTGCCTAGTGTAACTAGGACTTCTTCCTGCACACTCAGTGAACATATTAGATCACAATAACACCTTAACTTCTGAACCCTTTGCCATTATCAAAATCCATGTTTGACTTAGGTGCTGCCTGCACTAACAGTATGGTCGGAACCGCTGACAGCAGTGGAGATGGGGGCCTCGCAACAAGCAAAGGAGTTTGTCCATGACCGACCGACCCCATCTCCGTCGGTCTCTCGGGTGACCTAGTCACTGGAGACCCTGTAGTAGACTTACGTGGCTGTCCTCGACCACGTCTCGGTATGGGAGCATGTCCACGCCTAGTCATACTTGTTACAATATTATCCATTGGTCACTAAAGGTATAAGTATACTAACCTTACAAATCATACAATTTCGCCTGGAGATGTTCTGTCGCCGCCAAGTCCCATAGTTCAAATCACACCTTGAAAATGACTCCAAAGATCCGAAATGTACTCGGGTAGACATCATCAAACCCGAGCTCTGACACCTACCGAGTAGGTATCAGATTTGACATCGACAAATCCGTAAAACATGAACAGGCATCTGAACCTGGTTCTGATACCAAAATAAATTGTCACGCCCCGAGACCAATGGAGTCACTTATCCAATATAAAATTGGACAGCATCTCCCCTATCCGGCAGATAATTTACACATCCATACATCACACACAGTTATAAAATGGTCTCAGGCCTCAAAACATATATATATATAATATAAAAACAATGACATCGCAATGCGGAATATCATAAAAACTCACCTGAGCTGCCCCCAGGGCAGGCGCACAGCAAAACCACATCACAAAAGTCCAACAAAGGACTCAAAAATACAATATCGTAAAAAATAAATCCAATACAAGCCCACGGTATCGCAATGAATACAAAATAAAACTAAGCAAACAAGAAAATCGAACAAGCGGAAGCACCCATCCTATGGAATCGTGGGAACCCGGGACTGGCAACTGGACTCCTCCGGTAATCTATCAACCTGAAAACAAAAATATTGTGACGGGTGGTGAGTCCAAGTCGACTTCGCGGGTATATAGAAAGATATGCATGGCTCAACAGAAATAGCTGTTGGTGCCCCGGTAAATTTTGATGTGATCGACCAGGTTAGGTTAGGTCCTGCATTTTTTAATTCCTCTGCTAAGTGTGCAAGAGCTTAGGTACGGAGGAAGTCGAGCGAAAGACATAGTGGACGAGAAGGGTGGCACGGGGAAGTGAGCCGACGGGCTCGGTGCAATCTGAGGGACACAGAAGCTGCGGAAGAGTACACCGGTGGAGCGAGAAGGACGTGTGCGATGTCCGAGGGACGAGAAGCCGGAAGGAAGCGCGCTCGAGGGGCGAAAGGTCGAAGTCGGGTTCGGGTGAGCCTATCTCCCGTTGGTCAGAAATCACCTAGAAGATCTACTTACGAATAGTCAACCAAGTTACCTTTGACTTGGACTTGGATCAAGACGAACACTTGAATTAAAATCTTTTATAAAAGCTTTTATATTAAAGCTTTTAATTAAATCTTTTTAAAGCTCTTATAAATCACACGTGGATCACAATATAAGGCTTTAACTTTGTTGTTTAGTCAAAACTTATCAAAGTCTTGAGAAGCAATTGGATAAAAGATCAAGATGAAGCGTTGGTGAAGAAAAGTTGATCCCGAGATTCCTTCTGCGCACAAGCACACGTGGAGGGCTTGCTTCGGTTGCCATCCGAAGCTTTCAAAGGAGCCGATTAAAGAGATAATAATATTTATCTCTTTTTTAATTAGAGTTTATCCATTTACGAATCAACTGTCCAAATTTATCTTCCTGTACTATAAATAGGCTTAGAATTTAGAATTAAAGGCATCAATTTTATTGTAACCTCTCTAAGTCTTCAGTGCTACAACTGTAAAGGCTTCTCTGCCTGAAGGAGTTATGTTTGAGCGTTAACCGCCTTGGAAGCAACGTTCCAGTTGCAACCAAGTTTTTTTTAGACGAGTGCTATCTCCATTATTTTTCATAACCGTCTATTCACCCCCCTCTAGCCGGTCCACCCCATCTAACAATAGCTAAAATAGCTATACGGAAACAACGGATACAGTCTTAACGGGAATATCAGAATATGCAATACTGAAAGTAACAACTGACTGTACATACCAGAAAATCAGTCTATCTTGATCATAAAAGACTCGTACCGACACGAGCAAGTACAAGGTCATCAAACCACACATAAGTATATTCTGTACGTGCATGTCAAACAAGTGCAACAAAGAAATGCAGCAATCACAATCAAAATGTACAATGCATCATATGCACATGATGCAATGACATGGTCACCCATTACCCCAGTCAAGCCACCGAGACATGCGATAATGTGTCAGTCGAGTGGGTAGGGTTGTGACACTATACCTACTCTGTCATCACTGCTCCTGAGTGACCAAGTGGACAGGATGTTGGCGGGGGAACCACCCCCCTACCCCATGTATATATGAGGGAGCGTCGCTCTCATCTTCTCTGGTCTATGGAAAGAGAAGGGATCCCAGCCTGCTACCACACTCCGAAACCACTATCCATGAGCGGTCGAGCGGAGCAGTACAGAGCAAATGCACACACCTAACGGTATCCACTAACTCATGAGTAGTCGTGTGTGCATATCATGTACCGGAAGACAATAGGCTCAACGACAAGGGAGTCTCTGATCGCCGACATGCAACAGTGCAGGGATGGTGCATGACTCTAAACACATGCAACCCCTCCCGATCATCATACATAACACAACCTATCATGCACAGGTCAATCATAGGTATAATAGCCTAACGATCATGCATTTAGGTGCACATGCAAGTAATAACAGAAATCAAACCAATGCAGATCCAGAATCCAATTTAAATCATAATTGCATCCAACCAATCTACACCAACCTCTAATACCTCATGGTGGGGTGCATCACAACCAAAGGACTAAGCTAAACCTTAGTCCAAAACCAATTAATCCAAGTGTTTCTCCATACAAACCATCATCCTTTCACCAAAACAGAATGGCTACCAAATCATTACACACTAAAGCAACTACCCGACCTCACGGCAAGGAACTGCCGAGTGAACAAAGCAAGCATCTGGGGGAAACCAACAACTAAATTGGAACCACCTCAACCTCCATGTTATACCTTCTAAGAATACAAGATTTATTCACATGTTCTACTCCATATGAAACCAACAGATCATATTACAAGATCCAACCACAACACTACAACCAAAATCTAAGATAAACTAAATCTAAACAGAATTTAATCTCATTGTGTGCTACCATTCACATCAGAACACAAATCAAACGAAGATAAACCACACCACACCCTACTGCGACACACACAACCAATCTTCAACAAAATTAATGTCAAGAACACCAAGTCCAAACAGTACAGGGTAGCAAATCCCTCTCAAAACTTGAATTTCTGAAACTAGAACCCTCACGAACACAAACCCCTACTACAATGGCAATATGATCGAAGTACTCAGATCTAATCATATAAAACCAAATCTGATTAGATGAAACTCTACAAAATAGAAATCAAATTCCAATATAGAATTATCCAAAACCAGATTTGATTGCTAAAGCACCATCCAAAATTGAAACACAACTCATCCATGGAGAGCATTGAACCGAGGTAGACCTTACCTGATTTGGTGCCTTCAGAACTCCCTTGCTCCCAATCGGCGTTCAGAAATCACACGAAGGCTACCACAGCAGCTCCTTCTTCCCAATGATTCCTCCTCACTCCCTAAGCCACCTTTCTCCATCAGGGGGCACCCGACGTCGCGAACCCACCTCCGACCGTAGCTTAGTGTCGCCCCTCATCCACGTGTGTGAATGCCAAAGGAGGAGTGCCCGTCAGATGGGATTCAGCTGCGATTATGGCTCGCGAAGGAATGGAAGAACAAGAGGATCAGGTTGGAGTTTGGTTGCAGGCGAGTAAAGAGAAGAGGAAAGGAGTCGGGGAATCGCATAGTGTGGTTGCGGCTAGGGCATCGCGGAAAAGGGAGAAGAGGAAGAAGGTCGAGTGCTCGACTATGGGCGAATGACAATGAAGGGATGAATCAAAGTCATCCATATGAGTGAAAATTTTGCATTACAGCCCCTTATTTTTGACAAATCCCACATCAGCCCTTAACAATTAATGTGTAGGACCGGTGCCGTCGATAGAGGGGGGGTGAATATCGACCGTGAAAAATCTTCGCGGAAATCTCGTAATACTTTCGTTCTAGACTCAGAGTGTTAGTAACGCAGCGGAAAATAAATAGAACGAGAAGAAACAAAACAGTGACACGGCGGATTTTTACTTGGTTCCCAACCCCCCAGGGTCAGTACATCCAAGGCCTATGCACGGGAACGCCCGTCCACTATTGGTCTCCTTTCCGGACTTTCTGGAGGCGGAGAAACCCGACTTACAGTGAAATATTACAATCAATAATATGAAAATTAAAGTACAGTAATTAAAAAGCAAACCAACGAGAAAAAGTATGAAGCTCGGCCGATCTGGACCTCCGAAGTGCTGCGCACCTCCTCCTGGAGCCTCGCGGTCGTAGGGCCTCGTTTCTAGCGCGTTGTCGTCGGTCAGAAAGCTTGGAATGGTACTTAGCAGTTGTGTCTGAAGCTGAGGGGTTGAAGCCCCTTATATAGGCCTCCTGGGGGTGCCCTGGACGCTGGGGGCGCCCTGGATGACTCGGTCAAACTTTATCCCTGCGTCTACCTCGCCGCAGCTGATAACAGCTTTGACCAGGGCGCCCCGGATCTTCCGGGCGCCCATCTTGAACCCAGTCAGCGCTTATCCACAGCTTCGAACTCGCAGCAGCGAAGACTGTGTTGACCAGGGCGCCCTGGTGCATGAGGGTGCCCTGGTGCATGAGGGCGCCCTGGTGCATGAGGGCGCCCTGCATTAACACTGCAAGGCTGCTTGCTTTGTCTCCGGTTCTTGTTACCTGCAAGATACACAAACACAAAGCATATATGCATATAATATTAAGCTTAAGGACTTGGTTCGGACTTCGGATTTGCACGAAACCCTAGGTCGAACCGGCACGAGTTCCTATCCCCGAGAACTCGCCCTTCACCTACTCCTTTCAGGAGACGGTTGCCACCCAGTCCTTCGGGTGGACTGTTACTTAGCTTTCGATACTCCCGGACCTCGAGACGCCCAAATCCTGACCCGTCTCTACTCCTGTCCTTAGTCATCGCTCAGCTAAGTTGCTTAGTCCCTCGGACCAAGTCTTCATTTCCTAGCAGTCCTTCACCAGGTGCCTAGCAGCCCTTCGCTAGGTCTTTGTTACCAGGCGGTCCTTCGCCTGGTGCCTAGCAATCCTTCGCTAGGTCTTCTATGCCTAGCAGCCCTTCGCTAGGTGCCTAGCAACCCTTCGCTAGGTCTTCTATACCTAGTAGCCCTTCACTAGGTGCCTAGCAGCCCTTCGCTAGGTCTTAGGGTTACGATACCTAGCAGCCCTTCGCTAGGTGCCTAGCAGCCCTTCGCTAGGTCTTGAGGTTTTGATACCTAGCAACCCTTCGCTAGGTGCCCAGCAGCCCTTCGCTGGGTCTTGAGGTTTCGATACCTAGCAACCCTTCGCTAGGTGCCCAGCAGCCCTTCGCTGGGACTTAGGATTTCGATGCCTAGTTTAACTAGGACTTTTCTTCAGCTTTGGTTACTTCACTTTTGCTCCCCTTTGTCTATTCATTGTATCACTGACTTAAGTATATTGTCAAACATTAAAACACCTAAAGAGGAATATCATTGATGCAACTTGCACCAACAATCTCCCCCTTTTTGATGTTTGACAATAACTTAAGTTAGATTGGTTTAAAGGGCTAACTCACTATCCTTTAGGATAAAAACAAGAAAAAAATTGATATAAGCACTATTTTTGATTTTTGGAAAAAATTTTCTAAAATTTTTCTAACTTAAGCACATCTCTCCCCCTTTGTCATACATCAAAAAACTTTAAGAAAATACTTGCACCAATAATGAATATTTTGGTTCTTTTTGAAAAATACTTGGTGCAGAAATTTTGAAAGCATTGTATTTTGAATGCATAAATGCAGAAATTACTTATATATTGCATTTTTTTTAAAAAAAAATGCATAATTTTGAAAAAGATGTTATTCGCTTTTGAAAAATACAAATCTTTGAAAGCAACATGCAAGTACTTTTCTAGAATATAAAGTACTTTTTGGAAAATGCATAACTTTTGAAAATGTGTTATTTTGGAAGATATAAATATTATGCATATTTTGCAAGTACTAATTATTTTTGAAAAAGATGAGACTTTGAAAAATATAAGTAATTTTTGAAACATAATATTTTACTTGACTAAGTTTTTTTTCAGTCTGACACAATCCTAGGAAACCTTGTTGACTACAAGGACATTTTCCTAAGTGTCCTGGAAATTTTTCTGAGTCAAGTAAGTATTAATGAATATATATATATATATTTTTTTTTTAAATGATAATACTTTTGAAAGCATATGTTACTGGATTTTGAAAATACAGTGCATGAAATCATTTAAGATATTCAATAATTCTTTTTATTTGATCTCCCCCTAAACTTGACCCAGTCCCGGGAAGCTTGTTGACCACAAGTACTCTTCCTCTGAGTCTTAAGGTTTGATTCAGATCAAAAGAATAGTAATTTTCAAAATGGTTTAACTTGTTAGACTCCCCCTAAATTTGACACGTCCTAGGAGTCCTTGAAGATCATAAAGTGGACCTTTCCTCTGTGTCTTTAGGGTTTATCAAAGTCAAAGAACCGATAATTTTTAAGTAGATAAATTTTGAAGCCATAATTTGGAAAGAAGATAATTTTGAAAACATATGTAATGCAAATTAAGGTGCAGTTTTCGAAAAATATTTTTAAGAACAAAACACTCCCCCTGCATCCAACACCGTTTGACTCTATCTAAGTGCCTTAAGGAACTTTAGTGTTGTCCTAAGAGGCTTGTGTCTAATTGAGTGAGTCAAATAATTTTTGAAAAGATATATTTTGGAGGATGTATAATATATATAATCAAACAGACAAGCATGAATTACATAAAAACATTATTATGTTGAAACACTATTTTGAAAATGTATTTTTATGAAAATATTCTAATAAATTTGAAAAACAATTTTAAAAAATATTTTTTAATTCATTAGTCCTTAACATCTCACCCATTTTAGATGTATCAATACAACAAGCATGGTTGCCTTATAGATGTATTGTGAAATGTTTGATTCATTTTTCTTAATTTATTAATTCTAAGATTTAATTGAAGCTTGTGTTAGATTTGAATTTAACAAAGAATAATTTGAATTTGAAATTCAAAAATTGGCTTCCAGGTCTTGGCGAGGCACTAGGCCTTCTTTGGCCGTAGCCTTATGGGATCATCCACCCTTTCCTTGACAAAGCCGTTTAATGAAGTTTCATTTTCAAAATTAATCTTTGAAAAAGTTCTGGTCTAACTAGTTTGGGTTTTGGATCGGTAGCTTCGGCTAGTTTCACCAGTCTAAAGAGACCAAGTGAACTTGATCTTATTAGAATTGGCTTCCCTAACGTACTATCATCTCACCGCCACCCAATACTAGGTTGATCAAGTTTCAATTATTCTTTTCCTATAGCCGTTCTAATATATGCATAAAATTTAAATATGCATGACATGTCATATATTTTAAAAGAATAGCAAATGCATGTCATGGCAGTTATGCATGAGTCAAACAAGTCAAATAATTTTATTTAAGTTTCTAAAATGTATCAAATTCCCAATTTGATATATGTCGAGTGAACCCGCGAATATGTCAACCCACTTTGACATATTTAATGTTATTAATTTAATTGTTGTGGTTTGGGTAAAGTTTTAGTTTAGTTCGAGTTAAGTTATTTAAGGATTAATTGGAGATTATAATGATTAAGGATTAATTAATTGATGTTGAATTAATTAAAGTTGCATCAATTTGAATTATTTAGACTTATTTAAGATTTAATTAATTAATTTGAATTATTTTAAATTATTTAATGTTTAATTGATTAGAATTTGAATTATTAAGAATTAATTAATTCGAATTCGAATTTGAATTCTTAAGAATTAATTAATTTGAATTTGAATTATTAATATTTAATTGAATTTGAATTATTAAAAATTAATTAAGATTTGATATGAATTTAATTAATATTTAATATTTAAGATTTATTTTGAATTTAACTAAGATTTAATTAATATTTAATTTGAATTTAATTAATATTTAATTAAGATTTAATTTGAATTTAATTAATATTTAATTAAGATTTAATTTGAATTTAATTAATATTTAATTAAGATTTAATTTGAATTTAATTAATATTTAATTAAGATTTAATTTGAATTTAATTAATATTTAATTAAGATTTAATTTGAATTTAATTAATATTTAATTAAAATTTAATTTGAATTTAATTAATATTTAATTAAGAATTAATTTGAATTTAATTAATATTTAATTAATATTTAATTTGAATTTAATTAATATTTAATTAATATTTAATTAAGATTTAATTAATATTTAATTAAGATTTAATTTGAATTTAATTAATATCTAATTAAGATTTAATTTGAATTTAATTAATATTTAATTAAGATTTAATTTGAATTTAATTAATATTTAATTAAGATTTAATTTGAATTTAATTAAAATTTGAATTTCGAATTTAATTAAGATTTAATTTTAATTAAGATTTGAATTTGAATTTAATTAAGATTTGAATTTCGAATTTAATTAAGATTTGAATTTGAATTTAATTAAGATTTGAATTTGAATTTAATTAAGATTTGAATTTCGAATTTAATTAAGATTTGAATTTCGAATTTAATTAAGATTTGAATTTGAATTTAATTAAGATTTGAATTTCGAATTTAATTAAGATTTGAATTTCGAATTTAATTAAGATTTAATTTTAATTAAATTAAGACTTAATTTTAATTAAATTAAGATTTAATTTGAATTATAATGATTAATTAATAATTGTGGGTTTAAATTCATCATTTTCATTATTTCAAAAATTTCTTCTTCATTTTTATCTTTCTTTTCAAGTTTTTCTAATAATTTTGATTTATTTGAATTTTTGTAATTTTTATTGATTATGGCCTTTATCTTAGATAGTTCCATATCCTCCGTAGGATTAGATTTTTCAATATCCTCACAGTAGGTGGAGTAAATTGGGCCACTTGTTAAAGTTTTATAAAAATATTCAATATTATCTATAATTAAATTATTATGTAGGAGAATTTTATCTTTACCATTATCGTTAGGATTATCCTCAGATATATTTTCAACATTAATCTCTAGATTATCTTTAAGATTTTCAGAATTAATTTCTGAATTATTCTTAAGATATTCAAATTTGAATTCGGAGTTATCCTTAGGATTTTCAAATTTGAATTCCGAATTATCCTTAGGATTTTCAAATTTGAATTCCGAATTATCCTTAGGATTAATTTTGTCTGAATTAAGATTATCAGAATTAATTTTATCAGATAAATTATCAGGATTAATTTTATCAGATAAATTATCAGGATTAATTTTATCAGATAAATTATCAGGATTAATTTTATCAGATAAATTACCAGGATTAATTTTATCAGATAAATTATCAGAATTAATTTTATCAGATAAATTATCAGGATTAATTTTATCAAATAAATTATCAGAATTAATTTTATCAGATAAATTAACAGGATTAATTTTATCAGATAAATTATCATAATTAATTTTATCAATTTCTGAATTGATATTCTGAATTAAACAATTAATTTCTAATATTTTGGTCATATTCAAGTTTTGTAATTTAACATGCAAAAAGTTAATTTTACTATGCAGTAAATCTACTTTGTCAGAAAAATAAACTACTTTATCACATGGCAATGCAGGAACTTGTAAAAATTTTGGAATATAAATCTTGTGTACCTTCGCCGGACATTGGTTTTTGTAGTGTCCGAATTTTTCGCACTTGAAGCATTTGATATGGCTTTTATCTCCCCGGACTCCTGGCGCTGGTGCCTCCTTTACCGCCGGTGATGAACGATTTTTATGATTAGGGCACTGATTTTTATAGTGCCCTCTCTCCCTGCACGTGAAACAAATAATATGCAATTTAAAATTAAACATTAAAAAAATGTACCTGATTCACCCCTGGGCTCCCCCTCAACTCCTGGCGTCGTTGCTCCGTCGGCGGTTAGTCCGGTGAAGAGCGGCTCGGCTCTGATACCAATTGTAGGACCGGTGCCGTCGATAGAGGGGGGTGAATATCGACCGTGAAAAATCTTCGCGGAAATCTCGTAATACTTTCGTTCTAGACTCAGAGTGTTAGTAACGCAGCGGAAAATAAATAGAACGAGAAGAAACAAAACAGTGACACGGCGGATTTTTACTTGGTTCCCAACCCCCCAAGGTCAGTACATCCAAGGCCTATGCACGGGAACGCCCATCCACTATTGGTCTCCTTTCCGGACTTTCCGGAGGCGGAGAAACCCGACTTACAATGCAATATTACAATCAATAATATGAAAATTAAAGTACAGTAATTAAAAAGCAAACCAACGAGAAAAAGTATGAAGCTCGGCCGATCTGGACCTCCGAAGTGCCGCGCACCTCCTCCTGGAGCCTCCCGGTCGTAGGGTCTCGTTTCTAGCGCGTTGTCGTCGGTCAGAAAGCTTGGAATGGTACTTAGCAGTTGTGTCTGAAGCTGAGGGGTTGAAGCCCCTTATATAGGCCTCCTGGGGGCGCCCTGGACGCTGGGGGCGCCCTGGATGACTCGATCAAACTTTATCCCTGCGTCTACCTTGCCGCAGCTGATAACAGCTTTGACCAGGGCGCCCCGGATCTTCCGGGCGCCCATCTTGAACCCAGTCAGCGCTTATCCACAGCTTCGGACTCACAGCAGCGAAGACTGTGTTGACCAGGGCGCCCTGGTGCATGAGGGCGCCCTGGTGCATGAGGGCGCCCTGCATTAACACTGCAAGGCTGCTTGCTTTGTCTCCGGTTCTTGTTACCTGCAAGATACACAAACACAAAGCATATATGCATATAATATTAAGCTTAAGGACTTGGTTCGGACTTCGGATTTGCACGAAACCCTAGGTCGAACCGGCACGAGTTCCTATCCCCGAGAACTCGCCCTTCACCTACTCCTTTCAGGAGACGGTTGCCACCCAGTCCTTCGGGTGGACTGTTACTTAGCTTTCGATACTCCCGGACCTCGAGACGCCCAAACCCTGACCCGTCTCTACTCCTGTCCTTAGTCATCGCTCAGCTAAGTTGCTTAGTCCCTCGGACCAAGTCTTCATTTCCTAGCAGTCCTTCGCCAGGTGCCTAGCAGCCCTTCGCTAGGTCTTTATTACCAGGCGGTCCTTCGCCTGGTGCCTAGCAATCCTTCGCTAGGTCTTCTATGCCTAGAAGCCCTTCGCTAGGTGCCTAGCAACCCTTCGCTAGGTCTTCTATACCTAGTAGCCCTTCACTAGGTGCCTAGCAGCCCTTCGCTAGGTCTTAGGGTTACGATACCTAGCAGCCCTTCGCTAGGTGCCTAGCAGCCCTTCGCTAGGTCTTGAGGTTTCGATACCTAGCAACCCTTCGCTAGGTGCCCAGCAGCCCTTCGCTGGGTCTTGAGGTTTCGATACCTAGCAACCCTTCGCTAGGTGCCCAGCAGCCCTTCGCTGGGACTTAGGGTTTCGATGCCTAGTTTAACTAGGACTTTTCTTCAGCTTTGGTTACTTCACTTTTGCTCCCCTTTGTCTATTCATTGTATCACTGACTTAAGTATATTGTCAAACATTAAAACACCTAAAGAGGAATATCATTGATGCAACTTGCACCAACATAATGCATATTCGAAAATCATCTCTTAAAGCTTAAGTTTTAAATCGATTTAGCCCTCAATTTTCAATTTGGGTCTCGAAAACCCTAAATCTTCTTCCAAAATTTTTTTTGGACTGCATCAAAAGTGTCGTATTTAACATCTGCACATCTCACTAACAATAGGGTAGTTAATACTTCCGTTGAGACTAATGCTTGGTAATCTATTTCAGATGGTTTTCCGTTGCCAGATCCTAACTTCTACCATATAGTTTTCGGAAGCTTAATTTATCTCATTCTAACTCATCCTGATATTGCGTATGTTGTGCATGTGGTTAGTCAATTTGTCACTGTACCTACTACAATTCATTAGAATGTTGTTGTTCGCATTATACGATATCTTCGGGGAATTAAATTAAAGAATCTCTTATTCTATTCTACTTTCTAGTTAGAATTGTGTGCATACTCTAATATTGATTGGGTAGGCAACCCTACGGATAGTATATCCACCACCGGCATCTACATTTTTCTTGGAGATTTTCTTATCTCTTGGAAGAGTAAGAAGCAACATGTTATTTCCAGACCTTCTACAGAAGCTGAGTATCATGTCATGGCTATCACCACTTATGAGATTGTTTGCCTACATTAGTTGCTTACATATATGAGAATTTTCTTTGATAATCTATTGCTCCTCATTTTGTTAATCAAAGTGTCATTCAGATTGAGTGCAATACAGTTTTTCATGAGAAGACGAAGCATATTAAAATTAATTATCATTTCACTCATCATCATCTACAGCTTGTCACTATCACATTGTTTTTTGTTCATTTCTCACCGCAGATAGCTGATATATTTACCAAGGCTTATTTTGCGTCATGCTTCTAATTTTTGATTGACAAACTCTCAATGCTTCTAGTTGTAGCACCGTGAGATTGAGGGGGATACTAGATTGTAAATATTTTATTAGAATTATTTAGTTATAACCTTTAGGGTATTTTAATCTTTTTTCATTTTCAGTTTAGGGTATAGGGTTTTTAACCCATCTATATAAGATTTTATACTCTATTTTTTTAATACTTTTGGATTTATCAAAACGGCTATTCTTTCCTCTTCTCAATTTCTACCAGCTAAATTTTGAATGTTGCTTTGTTTATGGTTTTTGAACTTTAAGTTGAAATAGTGATGTAATCAAGGATTTTAATATTTTCTTAAGAGTGTTTTCGCAAATTTTGAGTTAAACTTAGTGATTGAATTTAAATTCCGTCATTAAAGATTAAAGTAGCAATAGAGTTTTAATTCCATCGTTATATTTAATGATGAATGTTTAATTAATCCGTCGCTAAATTTAGCGACGGAATTTAAATCAGATTGTTCATTTATCAATGAAATTTAAATTCCATCACTAAATGCCTTGACAACTCAATTGTTATCGAGCGAAAATATTGGTCGCTAAATGCATTTAACAACCAAAATTTTGATCGCTAAAAATTATTTTTTTACTACTAGGGAGATAGAAAAAAATACGCAAGATTAATCATGCATCTTAATAAATATAAAATCTTTTTTTTAATATAAGATTAGAAGAAGACTAGACAAAATGTGCAAGATTAATTTCTCAACTAAGATCTAAGATTTAAAACATAGAATATAACTAGTTTGAGTAGACTCAGGAATGATATTTTTTCCAAATTTAATAGAGGATTTAATATCCGACTTGAATAAAGAATGGTATGAAAGGACTATCAATATCCGATATCCGACCTAAATGTTGGTACTTGGATGGATAGAGAGAGGGGGTAAATATAGCCAGACAATAAGTTCTTGAACTTTTAAAACTTCTGCACTTCAAGGTTAGACAGCGGAAGCAAACAACACAAAACAGAGTATTGCAGAAATTTAACCCTATGCTAAGCACAAACAAGAACGCTAATAAGAGGATATACAAGGTTCGGGGATAACATGCCTCTACTCCTTGGCGTGCCCGTAAGGTGGGCGATCTCTTGATCGTCGGCAGATCAAGCCCCGGAAAATTCGGATAGAATGGAACCTCCTTCTCGGTGGAGTGACTTCTCCACAGCATTTCAATCAAGATGAAGATATTAAGTACAATGAAATACAAAGGAAGCTTACAGAGCACTTAGGACAGTAAGAACACAAGCGAACTCCTCACCGAGCTCCACTCAGCACAGATCTCACGCAAGAACTCCCTCTTCGGGTCTTCTTGTTAATGGACTCGCCAAGCTCCTTGTTTCTTCTTCCAAGCACTCAAGTATGCAATGTTTCAACAGGTTGCTTCAAGGATCAAAATATGTGTAGTGGCAACCTCACTTCTCAGTTGTAGCTCTCCCAAGAAGATATCGCACGCAGAGACTTTATCTCTTCTCTTCATCGCCAGCCACTTAACCTGCTGCTGCTGTCGCTAGACGCTCCTCTGCAGCTCCCAGCTGCTCATCTGCACAGCCCAGCTACCTGACCTCTCCTGGACTCCCTGACCTCTCCTCAGCTGAGCCCCAGTCGAGCCCCAGGTTAGCTTCCAGCAGCGCCAGCGTCCGTTGAGACCTGAGAAATTAAAGCATCCAAACCTGCTCGATGGAAAGTCTCCCTTTGACCCTCCTTGAGTGTTTCAATCCATCCCTGTCACCTGCACACTCAATCAGATGCTTAGCAAAGCATATCACAAGGAAATCACAGTGTATCAGAGAAAGCGCAAAGAAAACAGACTCGATCAGAGCGTCTGACATGCATCTCAAATTAAAGTTCAACTTCTGATCGGTCACCAGACCGATCAGAGTGAACCGTGATCGGTCACCAGACCGATCAGGATAGGCTCAGTCCGATCAGGCTCCAGCCTGATTGGTCCACGGTGAGAAACTGGAAATTGCGAGCTCCTTGTGATCGATCACCCTGATCGATCAGGACCAACTGGGTTTCCTCCAGCTTCTTTCTGCCACACCCCTGATCGGTCACCAAACCGATCAGGTTGTGGCCTGATCGGTCTGGGGACCGATCAGGACACTTCCAGATCGATCAGGCTCCAGCTTGATCGGTTATAGCGAGAAGCCCGCGACGTTTGATCGTTCACCAGAACGATCTGAATAGTATCCCTGATCGGTCACCAGACTGATCAGGAGCCAAGCAATAAGGTTCCCAAAGTCACTGTATGCTCCCTGATCGGTCACCAGACCGATCAGTCATAGCTGGATCGGTCACCAGACTGATCCAGGCAAGGTCAATACCACTCTAAGTCAAGAGAACGGGCCTCCAGCCTTCTCTAACTCGTGCTCAGTCCCCCGGACCAAGACTCCATGCCCAGTTTCACTCACCGGGACTTCAACCTAGCCCTCCAAGCTAGGACCTGGCTTCACTCACCAGGATTTCAACCACTTAGCTTCCCAAGCTAGGACCTGGCCCTCCAAGGCAGGGTTTCATTAACCTAGCCCTCCAAGCTAGGACCTGGCCCTCCAAGCTAGGGTTTCATCAACCTAGCCCTCCAAGCTAGGACCTGGCCCTCCAAGCCAAGGCTTTTTCACACCTAGCCATCCAAGCTAGGACTTTTTCACACCTAACCCTCCAAGTTAGGACTTTTCACACCTAGCCCTCCAAGCTAGGACTTTTTCACACTTAACCCTCCAAGTTAGGACTTTTCACACCTAGCCCTCCAAGTTAAGACTTTTTCACACCTAACCCTCCAAGTTAGGACTTTTCACACCTAGCCCTCCAAGCTAGGACTTTTTCACACCTAACCCTCCAAGTTAGGACTTTTTCCATGCCAGTGTGCGATCTCCCGATCCACCTGGACTTAATCCGAATTCAACCAAACTTAAATCAAACTTAAATCGGTGTCAAACACCAAAACAACAATCAGGGTCAAACTGCATCAACAATCTCCCCCTTTTTATTGTTTGACAACCCAATTTATGTTTAGGCATTAAATGATCAATTGAAGGCAGTTCTATTATCGTAAGGGAATCAAAGTCCTCCCCCTACAATAACCCTAAACTTAATCAATCATTCTCTCCCCCTTTGTCAAACATCGAAAAGGGCATGGTTATTAAGTTTAAACATACCTCCCCCTCAAACACGGGTCTCTCCCCAACCCCAAAATAATCAAAGTATAGTTTTTGAATTGCATATGAGAGGCATATACCATAAATGTATCCTGACAACAATGTATATGCATCATACGACAATAAGTGTGAATTGCACATGAAAACATATACAGAAATATATCATGGTCAAACATGTATATATTTCATATGATAAGTAAGGAATGCAGCTGTATCCGACACATAATCCTGATTGGTCTCCGTGACCGATCAGGGTCGTTGATTACTTGATACAGAAAAATTTTTGATTAGTCTGGGACAGATCAGATTTCAGAAAAATTCCTGAAACTCTGATACGTTCCTGACCAGACTGCATTAACAATTTACATTCCACAACAGGGATGTAGACTCTATTGATATTCGATGTTTTAGAAAAATTTCTGAAATACAACATTAAGAGCAAGAGTCATGACTCAACAAACCCTTTCTTATGAATTTGAACATTCCAACATAGGTTTGTATCAAATTAAGTTTCGTTCCAAGTATGATTAGCCAAACCTCATTTTAACACTTGACGTTTCAGAAACATTTCTGAGAGTCAAGGGTCTCAAAAATTCCTCCCCATATTTTACCACTTGAACAAATTTGTACTCCCTTAGTACCAGGTTTGTACCAATAGAGGATCAAGTGTGTTTCAATTGTAATTGATTTGTACCAGATTTGTTTCAAGTATATCTTAACCATAGCCCTAACTCTTGATGATTTACTAATTTTGAATCAGTTAGGGAGTCTGCTGACCAGACTTGATCTGATCGGTCATCAGACCGAATAGAATGGTTCCTGATCGGTCACTAGACCGATCAGGGTGAGTCCTGATCGGTCAGTGGACCGATCAGGTCTGATACGGAAAGTTGTCTGAAACTGATCAGTTTCAGAAACAGGTTTGTTTCAACTCTAAACCACTCCTAAACCCTAAACCAATTAGATTTAATCCCTTTTGATCATTAAACCAAAATTCATCTCCCTTAACCAATATAAACAACATGATTTGTGTCCACATCAAGAATTTCTATGGATTAAGAAATAGTAAACTCAGGTTTGAATGATCAGTTATGTTCTAAGTATGATCATGTTTATTCCAAACAAGTTTGATAATCCAATCTACATTCTAGTGATCCAATTAATATTAGGCATATGGATGACATTATGTTTGATATCAGTCAAGTGGAAAAACAAGCAAGTCATGAAACTTAAAACATCATAGACTATGTGATCATGCTGTTCTTAACCAAAATTAGGTTTGTGTCAATTTCAATGGATGATTAAAATTCCAAAACATGCTCATATCACATTATGATTAAAGTATGATCAAATTCCCCAAAACATGCTTGTACCACATTATCATCAAGTTTCCAAAACATGCTTGTATCAACTTATGATCAATTCAAGCTATGTGTTCATCTTGTTCTTAACCAAAATTGGCATGTCATAGATTAATGTTAATCACCCAAACAGTAAGATCATGACATACTGACCAAACACAACCTCTTAAGCTTGAACCATAAAATTCAATAATAAAACTGATCATCTTAAGCAATCCATGGTATAAGCAAGTTATGTGTCAATCTAAACCGTTCATGCAATATATATAATTTTTCCCAAAACTTGTAGATTTATTTTGAAGCATGGATATACTATCATTCATTGCATGAAAACTTCCTTACTACTCAAGTGAAATTCCATAAAACACTACATTCATGAGTATATCATTATAATTGTGTTTGGAGTACCAATTATCAACAACCAATGTTGATAGATACTCCCCCTCAAATAATGCTTATACAATTCTAAATATTGAGGTTTTAGGTACCCAAATTTTGGGACCTAATGCATTAGCAATGAAGGACTTTGGCACCCATGCCTTAGTCATTTTCTTTTTGACTTTTTGAACCCTAGAATCATTTGATGATCTAAATTGAGTTTTTGACATTAATGATACAAAGGTTGGTTCTTTAGGTCGGTAACCTATACCGGTCTTATTGTAAACCGCCCTTTGGGAATTTCATACCATGTCTAAGGTTTTTGAGCCAATTAAAAACTTCTCAAGAATATTCTTGAGGTTTTCAACTTTGCTCTTCAAATCCTTATTTTCATTTTCAAGAGTATCATTATGAGAGTCATTAATATCCTCAACCCTAGAGGATTTCAATTTTTCTACTTCTACTCTCAATAACTTAACCTTGTTCTTAGATTTCTTTAACAACTTAGTTAAACAAGCAATTGTCCTATAGCACTTATCCAACTCGGGAGAGATTACCTCTTCATCATCCGAAGATGATGAAGGCGCGGTTAAGGAGCTTCTTGATTCGTTGTCACTCTCCTTGGTTGACTCTTCTAAGGCCACTAGAGTCACATGACAGTAGGTCCTCTCCTCCTCCATTTTCTTCTTTTTGTCACCTGCCACTAAAGCCAACCCTTTCTCCTTTGGGCTTTGGTTAGAGATCTCATGTAGTTCCATTTCACAAAATAGATCTTCTAACTTAACAAAAAAAAATCCTTGGAAACCTTGTAGGCATCCACCATGGATGACCACAAAATATTCCTAGGGAAGGCTTTGAGAACGTACCTTATAAGATCTCGGTTTTCCACCTTTTCATTGATGGAATGCAAGCCGTTGACAATTTTCTTGAACCGACCATGAAGCATACTCACCGTTTCATTTCCTCCATTGTCAAGTTCTGGAGTTGGCTGAGAATGAGGTCCTTCTTGGCTGTCCGGGTTTCATGAGTTCCTTCATGGAGCTCAATGAGTTTGTTCCATAGGTCTTTGGCAGAGGTGAAGGGGCCAACCTTGATTAGCTGCTCTTTGTTCATCCCACATTGCAAGGTGACAACAGCTTTGGCATTGACTTCCCCCCTTTTGATTTGCTCAGCCGACCACATGGAGAAGTCAAGATCTTTTCCCTCAATATCCTTTGGAGGAGAGAAACCCTCCTTCACTGAGAACCACATGCTCATGTTTGTCTTCAAATAAAACTCCATCCTTGACCTCCAATATGAAAAAACAGCTCCATCCAAGAATGGAGGTCGGTTTGTGCTGTATCCTTCTCCTCCCATGGCCATCTTGTTGACTCTCGGATGTTAAGCCGCTTGAATAGAGCCCCAAGCTCTGATACCACTTGTTGGTACTTGGATGGCTAGAGAGGGGGGGTGAATATAGCCAGACAATAAGTTCTTGAACTTTTAAAACTTCTGCACTTCAAGGTTAGACAGCGGAAGCAAACAAAACAAAACAGAGTATTGCAGAAATTAAACCCTAAGCTAAGCACAAACAAGAATGCTAACAAGAGGATATACAAGGTTCGGGGATAACTTGCCCCTACTCCTTGGCGTGCCCGTAAGGTGGGCGATCCCTTGATCGTCGGCAGATCAAGCCCCGGAAAATCCGGATAGAATGGAACCTCCTTCTCGGTGGAGTGACCTCTCCACAGCGTTTCAATCAAGATGAAGATATTAAGTACAATGAAACACAAAGGAAGCTTACAGAGCACTTAGGACAGTAAGAACACAAGCGAACTCCTCACCGAGCTCCACTCAGCACAGATCTCACGCAAGAACTCCCTCTTCGTGTCTTCTTGCTGATGGACTCGCCGAGCTCCTTGTTTCTTCTTCCAAGCGCTCAAGTATGCAATGTCTCAACAGGTTGCTTCAAGGATCAGAATATGTGTAGTGGCAACCTCACTTCTCAGTTGTAGCTCTCCCAAGAAGATATCGCACGCAGAGACTTTATCTCTTCTCTTCATTGCCAGCCACTTAACCTGCTGCTGCTGTCGCCAGACGCTCCTTTGCAGCTCCCAGCTGCTCATCTGCACAGCCCAGCTACCTGACCTCTCCTGGACTCCCTGACCTCTCCTCAGCTGAGCCCCAGTCGAGCCCCAGGTTAGCTTCCAGCAGCGCCAGCGTCCGTTGAGACCTGAGAAATGAAAGCATCCAAACCTGCTCGATGGAAAGTCTCCCTTTGACCCTCCTTAAGTGTTTGAATCCATCCCTGTCACCTGCACACTCAATCAGACGCTTAGCAAAGCATATCACAAGGAAATCACAGTGTATCAGAGAAAGCGCAAAGAAAACAGACGCGATCAGAGCGTCTGACATGCATCTCAAATTAAAGTTCAGCTTCTGATCGGTCACCAGACCGATCAGAGTGAACCCTGATCGGTCACCAGACCGATCAGGATAGGCTCAGTCCGATCAGGCTCCAGCCTGATCGGTCCACGGTGAGAAACTGGAAATTGCGAGCTCCTTGTGATCGATCACCCTGACCGATCCAGGACAGCTGAGTTTCCTCCAGCTTCTTTCTGCCACACCCCTGATCGGTCACCAGACCGATCAGGTTGTGGCCTGATCGGTCTGGGGACCGATCAGGACACTTCCTGATCGATCAGGCTCCAGCCTGATCGGTTATAGTGAGAAGCCCGCGACGTTTGATCATTCACCAGAATGATCTGAATAGTATCCCTGATCGGTCACCAGATCGATCAAGAGCCGAGCAGTAAGGTTCCCAAAGTCACTGTATGCTCCCTGATCGGTCACCAGACCGATCAGTCATAACTGGATCGGTCACCAGACCGATCCATGAGGGAACTTCGTGCCAACTTCCCTGATCGGTCACCAGACCGATCCAGGCAAGGTCAATACCACTCTAAGTCAAGAGAACGGGCCTTCAGCCTTCTCTGACTCGTGCTCAATCCCCCGGACCAAGACTCCATGCCCAATTTCACTCACCGGGACTTCAACCTAGCCCTCCAAGCTAGGACTTGGCTTCACTCACCAGGATTTCAACCACATAGCTTCCCAAGCTAGGACCTGGCCCTCTAAGTCAGGGTTTCATCAACCTAGCCCTCCAAGCTAGGACCTGGCCCTCCAAGCCAGAGCTTTTTCACACCTAGCCCTCCAAGCTAGGACTTTTTCCCACCTAACCCTCCAAGTTAGGACTTTTCACACCTAGCCCTCCAAGTTAAGACTTTTTCACACCTAACCCTCCAAGTTAGGACTTTTCACACCTAGCCCTCCTAACCCTCCAAGTTAGGACTTTTCACACCTAGCCCTCCTAGCTAGGACTTTTTCATACCTAACCCTCCAAGTTAGGACTTTTCACACCTATCCCTCCAAGCTAGGACTTTTTCACACCTAACCCTCCAAGTTAGAACTTTTCACACCTAGCCCTCTAAGCTAGGACTTTTTCACACCTAACACTCGAAGTTAGGACTTTTTCCATGCCAGCGTGCGATCTCCCGATCCACCTAGACTTAATCCAAATTCAACCAAACTTGAATCAAACTTAAATCAGTGTCAAACACCAAAACAACAATTAGGGTCAGACTGCATCAACACTAAATACCTGATTATATATATAAGAAAATTTTATTTTATCAAAACTTACTAACTATTTTTGTTTATGTTAGGTGTAGGCTGTATAGATATTTAATCTATTTTTCAATTATATTTTATTTTTTAATATCATGTTAATTCTAATATGATTTTCTTTAATGATGATTATTAGATGGAAAAAATAAAAATTATTAGTATAGAAGATATCTAATTTTTTTAATAGGTATGAATATGAAATGGATATCTAATATTTGATCAGGATAGTGATGAAGGATTTGAAATCTAACTCGAACTCAACCTGAACCAACCCAATGTCATCTAACAATAACAATATGACAACAAAACTATGCGAATAATTTTGAAATTTTGTTTGGACTAAAAATTATTGACAAGATTAAGGAAATATAAAAATTATTAATCTTTTGACTATTCCTTTACTATTGTTATTTTACTTTCAATGTTTTCATAACGGCTGTTAAATTCCTTTTATACTTTATTATTGTCATTTTACATCCTAATTTTTATTAGTATTGTCAATTTATTTGCATTTATTGTAAACAGAAATTCACAAATATTAATTATATATTGTATTTTATTGAATTTTGAATGTTAAAATGAAATTTTGGTTCATGTTTAGCCTAATTTTTTATTCTTGTTTTTTTGTCACTTCCCAAAATCTCTAAATTTCTTGCACGCTCAATTTATTCCCGTCAATCACATCAAACCACAATTTTCGAATGTTTATACGTCCAACGTTGTTGCCGACCAAAGCTCACACCGCCACTGTCTCCACATCATCATGATGCGAAGGTGTTGGCTCATCCTCAGTTCCTATAACAATGGCGATGATGCACCTTGTATACAGAAAGACTACCGATGTAAATATTAAAAATATTAAAAATTTTAATATATATATCTATCAAAATATATTGATTTATATAGAAAATTTAGTATATCGAAAATTTTAGTACGGTAGTGTACCATATCAAAATGTTTCGATACAGTATCACTATATAATTTAATGGTTTGGTATTCGATATACCATACCAATATCGAAATTTGAGTATAATGGTAAAAAAAGTAGAAACTAAATTACATGAGTTATAAGGGTGGTAAAAGGTGATTCGTTCGTTCTCAACATCTCCGTCAATCCGTTCCAGAGCTAATACGGAGGAGATAAATCATAGGGGCTACTAGTAGGGATGGAAACAGGCTCGGCCAGGCAGGCTTTTACCTTAACAGGTCAGACATGTATAATAACAAACTGACCTGAGCTGGCCTGTGACCTGTTATAGTCTTTATTCTTGGCTTAACCTGGCCTGTTCATAGCCTGGCCTGACCTGCGGCCTGTTTACAAAGTTGTAATTTAATTCGGTTATCCAAAATACTTCTAATATATAAAATATAACAATTCAATTCGATTATCTAAAATACTAATTTAACAAATTAGCTAAAGATACTTCTAATATATAAAATATGTATATTATAACTAAAATAGATTTGTGGTGTATTGGCATGTAGGGTGGTAGATAAGGTCTTGCTCGGTAAAAGTCTAAGGTTCGAATTTTTATTTTGACAATATATATAATATAATTTTAATTAGCCCAAGCCGGCCTGTTTAGGCTTCATAGTCTTTATATTGAGTCTGGGCCTGGCCTGATAAGAAAAACAAGCTTGAGTATTATTTTATTTTTAAACAAGTCAGGCCACAGGCCCCTTACAGGTCACCTGGCCTATTTCCATCCCTAGCTACTAGTTGGATGTTGTGCCTAATGCGTGGAGAGAGCAGACATACTTATTTTTTCAGATTTTAACTCTCAAATTTCAAGATGATAAAATTTACATATTAATCATTAATCAATCATGTAAGGACAACTTACAATAGTTATGAAGATCCTAAACAATATAGTCTGATTTCCTTCAAAAAACTGAGAACATTTCTTCTAGATATTAAGTTTAAAAAAGTTCCTATTGATCAATCTGAGCAAGAGACGTCAGGAGACACTTTAGAGAAATGCAAAGCATTAACCGTAATTCACATCGAAACATGTGGTTGAAACTTCTCCAAGGAATTCAATCCAAGTGTTTTCCAAACAATTAGTTGTAAGTATTTTTTTTTCTATCTTAAATATTGCATTTTCATAGTTGAATTTATCATTGAGTTTTTTTGCCCTTTTAGACCTTCAGACCATGACATCAAAAGAGCTAAAGGTTTTTCCCTTTCTAAAACTATTCTTTTTAGATTCATTTTTACAAACAAAATCTCTTCATGATCATTGTCATGCATTGCAAGATAACCAAAGGATAGCTTAAAAATGATTTTATTCATGTTGACATGTATTAGACAATTCTTCATGTGGAAGTCAATTAATTATATTTATATATGGATAAGTTTGCTTTGTTGTAAAATACTGTTTTTGATATTTCCCTTCCATTTCATCAATAATGTCCAGAGCATATCTAATGTTATCTGTTATGTATTTCTGAGATAGAACTATTGTTTGGTTCTCTAATGATTATTTTTATTCCTTCTAAATTTTGAGTTCCATTGCACATGTATGTGACCGAGTTCTTGAGCATTTAGGATGATTTTCTTGCACAAGAAAAGTCATCAAAAGAACTAGAAGAACCCAAGCAATCCTATTTACATATACATTTTTTTTTCTATTTTGTCCTTCTCTTTGGCAAAAGGTGCAGTTTGCACAAATAATTAAACTCAAGTTTTGATGTATGATATATAATTAAAGTTAGATATTATATTTGTCTAATCCTTTTATCAAGTGTGTAAGATTCAAAGTCTTAAAACCTGACACTAGACTGAAGTCCTGGTTTGTTAAAACCTGACATGAAGTCCAGTTGGATCTGTGGGGCTTAACAACTGGCTAAAGCCCAGGTAGGTGATACTTGGCATAAAGTCCAGCTGGGTCTGCGGGACCTGACAACTAATTGAAGTCCAAATGGTACATCTAGCAGAAAAATCTGATAGGTCAAAGAAGTCAAGTAAATATGTAATTGGTAAGTGAAGGTAAATCACTAGAGAAAAGAGATCAAATGAGGATGAGTCTCAGGTGGGACTATAGGCGTGATCCAACTTAGAGTCATTTCAAATGTCTAAGTTAAGAACATGACTAAATCTTGGTCTTGGGAAGACATGATCTAAATCATAAACATATATAAACTATTTATGCATATATCTTCTCTAACTCTGTGGTTTAGAGATATACGTAGATCTTCGAATTCTAGATGCATGGCCACTGACAAAGCCTAATTTCGTGTTAGGAATCAAAAGTTATGGCCTTTGAAAGATTGTTATTTCAAATAGTAAATTAAAGATGTCTCAAATTGGAACTAAGGTGTCTCAGATGGGATTGAGGACGCCTTCAAGAGGATAAAATGCATAGTTTGCGCATCTGATCAACTTTAGGATTAGAGGTGTACTAGGTTGATTGAGGGCACCCTCAACACTCTTTAAAAGCACCGTTTAGCCAATTTTGAAGACATAACTCATACACAAGCTACTCCGATCATTCTATGCTTCGTCCACATGCCACTATGACACTACTACGTCCGACAGCTGCCGGTAGACCAACACCAACATACGAGCTCGATCAAATTTCATTCTTCTAAGTGTTGGTAACGATTTTAATTATTATATAACTTTTATAATTATAAAAGGAAAGTGTAGGATGTTACACTTTCCTCATTCCTTGTATTCAACCATTCTACCGAGAGTTTATCGATAGAGAGATTGGTGGATTGTCCCTCGAAAATGTCTAAGGGACCTAGGCCTTGAAGTAGGAATCGTTGAAGGCCCCGAATTAAGTAAAAATCATTCGTGTACTGTTTCTTGTATTTTGACTTTTATCACTTAATTTTCCACTGTTACTCAAGTTTTATAAATCGAAAAGGCCGTTTTTTTAAAAGACACATGATCCCCCCCCAACCCAACACTTGCATCGGTCCTATAGAGATGCTCAGTATGAAGAAGCACTATAGCATGAACAAATAATGTCATGTTGGCCAAACCAATTGAGTTGAAACTCTAAAGAGTTAGAGAATTGAAGAGAGAAGCCAAAAGATAGAAGGATGAACAACTATATGCCTTGCAATAATGAAAACACACCAATTCACATCTAATGAAGGTGCTGTTGGAGATCTATAACAAGAATCCACCTTTGCCCAAACCAAATCCAATATGAACAGCTTTCTGCAAGAGAGATCCATCAAAGTGGTGCAAATAGCATTGAAACTATGAACGTCCTAATTCCAATAATCTGTATGAACAGAGCTAGATAGCATACCCCTTTACCAGTGCCCAGAAATAAATTACAAGTAAAGCATGCTCCATCATGATTCGTAAAGCAGCTAGATCCTAAAATTTAATATCAAAATTTTTAGTTTTTATTTAAAATAATTAGTCAAGAAAATATATAATAATTAATGAAGTAGATTACATCTTTTTAAAAAATATACAAAATAAAAGTGCATTGCTTATTATTTATAATAGTGAAAAGTTAAATTATCTTAAAATGTATAAACGTATATAAGATTGTTAAAGTGAACACGAAATATATTTTTTTATTTTTTAAATTTATTTAATTAAATACTATAACTAGTAACATTCTTTTATATATACTAGTGATCATGGACACGTAACAATAATACACACAAATTTTATAAAATAAATATTATTCCCGTCAACCCTCCCCCCCCTTTCCATCTTTGTGATGTTGGTGTCAGTGGCTAGGTCTCGCTTAATCTCCACCTCCTAAGAGATCAACACAGATTAGGACGGGTCAGTTGGCACAGTTTTTCAACGCTCAAGTCAATCATAGGAAAAGAGGGAAGAAGACCAAAGCAAAAAAGGAAGAAGAAAGACAGAGCTTCAAAGAGAGGAGTTGCCTTCACTTTTCAGGATCAGGGCCAACTTACCTCATCCATTTCAACGAAATCTTTATATAGACAGAAGTTGGCTTCCGCCTAGGTGAGTGATCATAATGAGTTTGTTATCACATCCCCCAATCGTGGTCCGCCACATTGGATGAGAGGAGGAATGAAAGAACCACTTCTATCATCCACTCCCAAAAAACCAATAGTGAGTTGCCACTTAATTGATAAGCCAAGTCTATGAGAAACCCTTCTCCATCTGCCCTCCAAGGGCAACTCTTCGCGTTATGACACCTAGCCTTCTTCTAAACTAACTCCATAACTACTTTCCTGTATTTTGGTGATCATGATCTTCATACACATCTATCCAAAATGTATACCTTAATCGTTACTAGTGGGTGAGATGAATTTGTCGTGCCCTTTCCCCATATAACTCAAGATGACAAAGTCGGATTGCTCAGGAGAACCCCTTTCGAATTGACTTACCAGAACATCTCAACCCTCTTTATATCCTGGTTCACCATGGCATGGCCGGTGTCATTGCTCGACAGACCAATGTGTCATTGCCCTAATAAGGTTCTAGTCCATTCTCGAGATTGGACTAGGGCAATCTCCGGTGTTGCTTTGTATAGCTCGGCAAATATCTTCACAGTTTTCACAGTCCCGATATTGCTCGGGAAAACTCTACAACCTCCTTCCGGGGGGGCCAACGTAGCCTAGGAAAAAAAATCCGATTACCATTAGAAGTCCCTCCTTCAAGTCAGCCTGGAGAGCGGAGTCTAATGAAATCTGATAAGGTGTGCAATATGCTTCGCCTTCAATTGCTCAGGGAAGTACTATAGTTTGGAAAAAAACACAATTATCGTTAAAAACCCTCTTTCATGTTAGATTGAAGAGCGGAATCGAATGAAATCTGATAAGGTGTGCAATATGATTCTCCTTCAATTACTGGAGGCTATAGTTGGGGAAAAAAACTTAATTACCATTGGATAGTCTGATTTATTCTATAAATATTTTGATATAATTTCTCTCGAAATTGGATTTTCAAACAAAACCAACAATATTCTAAACACAGATGGAGCAGGTAAAACTAAATTTTATAAAAAGAAATACGAAGACATCAACATCATGAAAAAAAACACAATAACAAAATTCATCAAAAAAAAATTATGTAGCTTACAACTGCGTGACAAACCAAAATGAATTATATTAATTAAAGTATTTTAGCATTAAAATAATAAATCAGAGTTGCCGAAGAATCGATGGGTAACCTGAGATACAAGGATGAATAGATGGGATTATGATTTTTCCCGAATAATCAGATGAATTGATGTGATTGTATTGATATACAAAAGACCTGAAACAAATGAATTGATACGTTGAATAAAAAGAAATAAGTTGTATCAACAATAAGAGAGAAGGGAGGAGAGAAAAATGAAGAACCAATGAGGATTAAGAGGGTGAAAAAAAAACGGTATAGATAGTAAAAATTAAGTTATTAATCATAATTCAAATTATGTTAAAATAATCGATAAAGGTGAATGGATATGTATTTAAAAAGATAAAAAAAAATTAAAATTATTAATAAATTTTTAAATTATTTTTGATATAAAAAATAATTAACATAATTTAATTTTAATTTTCACTAAAACAGTTGAGAGTTAATTATTAAAGAATTTAAAATCTTAATTAAATAGAATTTAAATTCTTAATTAAATAGTGTAAAATAACGTATAAAGAAAGATTATTAGGCTACTAAGACTATACACCCTGCACATATAAAATATTTTTTTATTTTAAAATTTTTTTATACTTAATATTATAACTCAATCCTTACACTTTAAAAATAAAATATTAAATATCATAATAATAAATTTAAAAAAACTATACGTAGTCGCAAAACAAATCTGTAATATATATATATATATATATATATATATATGCAAATTATTTGTAATAGTTACTTGAAATAAGACTGTCCGAACTAAGTTTACAGAGCAGCCAAATCAAATCTAGCCCTGTTAAGACCCGGAACCTAGTGACCCAAAAGCACAACAGAAACCAAATAAACACAAACCATACCATGAACATACATATTTCTCCACAAAGGAATCAGTCTGTCGGAGTAAGAATAACTTCACCCACTGACACTGATATTGCTTTATGTTCCTCGGGAAGTTGAACATACTCGCGTTAAACATGACAAACCTTTTAAGATCACGATAATTATCTTATTTTGGGAAAAACTCATCAATCCTGAGAATGCTCTTCGGTTTTGGACTGTGTCTGGGGATTTTCTACTAGCTTAGCAACAGAGGCGGAAACGTCCTTTGAAGCATTTTCTTCTTTTGTTTCGTCAACACTCAGATTGCCCAGGAGCCCGGCAGCATCAGTCGCATCCTTGCTATCTTTCTCTTCAACTTTTCCAGAGGATTCGGCAATGGATTCAACCATCTCCATGAATTTCTTGCAGTCTGCATCCAAATTATCAAGCATGGAAGAACATTACATTAACGGGGACCCCTAATACAGAAGAATACAAATATTTTTTTTTTTACCTAAAGCCAAAAACAAGCATTTAAGACGGTGAAGGATCCTTGTTTTCCATTCTAAATTAGTTTATTCTAAAAAAAAACTAGAAACCATGATCCCAGTTCTTATATTTGAATTTAAGATTGAAAATCAAAATTGAAATCCTACAGTTCTCATGATTGGTATTAGGAATTTTAGTTTTGATATATTACCAGACTCCAAAATTTGGTAAGCGAAAAAGTAGGAACTGTTTAAAAATTAATCCGAACCGTATAGATTAAGTTTTTAGAATTCCAAAAAAATCATTATAGTAATAATCACTAACGCTGAGCATATCAAATACATGCGCTTATGATTGCAACCATGAGAAATGGATCTTCAATTTACATTTCCTCATATACAAAAAATAAAAATAACATACTACGATTTTGGGGAATGATTTCCCGTATGGAATTGGAATTAAACTCCGATAGCAATTGGTGCCAAACAAGTTGTCTCATGACTTGTACAAAATTTTTATTCCTACGTGAATCTGAAAAGTTTTGACTGGATTGATTTCCAGAACCGGAAACCTTAAGGTGTTGCAATTCTAATTCCATCCATTTTTTGTCGTGCAAAAATAGGAATCTAACAAAAATTTAGAACCAGAGCATAAATTTCATCAGTCTTCTGGTTTCACAAAAAGAAAAGAAATGCAAGTGATTTGAGCTTTGAGTATAGGCAAGATGAAGGCCCAATTTACTTGGGAAAGGAAACCAAGTAGGGGAACAAGGGAGTAGGAATAGAAATTTATAGGAAAAGGACGGTAACATTACCCTGATACTCATTTCTTGGAAGGAAAGAAAGCAGTAGAATTTCCATTCCAACAACTGTTTTCTTAAAAGAAATGAAAAAGAAAGGAAAACTTAAATTTTAATAATTTATTTGATAAAATCTAAAAAAATAAAATTAGAAGAAAACTACATAAATTTTTATTTGTTAAAACCTCTTATGAAATTTTATCATAGCCTTTTAGTTTCGATTTAAGCTCCATTGCATATGGACAATGTCTTTTCTAGTTCATGACGAGTGGGGAAGATTTCCACTCTTTTTTGTCAAAGGAATCAAAAGAAAGGACCAGCTGAGATATCCCTCAATCACTCTCAATGTTTCCTTCTAATAGGAAAAACACATGTCCCACCTTGGATTCAAGCAACAAATGGAACCCAGGAGAAATTTGGTTATCATGTTAATGAAAGTAGAACTCCTAATTCAGCAATTCAATAGCAGCATGAAAAATGTAGTTTCCATGTACATCTATTTTTCTAATTGCATATTCCGTGGATTTACTTCTTAAAAGTAATCCCAATTAAACAGGAAACCACGCCCTTCTTTATCTCTAAACAGTGCCCTAATCATCCAAGGCTCAGAAGGAAACTATTTTGCAATTGATTTTGTAATGATACATTAAGTTGGTTTTAGTAGAACAAAATCCTACATTGTACACAGGCACTTGGTTTATATTCAATGAGAAAAGGGTAGCATCAGCAATTCAGTGCTAACATGAGAAAATATTGTTTCCATGTACAGCTATTTTCATGATTGCAAATCCCATGCATATACTTTTCTAATCCAACCTCACTTAAAAATGAACCGCACCCTTTTTTTATCTCTAAGTAAACAGGAAACAACGCCATTCTTTATTTCTAAGTCAGGGTGCTTTAACTATCCAAAGATCATTTTACAAGTGATGATCAATTAAGTTGGCTGGCTAGGACAAAATCCTTCACCATACACGTACACTTGGTTTAGGTCGAGTGAATGGTAAGATGATCAATTCAGTGTCAACATGAGAAACCAGGTGCAGCCATTTTCATGCTTGAAACTTCCTTGCATTTACTTTCCCAATGCAACCCAAATTAAAAATGGAACCGCACCTTTCTTAATCTCTCAAGATAGATTGCCCTAACCACCCAAGGATTGAAAGGAAATCATTTTGCACCTGATTTAGTGACAATCAATCAATAAAGGTGGCTGATTAGGACAAAATCCCATGTCATACAATTACTTGATTTATGGACAATGATGAGAGTAAAAGAGATGGCCAATTTGTTCGAGTTGCATGGGAGACATTCATATATCAATGCTGACAATGACAGCAATTGACTGATATCACATGATCACCCTTTGTTCCTAAAACAAATGAACCTGAATCATATATAGAATATTTCTTTATGTTTAAATTGTAGTACCCATTGTTTTCCTATCATTACTTACTAAATAGTGCAAGATTACAATATGGGGAAAAAACTACCTTTGTGGAGGAAGATGTTTCACAAGACAAATAGTATTTAGTGTCCTTCATGTGAGGTTCCATAATCTTTGGTTTCCTCTCCCACAAATAAAATGCACAGTGCATTGATTAAAAGAAGAGGGGAGAGTCGCTCATATTATAGATTGAAGACAAAAATATGGCGTCCAATTGAATATAAGAAGACTGAACAACATAATAATCCAATCTAAAATAATACTAAATCTTCAGCATAAATGAGAGAAATTAATAGGATTGGAAAAAAGGAATTGCTAGAAATTCCAAGCTCAGATTAAAGAATGAAAATTTTACCAAATTAAATAAAACTAAATTATGGGGAAAAACTATATAATGACAAAATAGTTATAGAATTTAACAAAGAACTTCCATAATAAAAATTGTTCACAAAATGACAATGCTAATTTTAGATAAAAGGTTAAAGGAAATTTTTACAACAAAGACAAATACTAAAAACATGTTAAAAAAGATAAAACATTCTAATTTAAATATACCACTAAGTAAGAAGGGGCATAAGTTTGTCATCCTACTTCACTCAATGTTTTTCTCTTAATCTCATCCTATAGATCAAATGCCAACTGATACAACTAATATTGAGGATTTGAATATGTATGTTCCAAGCATCAATACTGATTGTGTAAACTTATTTTAATGCAGCAAAGCAGTATAACAGGATTTTTTGACATTATTTTACGTCTTGTTTCATATCAGAAGAAAAAAGTGTGACCAAAAAAAAAATCTCAATTGCACTTTTCTTTTGTTTCCTTTAACAGAAAAGGTTAAGCGAAGGAAAAAACTGCAGTTTACATTATATTGCTTGCGTCCAGCTTGGCTAGAATCCTAATTTTCATTCAAAATGGAATGCAAAATTGAGCTTAAAAAAAACTTTTTGATTTATGTTTCTTCTTTTTCTTTACCTTGTAAAAATAAAATTTTAAGTTTTTTTCCTCCCTTGTTCTTTCCATCAAAGTGGAAATATTTCTTCTAACATTTTTTTACTAGTTTTTTTTCTTTTCCTAATTGTTTCCTTATTTTACAGGACAAGGCCTTAGTTTTCAAGACATTTGGGAGTAACAGTCATAAATGCAAGTTTCAAGTACCTCATACAATGCAATGCACACTTAACCAAAATCAATTTTCCATCACATCTTTTCCAGTATAACTACTTTTCCAAAGCAATTCATCAATTTAATGAGCATTATTTGAACTGGAATATTTTAGGGAAATTACCTAAAATTAAAGTTCATCTAACCCTTTGAACTTTGGGGTGTTGGTATTTCAATACTCCTGTCAATTCTAAGCTCATCCTCGCATGAATTGGTTAGGTTAATAGGAAATTCATCTTTATTGATTAATTAAGATGAATAATACACATCATTATACATGACATGTTTATATATGTGGATTGCTAAAATTATATGTTTTTTAATGAAATTATGTATAGCTTAGGCTGATTAATTCTGCATGTTTTGTAAATTTAAGCTTTTCGCATATACAAGCTCATACAACTATGACATATGAGTCGTCATTCATCAACTAGTTGGACAGCATAGCTCATGCACAACCACAAATATATGTGCAAATTAAGCAGCTCTCCTTCAAGAGGGCACATCTCACTTGGTTTCATCTTAGGCATGCAACTTAGAAAGTACATTCAATAAAACAAGTATATTTGAACATATTAAGAAGGTGTAATGGTAAATATGTAGAATCAGTGGGGTTAACGAGTTACAAGAGAAGCTACAAGTCGAATAGAAATCCAGAGTGAGCTCATAAATCCGAACACTAACGTAATTCTAAAACAGCAACATATCCTGAATGAAATTGATTGCATTTTTATGTCTCTGATTTCTTCCATTATTGGCACACATAAATAAGAAAAATGTTACAATTTCCCAGAGAGAAAAATGACCAAGGGATAGCTAGGCATAACACGAATAAGGAATTCTTTTTATAGATATAAAAGTAAAGATGAGACACTAATAATACGAGTTTGCTCTGCTACGGACTCGCTACCGCGCAACACTATGGACTCGGGGCGCTTGTATTGAATATAGACTCCCTGATTCAAACTCAGGTGCCGGGATAAATCCAAGTGCCTGAGTTTGAATCCCACAGTAAGATTTTTTTCGTTTTTGTTTTTGTTTTTTTTAGTTTTTTGAGGTATATTTAAGATTTAAGATTTTAGGATTTAGATGTTGGGTTATAATGGATTTAAACTAATAAGATTTTTTCCTAGGATACAAGCTTCCCTCTTATGTTACACTATTCAAGATAAAAAAAATTTAAATGCTTAAGGGGTATATTATATGTATTTAGCGTTTAAAATTTTAAGATTTAGGAATTGAATTATAGTGGGTTTAAGTCAATAAGATTTTCCCTTAGGGTTTAGGTTATAGTGTTCAAGATAATAAATTTTAGATGTTAACAGAGTATATTATAGAATTAACAAATTATTTAAGGAATTGTTTCTTTAAAAAAATAAAAAAAAACCCTCTCGGGCATTGATCCAAGTGCCTGAGTCATTCGTCCGCAGCATATCACATCTCACTAATAATAACTGTTTATTTGGAATAAAATTTATAGAAAAAGAATCTCAATTTTGTACTAAAATATGACTTTCTAACAGAAATATAATTCTTATGTTTGCAATTAAATGAGAAAATAAAAGAATTGATCAGATTGGTAGAATATAGGTATATTTTGTATATAATAGTTCTTTTAGCCTTAAATTTTGAGAATTTTGGTGCACAATATGACCATCGTCGCTGATTTTTTAAATCCCAAATTTTCAATACAAAAAAAGTCTAATTTCCATTTTGTTCATCAGTTTCAAAAGTATTATGAATCCAAGGAAGCTAAAATGGTTCAGAGAGAACATGAAAATGAGTAATAATCATCCTAATTAACTTATGTAGTTATATCACTAGGCTATACAAGATCTAGATAGGATACCAAAACTGAAACTACAGAAACAATTAACTCAAAATAAAAATTGCTTACTTTCTACAGAACCAAATCGGATGCAGAACAACTCCTCTTTCAATTCCCCATCAGCAAAATCAGATGCATGCCAGACGCACGATTTATCACTCCCCGCATGCTCCTGAATCTTAATGGTCGGAACAACTGACACAGCATAATTTTTTGTAAATTATATTGAGAACCGATATGTAAGCACATATAATCAAAGTTGAGAAAAGAACAAGTGCTTCACCAAGATGGTTGGCGCAAATCTTGAGGGTCTTCGACTGCCGCATCACCAACCGCACCTTTCCAGTTTCCCTGTGCTTTAAAAGCTTCACGCTTCCCGTACCCCGCTCCTTCCACTGGTTGCCTTCCTTATCGAACCGGTAAAGCTTTGCCTTTCTGATGAGGAAAGCACCGAAAGGCATGAGAAAATCAGGCAACGTGACGAACAAACTAGATTTGGAGGACGAAAATAAGGCAAAATGACGAATAATTCTTACAGATCGAGGAAGGTGTTCTCTTCCTCCTCGCCAGTCGTAACGGCCACCTCGGCAAGGGTGACAATGGGAGTGATCTGGGCGCCAGTGTCCTCATCCTCACCGGCAGCGGCCGCCGCCTCCTCGCGATCGGGTGAGTTGCTCGCCATCGAATTCCAGACGAGGGAGAGAGAGTAGAAGAACAGAGTCAAACGCATTGGATTAGGGTTTATATTTTATTCAGAAAAGATTTACTTTTTAGGAAATAAAGTAGCGTCTTGTTACGTGACAAAAAGTGATTCGGTTGTTTTAGCATCCCTATCAATTTATCTCATGATTAATAAAAAAAAATCGACAATTTATCAAAGGGCATACCTAAAAATTAGTATTTAGCAAAAGGCGTACCATGGTTTCAATATTACCAAAGGGTGCATATATTTTAGTAAACTTCCTCTTATACCCCTACCGTCAAGTACTGCATGTATTTCTCTTTCTCATTCTCATTCTCTTTCTCTTTCTCTTTGTCAATAACGAATTTCGAGACGGACCATAAAGAGATGTTACTTTATATTTTAATTTTTATATTATGGAACCTTTCTCAAAACAAAAAAATATTGAAATTAATTAAAATATTTCTATTAAATTAAAACTAAAAGAACATTTCAACCACCCACGTTGGCCCTGAAATGGAACCATTTCAGGTCCAACGTGCGGCTGAAATGTTTACATTTCAGGCCCAACGTGCCCAATATTACGGGTCTTTTCTCGATTCTTTGTTATTACATTTTAATACCTCGGAGAAGTCCAAATAAACAATGGATAGCAAATTTTAACTCCTTGCAACCTCAGAAATCCACACGAACTGAAATTTTTACAATCGGAGCTCTCTAGGTCAATCAGTGGCCTTTTAGGGTCATTGGGCCTGAAATGGAACCATTTCAGGCCCACAGGCCCAATTATCCTAAAAGGGCTAATATGTCAAAACCCACTGATTAACCTAGAGAGCTCCGATTGTAAAAATTTCAGTTCCTGTGGATTTCTGAGGTTACAAGGAGTTCAAATTTGCTATCCATTGTTTATTTGGACTTCTCCGAGGTGTTAAAATGTAATAATGAAGAACCGAGAAAACACCTTTAATATTGGGCACGTTGGGCCTGAATTGGGCACGTTGGGTCTGAAATCATTTCAGGCCCAACGTGGCCCTAAAATGGTTCAGGAACCAATGACCTTAAAAGGTCTAATGTGTCAAAACCTACTGATTGACCTAGAGAGCTCCGATTCTAAAAATTTCAGTTCCTGTGGATTTATGAGGTTACAAGGAGTTCAAATTTGCTATCCATTATTTATTTAGACTTCTCCGAGGTGTTAAAATATAATAATGAAGAACCGAGAAGAAATCACACATTAGGCCTTTTAGGGTCATTGGGCCTGAAATGGTTGGACACCTATTGCATTGGTGATATCTAATATATAGATGTTTGGACACCTAAAACATCATCTCCTACCTCTAACCTCTCTATTCATATGGAATTTTCAGAAATCTAGATATGGGAGGTCTATCAGTGGGTTTTGGTCAAAACTCACTGATATTTCTAAACTACTCCTATTTGATTGGTGATATCTAATATATAGATGTTTGGACACCTAAAACATCATCTCCTACCTCTACCCTCTCTATTCATATAGAGTTTTCAGAAATCCAGATATGGGGGTCCATCAGTGAGTTTTGACCAAAACTCACTCATATTTCTAAACTACTCGTATTTGATTGGTGATATCTAATATATAGATGGTTGGACACCTAAAACATCATCTCCTACCTCTAACCTCTATATTCATATGGAGTTTTCAGAAATCCAGATATGGTAGGTCCATCAGTGGGTTTTGGTTAAAACCCACTGATATTTCTAAACTACTCCTATTTGATTGGTAATATCTAATATATAGATGTTTGGACACCTAAAACATCATCTTATACCTCTAACCTCTCTATTCATATAGAGTTTTCAGAAATCCAGATATAGGAGGTCCATCAGTGAGTTTGGACCAAAACTCACTGATATTTCTAAACTACTCCTATTTGATTGGTGATATCTAATATATAGATGTTTGGACACCTAAAACATCATCTCCTACCTCTACCCTCTCTATTCATATGGAGTTTTCAGAAATCCAGATATGGGAGGTCCATCAGTGAGTTTTGACCAAAACTCACTGATGGACCTCCCATATCTGGATTTTTGAAAACTCCATATGAATAGAGAGGGTAGAGGTAGGAGATGATGTTTTAGGTGTCCAAACATCTATATATTAGATATCACCAATCAAATAGGAGTAGTTTAGAAATATCAGTGAGACCAAAACTCACTGATGGACCTCCCATATCTGGATTTCTGAAAACTCCATATGAATAGAGAGGGTAGAGGTAGGAGATGATGTTTTAGGTGTCCAAACATCTATATATTAGATATCACCAATCAAATAGGAGTAGTTTAGAAATATCAGTGAGTTTTGGTACAAACTCACTGATGGACCTCCCATATCTGGATTTCTGAAAACTCCATATGAATAGAGAGGGGTAGAGGTAGGAGATGATGTTTTAGGTGTCCAAACATCTATATATTAGATATCACCAATCAAATAGGAGTAGTTTAGAAATATCAGTGAGTTTTGACCAAAACCCACTGATGGACCTACCATATCTGGATTTCTGAAAACTCCATATGAATTGAGAGGTTAGAGGTAGGAGATGATGTTTTAGGTGTCCAACCATCTTTATATTAGATATCACCAATCAAATAGGAGTAGTTTATAAATATCAGTGAGTTTTGGTCAAAACTCACTGATGGACCTCCCATATCTGGATTTCTAAAAACTCCATATGAATAGAGAGGGTAGAGGTAGGAGATGATGTTTTAGGTGTCCAAACATCTATATATTAGATATCTCCAATCAAATAGGAGTAGTTTAGAAATATCAGTGAGTTTTAGTCAAAACTCACTGATGGACCTCCCATATCTGGATTTCTGAAAACTCCATATGAATAGAGAGGGTAGAGGTAGGAGATGATGTTTTAGGTGTCCAAACATCTGTATATTATATATCACCAATCGAATAGGAGTAGTTTAGAAATATCAGTGAGTTTTGATCAAAACTCACTGATGGACCTCCCATATCTGGATTTCTGAAAACTCCATATGAATAGAGAGGTTAGAGGTAGGAGATGATGTTTTAGGTGTCCAAACATCTATATATTAGATATCACCAATCAAATAGGAGTAGTTTAGAAATATCAGTGGGTTTTAACCAATACCCACTGATGGACCTACCATATTTGGATTTCTGAAAACTCCATATGAATAGAGAGGTTAGAGGTAGGAGATGATGTTTTAGGTGTCCAACTGTAGCGACCCGCCTTCTCTGCCTTAGACGGATCGTTACTTTTGTCTACTTCTCGACTCTAATGCACTACTAAAAATGCGGAAATCTTTTTTTTTTCTTTTTAATCTATCTAAGAATGATATTCTAACTCAAATAGTCATGCATAATACCATGTCACACTTTTTTCTCAAAAACTCGTAAGAAAATACTTATTGAAACTTGCCTCGCCCAACTCAGCTTACGGGTATCAGTCGACTGATACTGTACCAGTCGACTGATAAGTCTGAAACCTGTTTTTCAGATTCGAAGCCTTGTTTCAAAACTCCACCAAACCTATACTTTCGAGCCATATAAAATCATGACACCATTTCTATACTCTATACCAGTTTTCTAAACAATTTAGCCAATCAAAACGAATCCATAAACTTGAAATTAGGACTTTTGCGGAATTTAGCAAGTTATGAAAAATCTACATAGACTTTAAGCTAGAGTTTGTACCAAACTTAACTTCTAACCATTGAAACTCATCACACAAAATTCTGAAACATCCCTAAGGCATTATCAAATGAGAAAGCAACTTTTCTAAACATACTTAAGCAATAAAAACTTGATCAAAAGGGAAATTAATACTATCTTGGCACATGCATCTATTTCTCTAACAAAGTATCAATATTTCAAACCACCCACACTTCTACTCATCCAATGCAATCATAAGGATATGTATGCTAAATGAAATGACATGGAATCTTTACTCTAAGAAATTGAGCATGTAAAACTATCCAAAGCTTAAATGTTCGCTAAACTCCATAAAGCAAGAACTTGAAATTTGAATAAACTAAAACATTGTAATTCAAATAACTAAATTGTCTCGTCTCAAGGATCTCTCTAAAATCAGCCACCACACATACTTTACTCAGCACCGCCTCGTCGCCTTCCTTCAGAATTGCTTGCCTTTACCTTTATCTGCAGTAAGAGGAAATGCAACTAGTAAGCAAAAAGCTTAGTAAGTACTATCTAGCTCACAAAATCTCGAAATGTGCAAACATGCTTCTTGAACAATATGAAATCACATGAGATACTTATATGCTTGAAAGAAAACTAAGAACATGTGTAACTCAAAACATGCATACTCAAGTGGCATTTCAAGCTTGATGCGAAGAGATCGACGTTTCAAGAGGAGAGGTAACACTAGTGAATTCAAGCTTGATAAGAATAATGCATCTTGCTTTGAGTGTGGTAGGAAAGGGCATTTCAAGAATGAATGTCCGAAGCTTAAGAAGGAGGAGAAACCTAGGAGAAAAGAAGAGAAATCCAAGAAGAAGAAGAAAGCTTTGAAGGCTTCTTGGGATGAGTCATCTTCTAGTTCATCCGATGACGAGAAGGAGGAGAAGAGTACAAGGCAAGTGGCTCTCATGGCTCTTGGAGAGGAGAGCAGTGAAGAAACTTCAAGCTCCTCAAACGCGGCTTCGTCATCTTCGGATGATGAAGAGGTAACTTCTCCCGAGCTTGAGAAATGTTATAGAGCAATTGCATGTTTAACTAGTATGCTTAAGAAGTCCAAAAACAAAGTTAAAGCATTGCAATTAGAGATTGATCAATTGAAAGCTTCTAGGGATGATAACATTGATGACTTGCATGTTGAATTACTAGAAGATGAAATTAAATCTTTGAAACATGAGATTGTAAGCCTGAAATCCTCTAAGGTTGAGGAAATCAGTGATTTGCATGATAATGAGTTAGTGGAGGAAAACCAATCATTGAAGAGTGAAGTTGAGAAGCTCAAGAATATTCTTGGGAAATTCTCAAATAGCTCTAAGACCTTAGATATGATTTTGAATGCCCAAAGAGCGGTCTACAATAGGGCCGATATTGGTTACCGCCCTAAGGAACCCTCTTTTGTATCTCTCATGTCTAGGACTGACATGAGACAATCTAGGACACCCAAAATCCAAAAGAAAGTTGTCAAAGCATGGATACCGAAGTCATGCTTAGTTGATGCTTTAGGTCCCAAGGTTTGGGTACCTAAGACTTCTATTTTTCGAATTGTGTAGGTTGTGATTGAGGGGGAGCATCTATCAACTTGGTTCGTTGATAGTGGATGCTCCAAACACATGACCGGGGATAGATCATTGTTTACCACATTTCACAAGAAGAGTAGAGGTAATGTATCATTTGGCAACAATGGTAGCCTTAAGGTTATAGGAATAGGAGACATTCAAATATCCGAATGTCTTAGAATCTCAAATGTCCTTCTAGTCAAGGGGATGAAGTTTAATCTCCTAAGTGTCAGTCAATTGTGTGACACAGGTTACACAATGATTTCCAACCAAGTCAATGTCTAGTTAGACAAAATGACACCTTGGACACGGTACTAGTAGGAGCAAAGTAGACAATATTTATCAAGTTTCATTTAAAAGTGCTACTAATGCTTTTGCTAAGTGTTTCATGTCAAAACAAGAAGAGTCCACTCTTTGGCACCGGAGACTAGCACATGTGAACATGAAGAACATCCGGAAGTTGGCCAACAAGGGACTAGTGCGAGGCTTACCAAGCATCAAGTATGGAAAAGATAAATTATGTGATGCGTGTCAAATGGGTAAGCAAACAAAATCTGCACATAAAGGTAAAAGTACTGTAAGTACTTCCAATGCTTTAGATTTACTTCACATGGATCTATTTGATTGTAGTACCATCATATCATTGAATGGAAGTAGATATTGCTTTGTTATCATTGATGATTTTACTAGATATACTTGGACTTACTTTTTAAAACATAAGGATCAAACCTTAGATATTTTCATTTCATTTTGTAGAAGAGTTGAAAATGAGAAATCATCAACAATTAAGACAATAAGAAGTGATCATGGAGGTGAATTTCAAAACCAAAGGTTTCTAGAATTTTGTCAAGATAAGGGTTATAGACATAAGTTCTCTACTCCTAGAACACCACAACAAAATGGTGTTGTAGAGAGGAAGAACCGTGCACTTCAAGAGGCTGCACGAAGCATGCTTAATGAGTACTCACTCCCGAGTTACTTATGGGCTGAAGCTGTAAATACAGCTTGCTATGTGCAAAATCGAGTTCTCATCCATAGGTTTTAGAAAAGACTCCCCATGAACTTTGGTTTGGAAAACCACCTACGGTTAAACACCTTAGGGTGTTTGGGTGTAAGGTGTTCATCCTAAACACCAAGGATCATCTTGGAAAGTTCACGGCAAAAGCTGATGAAGGGATACTAGTCGGGTACTCCCTCATTAGTAAAGCCTACCGAGTCTACAACAAGAGAACTAGACTAGTTGAAGAGTCTGCTGATGTGGTTTTTGAGGAATTTCCAAAATCAATTGACCAATCAGATAATGTAGAAGGAGTTCAAATCGAACTAAGGAGACTTAGTTTGAATGAAATCCGAGTATTGTTGATGGTGATGAGTCTGATGACGGTGAGCCTAGACAACTCATTGATCAGCTGGACCCTGAGGCTGAATTCGTGTCTAGTGAACCTATTCAAGAAGCACCACCAACACCAAGGCAAACGAGATTAGCCTCTAGTCATCCCCAAGACCAAATTATTGGAGACATCCATCAAGGGGTTAGGACTAGATCATTCTTCAGGAATGAGGCTAATAAAGTTGCTCTAATTTCCGAAATTGAACCTAGAAAAATTGATGAAGCATTAAATGATCCCGATTGGATTATTGCAATGCAAGATGAACTAGGTCAATTTGAGAGGAGTCAGGTTTGGGACTTAGTCCCTAGGCCCAAGAAGACCACTATTATTGGAACTAAATGGGTCTTCAAAAACAAATTAAACCACAAGGGAGAAATCATTAGAAACAAGGCACGCTTGGTAGCCAAGGGTTACAGTCAAGTTGAAGGTCTTGATTATGATGAGACTTATGCTCCCGTGACACGATTAGAGTCCATCCGATTGATGCTTGCATTTGCAGCACATCGAGGCTTCAAACTATTTCAAATGGACGTCAAATCGGCATTCCTAAATGGTTTGATTAGGGAAGAAGTCTATGTCGAACACCTCCAGGGTTTGAGAGTACCGAATATCCAAACCACGTGTACAAGCTCAAGAAGCACTCTATGGCCTTAAACAAGCACCCCGGGCTTAGTATGAGCGGTTGTCGACATTCTTGATTGGAAAGAGTTTCGTTAGAGGTCAAATAGACCCTACACTATTTCTATGAAGAGACGGTGACAATATATTTGTAGCCCAAGTATATGTCGATGACATAATTTGTGGCTCAAACAACAAGGGCTATTTACGTGAATTTATCGGACACATGGAGAGTGAGTTTGAAATGAGTCTAGTGGGAGAGTTGACTTTCTTCCTTGGACTTGAAATCAAGCAAACTCGCGATGGTATCCATGTGCACCAATCAAAGTATACACATGAAATGCTTCAAAAATTCAATATGAGTGATTCAAAAGAGGTAACCACTCCCATGGCTACAAACACAAGATTAGATAATGATGAGAGTGGTAACCCGTTGATCTAACTCAATATCAAAGCATGATAGGTAGTTTGCTATATCTCACAGCTAGTCGACCAGATATACTATTTGCTGTAGGGATGTGCGCTAGTTATCAAGTCTGTGCCAAGGAATCTCACCTAATTGCTGTTAAGCGAATTTTGAGATATCTCAAGGGCACAATTGGTGTAGGTCTTTGGTATCCCCGTACCGAATCTTTTGATTTGATGGGCTATACGGATTCCGACTACGCTGGATGTAAGTTGGACCGGAAAAGCACTAGTGGGGGCTGCCAATTCTAGGATCGTCTTTAGTAAGTTGGTCGAGTCGGAAGCAACATTGTGTTGCTCTTTCCACTACCGAGGCAGAATATATCGCCATGGGAGAGTGTATATCACAATTGTTGTGGATGATCCACACCTTAGAGGACTATGGATTGAGTTACAAGGGTGTGCAAGTGTTATGTGATAACATTAGCACAATTAACTTAACCAAGAATCCGGTCCATCATTCTAGGACAAAACATATTGAGGTAAGACACCACTTCATTAGAGATCATGTAGCTAGGGGGAACATCATACTCTCACATGTAGAGTCAAAGTCAAACCTAGCTGACATTTTCACTAAACCACTTCCCGAGAGTGAATTTAGTTTCCTAAGACGGGAATTGGGAATGTGTCGCGCTTCATGATTCAAATTGTGTCAAAACCCTTCATGATTATTTCAAATTGTTAGGGAACAATTGGGTAACTTTGGGAACATCTCACACAAACTATAAGGGTTACCAAAATGTTTTTGTTTGCTAGATATGGGGTGAGATGTTAGGTTCAACTCAATTTCTCAAAATGTCATTGCATCAATTGAGAATTAATGACTCACAAATGTCATTGCACGGTGGTGACCAAGTATGGGG